>JACEFZ010027823.1:50000-422500 GCA_014155875.1 Cepaea nemoralis | reverse complement strand
AAACTGTCTGTTGCATCGTTATGAGAGTTTTCCTCCCGTCTTATATTTACCCCCATCCAAGTAATATGCCTTTTATAGGTCCAAAAGCAACTTAAATCATTGAAAGCGGCGACATTTCTTTGATGTTTTGGCGAAAATGTAGTGAATTCACGCTAACAAACTAGTCTTACAGTAAAGCACGTCATTACGGGTAATGACACAAGTACAAGGCGTAGCCAGATTCGTATGGGAGTGGGTTCTATAAAAAAAAAAGTAGCTTAAAAGTCGACAGGGTCGACTGCATTTTATCCCACATGGCCCAGTCTCTTTCCGCAGCGCGGAAAGCGTCGCACAAAGCACAAACTCCGTAGCTCCAGCGACGACCCTCGGGAGTCTCCGAAAAAATGCACTCGTGAAATAAAGGACGCAGCCCGGAATCGAACATACAAACTTCGGATCCCGAGTCAGACGGCTTGACCACTTCACCACGGAGTATCATGAGAGGGGTGCAATGTGTAATATTAGTAAAGACAGAGAATTTACAGAGGCATGGGGTAAATAATGTGTAAAGTGACAGGAAAGTAGAAGGAATATATTTCTTACCTTATTTTTCATTTCCTTTTTGTTTCTTCAGCTGCTGGTTAATAATGTGTCCACATGTATTCCTGTTACTAGGATGCATTTAGCTTTTTATATTGAGTTCGTGAACGCTTCCAAATAGCTGTGCGTTAATGTGCGTATGGAGTGACCAGAAATGATACCGCAATTTAGTCATCATGTGTCAATTTTTAAGGATCTGTTCAGCTGTCTGTGTAGTTTGTTCACACGTACACATGGGTGACAGACCCGCTTTGACCCACTTCGTGAAAGATTGTCTACTCTGCTGTTTACCGTTCAGAGACGGAACATTACCTGTTTTGCACTATGAAAATAGTTGTCAGTGTCTCTGTAGTGGGCTTTCTTCTTACCTACCAAGATGTTGGTCCTCTTTTCATTGAAGTCTATAGATTGATTCGTATGCACGTGTGTTGTCCCCTAATTTGACAACGTGTTTGCTCTCACGTTTCTTGTTATGCCACAATATGTCAGTTTCCACCGCAATATTACTCTTCTGTTGGTATTCAATGCGTTTAGTGTGTGTGTGTGTTTTTTTTTCTTTCAATACCAGTTGTTTGTCACCGCTGAGGGCTTGCGGATTTGAAAATTCATCACTGTGGAATACAAACTGTTGCCATTGTTGTAATGTTTAGGGCCTGCAATTCGTCTGAATAGTTGGAGCAAAATATCCCCAGTAAGTGTGCACGTAGATTAATGTCTGCGATCTGCTCAGACCTTAATCTGTGTCGGACGATTCCAGTAGGTTAATGGCTGCTCTCGGTTGCATAAAATTCATTCCATCCTTTCTCCAATAGTCCTCTTCCTCTTTCAACACATGGTCCTCACATTTTTCCAGTAATGTCTATCAATATTTAATAGCGCGGACTGGGTTAGTATCTTGACGTCAGACAATTTGTATGTAGTATTGGCAGCTGCCATCTGTCCTTTAATTTTAGCCCACACAAGTTCTATAGGGTTTAAATGAAAATGATACGGCGGAAGTCTCAAGCACCTATGGCCATGCTCTTCTATCAACGTGTCGATTTGACATTTCTTGCTTTTTTGCGCCTGTTTTACAAGGGAAAACAACTGTAGCTTGAAATATGTTTCTGGAAATGGTATATTTTCCCTTCGGAGCCATATCTTTATTGCTTCCTTTGTGCTTGATGCCGTAGGTATTTTGTCTTCTTGGGCAACAACATTGTGATATGATGCATTGTCCATGATTAGACAAGACGGTCTATCAAGGGATGGAAGTACTGTATTCTCGAGCCAATCTCTAAATACATTACCATTCATCTCATTATGATAATCCCTATTGTCTGTATGCTTTGATACGAACACGAGTCCAGCATTCTGTAGTAAGCCATTATGAGTACTACCAATATAGGCTATGACCAATCGCTGTCCTTTACCATTGAGCACATAACGCTTTATCCTTCCATCCACTTATTGCCATTCCTCTTCACTTGTGTGGTGCGCATTGATCCACGTCTCATCCAAGTACACTGTGTCATAATTTTCTTTGCGCATTTCCCTTATTTCAAGTAGGTATCTGCTTCTCATGGCTCCTAAATGCGGTTGCTCGCAAAGGATATTTCTACCTCACTTGTACTTTTTAAAAGTGAAGCATAACGTCCTTATAATTTTCCACAAAGTTGTTTTGGATAGCTCTATGTTATTGTTCTTTCTCAACTAAACCCTAAGTTTTCTTACAGCAACTGTTTCTTTTACATCCATCATTTTTTTTATAATAACTTGCCTTATGACACCCTTGTCAAAGCTGTCTACAATTGCCTTTCTACCTACCGTTTGCTTATCGCGTGTTGCTTTCTTTCGAGATTCTTGCACCCATCGACAAAATTACCGTTTACTCAAACCCAATGCATGCACTGTTCTTTTTTCGGGATTTGTAACAGTATGAAACAGTTTCCTGCGATTAGCTTCTTGACAAAATATGTGTAAAACTTCATAGCGATGCTTTGAAATGTACAAAATTTCACATTCAATCCCATTGAACAATATTCACACATTCAAACATTAGCTATTAATATTATATTAATGGTAAGATTTATTTATATATTTATATAATCACGTTTCATGAAAGAACCCACATTGACGACACCTCTGAACAATCCTATTTAACTGCGCGCAGCTTGTGCCAAAACGGAAACCACGAGACAATTTTTTAAAAAAGCGCGGATGTGTTTTGGTGAAGGTGTAATACTTTTAAAATTATGGACTTAATCTCTGACCCGTAAATTATATACCGCATATAAACAAACATTGAAATTTGCTGTACAATCTCCAGAACAAAAATTATTTTGTTGGGTGGACATAATGATAAGGTTATATGCTGAATCTCATAATTTTCCCTCAGTTGGTTACTGAGATATGGAATTTTATATTGGGGGGGGGGGGCGGGGGTGTGACACGGGATGATCATTGACTTAATAAAGACATCACATAAAGATTACATTTACAGCAGAGTTCTTCATACAGGAAAACTAACATATATGTGTAGTAATAGTAGAAGTAGTAGTAGTAGTAGTAGTAGTAGTAGTAGTAGTAGTAGTAGTAGTAGTAGCAGCAGCAGCAGCAGCAGCAGCAGCAGCAGCAGCAGCAGCAGCAGCAGAAGCAGCAGCAGTAGCAGTAGCAGTAGCAGTAGTAGCAGTAGTAGTAGTAGTAGTAGTAGTAGTAGTAGTAGTAGTAGTAGTAGTAGTAGTAGTAGTAGTAGTAGTAGTAGTAGTAGTAGTAGTAGTAGTAGTAAACATGGACACGTACTGTAAATAATGAGCGCAAAATCATAACTGAGATGAGATGTCCTTGAAGAGCAGTGGAACTAACCCTGAGAGATAGAATTAAGAATGTGGAAAATAGTAGACGACTAGGTGTGAAACCACAACAGATTATGGTTTGGCCACCTCACGAGAATGCCTTGGTACCACATGCCACAAAGAACCACACTAAGATATATAATGGATACAGAGCAAAGGGGAGACCGAGTAAAAAATTAATTGCTGTTATGAAGAAAAACCTTTGAGAGATTAATACCAACTCACAAAACGCATACGAAAGAGCGCATAAAAGATCTTTACATCTTCCCCCAACATTTCACTGAAGTAAATGGGGGAAGAGAAGTTAGTTGCAGGACGTAGCCGTCACGGCAAGCATTTGTTGCTGTTGTGATCTCTTGGCAAGTTTACGTTCAGTAGTTTGCTATTGCTTTCTGAATGACTGGCACCCATACGATTTAGTAAAAAACCGACGCAAGGCGGTCTGCTGCCAAATCGCTCACAGCTTGTTTCGAACGCGGGTATACGGGATTATGAACTGCGTCCGTAACCACTTAGCCAAGAAGAGAAGATTATTATTATTATTATTATTATTATTATTATTATTATTATGACTCAGCCTAAAATGGGAACCAGTAAAAGCCTCGGGAAGTAAAGACGGCCGTGTGTTATAGCCCCTTGCCTACTGATGTGTTTATAAAACTGGGGCTAGCACCATATTCGCAACACGCCCCAAGACGGGTCTTTTATACAGTTATACTTACAGTGGCTGCAGAAATGTGGTTTCTGAGGAAAATGCAAAGAATACCATTGACAGACAGAAAAACCAATGACCAAGTACTACAGGAGACAAATGAAACTCGTAAATTGATTAGAGAAATTAGACGTAGACAGTCAACATTTTTGGACATGTTATGAGAAGAAATGGATTGGATAACTTAGTGGCAACTGGCAAGATCGAAGGGAACAGACCAAGAGGAAGACCGAGAGGAAAATACCTGGATAGCTTGGTCACATGGCATGGACGAGAAGGAACATTGAGCTGATCCACGACGCTGGTGATCGAGTGAAATGGCGAGTCATGACCGCCCACGCTTTCCGGCATGGCACCCGATTGATTGACTTAGAGTGGATTATCACCACAACAATAACTACCACCACAAATGGAAGTCAATGGACTCGGACCGGGCAGCGTGGTGATCCGGACTTTGCTGACAATATTGTCTAATGAGGCTTAATAGGTTACAGAAAAGACAATATACACTGGGGTTGTGGCAACAAACTATTGTAACAGAGCCGTTGCGTTTGGGTTGAAATAATCACTTCCGTTACACACGTATAGCCCCATCCCATAGGGTCAGCAGTCTCCTCGGGTAGATCATTCATTCATTCATTCAGTAGCATGTCCTTTGCAGAACCTCGCTCCCATAACAACCTTCCGGAAAACTTCTCAATCACAAGCAAGATGTCCCGCGTCTGATACACCCATCTGGAGATCATCCGCCACATCCTGCACCCATCTTCTCTTTGGCCTTCCTCTTCCTCTCTTCCCAGGCATATACCCTTTGTCACAGTCTCACATAAGGGCGGTACCAACATAAAATTAAGAGAGAGTGGAGAAGGGATAGAACTCCAGCTAAAGGGAAAGAACCGAGTCACTCGAAGGCTCGAATAATCCAGAGCCTTCTCGAAGGACCGGTCAGTGTGTCCACAGCCCCGTGGACACCGATGGGGCCCGCCGATTGCGGGGTCCACGAGAAACTCGGAGAGAGTTACCACCCGTGTCGGATTGCGACACGTGTGGAAAGGCAGACACGGACTGGACATCGAGGAAGCAACAGGGCTTACCTTAAGGGGGACTTGATAGCTTAAAACCCAAGTGTATTTAGGGGTCTTATGCATATGTTAGATAGCTGATAGAGTTGTTGTAATAATCATGTTTATTGTAAACTCCTGTGATACGCAACTTGCAGATTGCTGGCTTGCGAAAACTCTCTTCGCCAGCTTACTGTAACATAATATAAATAAATGATGTTAGATTGCATATGAACGGAGTTTGTTGCCTGTATGAGCCCGAGTTTCATTCCCCTAGATATCTAGGACGGTGACAGACTATTTGGGGGCAAGCCGGTTTTGGCAAGCACAAGCTTTACTTTCCAGACAGCTCTTGGTTTTGCCAAGTAAAAAAATATATCAACTTTCATACATGACAAAGTCAAAAACTTTGCAGCTATCATCGTATTATCTGTGAATGAGCTATTGTAGTCCCTCTACAAAAATATTTGATATTTGAAATTATGATGATGTTAATGAAATTTGACATTGACATGACTGTGACAATTACATTGACAGTTATTAATTTTTTTTTATACCAACATCAGATTGTTCCGCGAAATATCGTGTGTATGTAACCTGTCCTCCAGCAGTGGCGAGAAAACAGGAAAACAAAACAAGACTACAGTCGAGAAACCAGGGAAAATAAGATGAGTTTCATTTCATGCTCATTATATCCCTAAGCGATACTCATCCATGATTCATTGACGTAACATTTTTCTTTGTATTGATTTTTATATATATGCTAATCTCATAACCAAGTAAACCTGCTCGTGTAAATTTGAATGTAAACATTAAGGGGGATAACCAACTTTTGTACACCCAGACTAATTTCAAAGGGATTTAATTTCAATAAAGTGAACAATAACTAATATACAAGATGTCAACATTAGAACAGTGCATTGAATTAGGAATTAGGTTAGGATATACTGAGGGAAAACTTTCAGAATGGGCACAAAAGACACATTCAGAAAATATCGCACGAGAAGACAGAGCAACAGAAAGGGAAGAGAAAAAGATGCAAGCAGAAAGGGAAGAGAAAAAGATGCAAGCAGGAAGAGAGGAGAAAAAGATGCAGATGCAAATGGAAGCTGAAGAAAAGAAAATGCAACTGCAGGCTCAAGAGAAGACGATGCAAATGGAAGCTGAAGAAAAGAAAATTCAACTGCAGGCTCAAGAGAAGAAGATGCAAATGGAAGCTGAAGAAAAGAAAATGCAACTGCAGGCTCAAGAGAAGAAGATGCAAATGGAGCTCGAAGCTGCGACCAAGCAAGCCCAATTAAACGCAGAAACACAGATAAAACTGAAACAAATGGAAATTGACTCCAACTTAGAAATGTCAGTAAACAAAATTAGAAGTAAAGAAGATGAACAAAAATACAACAAATATAAAGGCCTAGTCAAGCCGTTTTGTTCAGGAGATTCAATAAGCGCATACTTAGAGAACTTCGAATGTTTGATGACTTACCATAACGTCGCAAAAGTCGACTGGTCATTTATTCTGATGAGAAATTTGGCATTAGAGCCCTTAAAAGTGATAGAGACAGTTCCACAAGACATGAGGAAAGATTACGACTATTTAAAACAAAGAATACTACAACATTTTTCACTAGATACAGCAGGCTATCAACTACAGTTCTCAAAATTAACCCCATTACCTAACCAAACTTTCATAGACTACGTGTCTACAGTCCAAGATATTTGTACAAAATGGATAACCTCAGCAAAAACAAATAACAACCATGATAAACTGAAGTAGCTAATTATAATTGATAAAATTATTAGCACAATACCAACACCTTTTTCTAAATTTCTAAGGCAAAATGATTGTAAAACTATCCAAGAGATAGAAACTAAGGGGGGCGCATATTTTACAGCGAACCGCGATATTTTTTAGTTAAATATGAGCCAAAATGAAACAGCAGCGGTTACAAACACCAAATATTCAAAACCAAATGAAAATAGGTTCAAACAACGCTCTAAGTTCACAAAACCAGTCATGTGTCAGTATTGTCATCTGACACACGAACAGTACTCGATGTGTGACAAATCACCAAATTATCCACATCATCTCCAAATGATAGTGGAAAAACAAAAGAACAAAAGGAACGCATATCAGAAAGCGGTTAAATGTTATTTTTGTTCGAGTTATGGGCATTATTCAGGACGCTGTGAAGGGCGAAAGATGATGAAGCAGGCCAATGCCGCATTAATAGACACATCTTCAGATGAAGAAACTGAACAACAGAACGAATGCGACATCCAGAATGAAAGTGCGAGCAAGTTAGGTAATGCAGTAGAAATTATTAACACCATCACTGATAACACATGTAACACCTGCAGAAAATTTCAGCTTGATACAACTTTGTTATGCGGCCACACAATCCCAGTGTCTAACGAAATGGCCAACGCAGCCTTAACATCAACAGGCAAGTTAAAATTTGCGACAGGTTTTGTTAATAACAAACAATGTACACTAATATGAGATAGCGGGGCGACTCTTTGTGGAATTAAGAGAACATTAGTTAATGACAAAGACTACACACACAAATACGTAACGTGTCGCACATTCGCAGGCACTATCGAAAGATACCCCCTAGCACTTGCCGAAATTCGGACACCTTTTATATCAGGACAAGTGCTATGCGCAGTACTAGAAAATCCTGCCGCTGAAATTATCCTTGGGAATCTTCCTAACATAAGATCTTGCTCTGAAAAAGAAATCAGAGAATGGGAACAGAAAAACTGTATCCAAAAACCGAACAGCGATTCCAAAATGAAAAACCACGCGTGCATGTCTCAAACTGCCAAAAGCACAAGGGAGACAACCGATGACGGAATTCGAAACGAATTCACAGAGGTGCAGAATACAGGGGTGGTTGAATCTTTAAATGATACCTTCAAATTAACACCTCGAACTGAGGACGCCATCGATCCACAAAATATTGAGCCTGTAAATGTGCAACAACATACACAATACGCTAATATAGTAACAAGACAAATGACACACAAAACCCACAACGACCAACTTCAGGAGTCGCTACAAATCATTTCACCCAATATTACCACCACCGAGTTTATAGAAGAACAAAAAGCAGATCCAACCCTTTCGCAATACTTTCGACTAGTAGGATTAAAGCCAAAATTGACGAAAAACGCTTCTTGGACATTTAGACTAAATAACAATATTCTAACGAGATTATATACCAGAGATCAAACCACGATACAGCAAGTGGTTCTACCTCAGTCACATCGTGAGAAAGTGCTACATATAGGCCATGACTCACCTTTCGGAGGTCATATGGGTTATGAAAAAACCAGGGCCAGAGTCCTGAGCCAATTTTATTGGCCTAAATTTTGCCAAGACATAAACACCCATTGTAAATCATGTGATATCTGTCAAAAACTAATCAAAAAGGGTAAAAACCCTACGGCAGAAATTCAATCAACCACAACTGCCTCGAGAACATTTCAAATCGTGGCGGTTGATTTAGTGGGTCCTTTGAACCACATCTCAAACAAAGGAAATAGATACATTTTTTACACTCGTTGATTTGTGTTCAAGGTGGGCAGAAATGATTCCATTAAAATCTATCTCCTCTAAGGATGTGACGGACGTATTATTACAGATATTCTCCCGTTTTGGCTTTCCGGAGAAGATAATATCGGATAGAGGAACGCAATTCATATCTAATGCCACCCAATCGGTAACTAAGTTACTAGGCATAAAACAATGTTTTACAAGTCCCTATCGACCGGCCGCAAATGGAATTTGCGAAAAATTGAATGGGGACCTAAAACATATGTTATCCAAAGTGACAGCTGAAAATCCAGCCGATTAGGATATACTTCTCCCAACGGTGCTGTTCGCATACAGAGAAGTCCCACAATCAAGCACGGGGTTCTCTCCGTTTGAATTGATATATGGAGCGAACCCAAGAGGACCTCTCACTATTTACAAAGATATAATATCACAACCCGTAAACACCCAATTACCAGTTTCCACCTATGATTTGGACACTGACACCAGAGACAAAATCATTAGATCCTGTATACTGGCCAGAACATCATTACAGGAGAAAGGTTTTAGGTACAGGCAGTACGCCAACAAAGGGGCAAAAACGATTGTATTACAACCAAATCAAGATATTTTACTATTACTACCTGACAAGAGAGATTTACTATCAACCTCTTGGCAGGGACCATTTAAAGTTGTAAGAAGGATTTCGGAAGTTGACTACGAAATTTCTTTGAATGGAAAGTTGAAAATATTCCATGTAAATATGTTAAAACCGTACTATTCTAGAAATGACAGTGACACGAACAAGCAGACGCAGATAACAGATGACAATAACCAGACTGACAAGAAGGACAACGAAAACGAAACGACAATTACCCGACTGAATGACACCTCGACAAACGAAGATCTAAATGAAGCATCATTAACGACTCATTCTTGTGACAACGAAGACGACGAAAACATATTCACAGTACCGACAATATGGGATAACGACAAGTACGACCAATTTAACGACACATTTGCAACTATTAGTCTCGACGACGACGACAATGACATTGAAGACAATTTACAAACAGTAGCGTCAGTAATAAATCAGACGGACGTAGACAATACGGAAATTCCAGTACCAATTATGAACGACGACAGTACGATGAAGGACATACAAATCTCTGACACTTTGACACAACAGCAGCGACAAGACATTTTGTCTCTTCTTAACGACTATAAAACTATCTTCTCAAACAAACCTGGACAGACTGACAAAATAACACATTCAATTGATTTGACAGATCTAACACCTATCAAATGTAGACCATATTCAATTCCTTTACATTATAGGGCAAATTTAGATAAAGAAATTTTGGACTTAGAAAAAAATAAAATAATACAGAAATCTGTGTCCCAGTACTCTTCGCCAATTGTTCTGGTGAAAAAGAAGGACCAAACCATTCGTCTATGCATAGATTACAGGAAATTAAATACTATAACCACGACAGATGCTGAGCCAATGTACAGCTGTGAAGACCTCATTTTGAATATGTCTCAATCATCCTTCTTTTCTAAACTTGATTTAGCTAAAGGTTACTGGCAAGTACCACTATCTCCCTCTTCAAGGCATATAACAGCATTCGCTACACCGCTTGGGCTGTACGAATGGAGATATCTTCCGTTTGGTCTCAAGAACGCTCCCGCCACATTTGTCAGATTAACTAGACTGTTATTGCACGGCATCAAGGACGTGCAATCATATATTGATGATATATGTGTCCATTCTTCAGACATGACTTCTCACTTACTTACACTCCAACAAGTCTTTAATCAAATTCTTCTTTTTGGACTTACTATCAAACCTTCCAAGGTTGAAATAGGCTATAAAGAGATAGACTTCCTAGGTCATAGGATTTCCGAAGGCAAACTATTGACAGATGATAGAATCGTATCAAAAATTCTCAACCTACAAGTTCCAACTACAAAGAAACAGGTCAGAAGCCTGTTAGGTCTCATAAACTATTATGCCAAGTTTATACCAAACTGGGCGGAACTCACATCAGTTTTTTCTAATCTGTTGACAAAAGATCATCCAGAAAAATTTTGTAAGAGTATCCGCTTAGAGGATGTAATGTGCAAATTGAAATCAATTTTTTCTAACCCACCCGTATTAAGATTACCAAACATAGATATACCTTTTATTCTGACCACAGATTCGAGTGCTATCGCAATTGGAGGATGCCTGATGCGGGAATATCAAGGCGTGAGACATCCAATACTCTATGTCAGCCGCAAGCTTAAAAAGGCAGAAATCCATTATTCCACAGTTGAGTTGGAGGCATTAAGTCTACTTTTTTGTATGCGTCGTTTATCTAAGTTCCTCTTAGGTTCGCATTTTGTTGTTTTAACCGATAATTCGCCACTGCTGGTACTTAAACAAGGTGTTCCAAAGAATCATCGATTGTCAAGATGGTGTCTTCTTCTTCAGGATTTCGACTTTGAAATCCGCCACATCAAGGGTACTGATAATATTATTGCTGACATATTATCACGGCAAACTAATGCACCAGCAGACTAACACTATGCACATTAATTATTCGCCATATAATAAGCTGTGATATTTTAGTCTGTTGCATAGAACAGTGTACCTCTACACCTACCATAGAACTTTCATCCAGAAGTATCAACGCCCAAGTGAATAATCTACTTATAACACTCACGAACATGAAACTTGGAGAACCCTATATTGCATTAAGCCATATTACCTATTGCCAAGACTTTAAAAACAATCCGAGCGATATATAATATCTGTGAAGTGATTTCAACCAGTGAACTGACAGTCATCGTGTAAAGATTAAGAACACTGCATACTCGCTATTGCAAAGAAACTTCGCAAACAGCCGGAATAGAACTACGTCTATTACAACATGCAAGGGACAGCTATATTAACTGTTAACATTGATGGCACAACACACGGACAACAGGAGGACAACACACACATCGTCGTTGGAGTTAATTAATTTACTATTAGTTAATATGTATTACACTTTTATTTAATTATATATATAAAATATGTCAACCTGTAACTTGTATATTTTCTACCATAATATATTACAGGCATTTTCACTCATAGGTGAAATATTCTTCCTATACAATTTTTATATTTAAGTTATAAGCCATTTTTTGATTACACGTACAAAAAGTACTTGTTACCTTAAAGGGAACATATCGCCTAATCCGTTTTTTCTAAGGGCAGTAAGACTTACCTTAGCTTTATTTGTATATTTTAACAAAATACTATTTTGTTTAAAAGATGTATGAATGACAGAGTGAATGAATTAAATGAGAGAGCGATATACTGAGCGGACAAATTGTACGCAAAACGTATTTATTTTAATTTGTCTGCGTCTTTCATGTAAAAATGTATTACCTGTCTCAATTGTTGATACATGTTTAGTATTGAATACACTACATCTAAGCGCCACTGTTTGGAATGCCCCGATCATGCATTACACAGATTGGGTAATTCATGACAAAGGATCCCAACTCGTGACGCTTGGAAGTAAACCACACAATGAGCACACACTTTATACAAACTCAAAACTGAACACTAACAATTAAAATACAGTCATTTTATTAGAAACAGCAACATATCAGTCAATACACTAACAAGCCAACAGGAACACACGTAGTCAGATGTGATAAAACAACAGCATAACTACATATTCAGCAATATACAACATACGGAAGTAAAAATGTATCGAAATACACACGCAGGACAAGATTTGCAAGTGTGCTTAAATAAGCCAAGACATTTGTCTTGTTAAAACTCTCTTACACAGAGTTGTATATCTTGGTATCATATGGATACATGAGAAGGGCGCGGTTGTAAAAACAACTGGGAACGTCACGGAACTTCGGTCAGATAAGCATGTTTAAGAACATAGAAGAGAGAGACCTCTTCAGCAATCATCTTGAAGTGGTGTATGGGAGAATACATGAGTTGTTGATGCAGATGTGTAGGTTGCCAAGTTACTATCCACCAAACTACAAACACCGACTTTATGTGATCCTGTGACAGAATTAGTACAGAACTAATTACCATATAATAACCCATCAAAGCAGGGGGGAGGGGGACTCCTGTCACAGTCTCACATAAGGGCGGTACCAACATAAAATTAAGAGAGAGTGGAGAAGGGATAGAACTCCAGCTAAAGGGAAAGAACCGAGTCACTCGAAGGCTCGAATAATCCAGAGCCTTCTCGAAGGACCGGTCAGTGTGTCCACAGCCCCGTGGACACCGATGGGGCCCGCCGATTGCGGGGTCCACGAGAAACTCGGAGAGAGTTACCACCCGTGTCGGATTGCGACACGTGTGGAAAGGCAGACACGGACTGGACATCGAGGAAGCAACAGGGCTTACCTTAAGGGGGACTTGATAGCTTAAAACCCAAGTGTATTTAGGGGTCTTATGCATATGTTAGATAGCTGATAGAGTTGTTGTAATAATCATGTTTATTGTAAACTCCTGTGATACGCAACTTGCAGATTGCTGGCTTGCGAAAACTCTCTTCGCCAGCTTACTGTAACATAAATAAATGATGTTAGATTGCATATGAAAGGAGTTTGTTGCCTGTATGAGCCCGAGTTTCATTCCCCTAGATATCTAGGACGGTGACACCCTTCCATTATTGTTCTCTCCAAACTTTCGTGACGTTTCAAGTGACCAAAATACTTCAATTTTCTTTGTTTTATCGTCTTTAATAGCCATCCCTGCTCAATATTCAACTCTTGAAGTATGGATGCATTTGTTCTTTTCTTTACCCAAGATATTCTTAGAACTCGTCTATAACATTTATATTCAAAGGCGTTTATGCGCTGTTCAGCTTGTTTAGTAAGTGTCCATGTCTCACAGGCGTATGTTGCAATGAGAAAGATGCATGCTCTTAAAAATCTATTTTTTGTAGTTCTGTCTGTCCCACTCCATAATTTATTCATCTGTTTTAGTCTTTGAAGAGCAATGGATAGTCGCCGTTTAATTTCTTTCATTGTGTCACCGTTATTGGTAATCAATGACCCAAGATATTCACAATTTTCCACCACGTCCAATCCGGCCCCCCCCCCCCCCCCCCCCCCCCCCCCCCCCATTAATGTATATTTCTTTCTCCATAGTAGTTTTATCTGTATGCATTATCTTTGTTTTTGCTATGTTAAGATATAAGTTGTGATTTTCACTATTCAATCGGGTTGAGGCTATTAGGTTTTCTATGCCATTCTGTGTTGTGGATAGTAATACTGTATCATCAGCATATCGAATCTCTGGTATGTCATGACCGCCGATATTTAGGGCATCATATAGCTTCCCTGTTTATATCATCTCTTACATTTCTCATTATATTTTCGGCGTACAGGTTAAAAAAATAGGGTGACAGCACGCAGCCCTGACGGACTCCTTGCTTGATTTCAAACCAATCTGATGTCTCGCCATCTATTCTAACTTCTGCTTGTTGGTCTAGATATAGCATTTTTATGAGATGTACTACATGTGATGGAAAGCACATATTCCTCATGATTTCCCAAAGTTTATGATGTTGTACACAGCCAAATGCCTTTGAATAATCCACAAAATATGAGAATAGGTTTACATTAAATTCTCTGCACTTCTCTATTATTAAACGCATGTTGAATATGTGATCTCTTGTTCCTCTTCCTTGTCTAAATCCAGCTTGAACCACGTTAATCTCTTCTTCCATTTTCTCACTAAGTCTTCGCATTGTGACTTTTAGTAGAATTTTACTTGCATGACTGATCAGGGCAACAGTTCTATAGTTGGTGCATAATTTCAGGTTGCCCTTTTTTGGTATTGGAATGAAGATAGTTCTCTTCCAATCTTTTGGCCATATACCATATTTCCAAATCTTTGTACATAATGCATGATATATGTGTTTGCTTTCTTCTCCTCCCGCTTTAATTAGTTCAGCTGGTATTTCATCACATCCAGGTGATTTACCATTCTTCAGGTTCTTTATAGCCCAAGCGATTTCATCTAATGAGGGTTCAGGCTCTTCTGCTGTCATTGGCTCATGTATCTCATTCATATCCTCACTGTCACTCATATCATACATTCCACTGCAGTACTCCTGCCATCTTTCTAGAATTTGTCTAGATTCTGTTAAGGTATTTCCCATCTTGTCTCAGATAACATTCAATTGGGGTTGAACATTTCTTGTCAATAACTTCATTTCTTTGAACATTTCATAATCTCTTCCAGCCTTATGATATTGCTCTATTCTGGTACAGCAATCTTGTATATATTGATTTTTGTCCTTTCTTGTGTTCTTTATTATTTCTCGAGTTAAAGATTTATACTTCATCCTGCGGTTATCGGATTCATCTCCTTTCTGTTTCAGCTCCCTTCGTTGTTTTATTAATTCTTACGTGTCTGATGTAATCCATGGCTTAAGTTGCTTTTTCTTGGTCGGAATTAGATCTTTGGCTGCAGTTATCAAGATATCTCTAGCTTGTACTGCCAGTTCATCAGGTGTCATTTCTTCTTGTACAGACATCAAGACCCCAAAGCGATTCCTAACTTCTATGTTGTATGCGTCTGGTATTTTTGTGAGATCAAAACGAAGTGGCCTTGATCCTCGGGTAAGCTTTTTGAGTTTTAATTTCAGATCTGCTTCTAATAACTGATGATCTGTATCACAGTCTGCACTTCGTAGGGTTTTTGCAGATGTTATGCTTGATCTCCATCTTCTATGTATTAAAATATAATCTATCTGATTTTTGGTAAAACTGTCTGGAGACTTCCATGTGAAGAGTCTTCTTAGATGTTGTTTAAAACGTGTGTTGGCTATCGTTAACTCATTTTCTGTGCAAAATTCAATTAATTTGTCACCTGCATCATTTCTATTTCCTAATCCAAATTTTCCTAAAACGTGTCTCTCATTTTCAGCTCTTCCTGCACCTACTTTTGCATTAAAATCTCCCATTATTATTGCTATATCATTATGACCAATCTTATTTAATGTGTCTTGTAGTGTGTTGTAAAAATCTTCAATTTCGTCCTCCTCTGCTGTTGAAGTAAGTGCATATATCTGTATGAGAGTTGTGTTTATTGGACGGCCTTTAAGTCTAATAGTGAGGATTCTATCACTAACTGGATTATATCACATTAAAGCTTTTGCAGTTGTCTTATCTAAACAAAATGCCACTCCACTCTGGCCTCCGACATCTCTACCAGAATAAATGAAAATACTTCCATTTTCAGTTGTAAAATGTCCCTTGCCGCTCCAGCGATGTTCACTACTTCCTAAAATGTGAATGTTTAACCTCTCAGTCTCATCACACACTACTTTAAGCTTTCCCTCATGCAAACTTCTCACATTCCACGTTGCCATTCTCACTCTGTTTCTTAGTCTGACACAGGGGATTTCCTTGGTAACACAGTCAGGATTAACTCCGTCATCACGATTACTAGTACTGGTCCCTGCGTCACACTCTTCCCCAGTGTTATCTGATTTGCCTGGCCTGGGGGTCTCGCCACCAGATCTCTTTCTTATTATGTTTTCTTTCATGGTTGTTATGGTTTCTTGGCAAGTTTTGCAGAAGGTAGTTTGCCATTGCTTTCCTTCTGGGCAGTGACTGTACTAGTCGGTGGCCATAGCCATTGTCTCTACTGATGAGATCATCTGCCCATCGCCGCAGAGTGCAAGACCATAACCAACAACAATCTATCGGCTGCTCTCACATTCCATCCACCACCTGCTTCCATGGCTTCACGTAACCCTGATCAGGGGGCTAAACGGGTACTCCACCTTGCCCAAGGGTGTCCCGTAGACTAACGGAGGAAAGGAGGCGTCTTACATCTCCTTTGATAGGGGATACCCCTACCCCGCTAACCGGTCGGGTAGATCACACAAGATTAATTGATTCAGAGTCGAAGGATAATAAAGGGTGTATTGTTAATGACCGTGCATGGTTTGAAAATAAGCCGGTCCAAGTTTTGCCTTCACCCTCTGTAAAGTTCATGCAACTTAATAGGTAAATACAAAAGTTGAACCGGTAATATTTTCAAACACTGCACAGTCATTAACAATACACCTTGTATATCACCAAATGTGACCTCCCATTTGAACAGACGGGCGATATACCGGCATACTAGGGTCATTCTGTTATTTGTTTTGTTTTGTGGTATCTTAGGGGGCTGAGTGGTCTCGAGGTATGGTGTCCGCCTCGAGTGCTGGAGGTCCCGGGTTCAACCCCCGGTGAGGACCGGGATTTTTTCACGTGGACTTCTAGTAATAAAATTTCCCCTGGTCTCTGGGTAGTGAGATCGGACACCCGTGTGTATTGTTGCGCACGTAAAAAATCCCTTGGCAGTTGGAAATCGAAAAAGAGTAGCCTAACGGCGCTGCCCGGGCAAAATTTCTAGTTAAAAATCTACCCAAAGTATTTTCAGGATCCTCGCCAGTGCTACGGAGTTCGTGCACTGAACTGAGTTTCTCCGGACTCAGGCTTGAGTTAGGAGAAGAACGGAACACTTATGGGTTACAGATGTGTGTCATGATGTTGATCCGTCGACTAAACCAAACTAAACTTCTACAATTTCAACGCTCAGTGAACGGAAATTCAACATTATAATACTTGTTCATTTGATTGTGTACTATGTTTGGTCCAACCTACTTTTTATTTGGCAATGAATCAGTTAATCTCATGATAGAATTGATTCATTAGTATAAATGTCACTTCCGACGACCATACATTGTTTATTTTCATTCCTCTTTCAGGATTAAATCTAGTGAATTCATAACTGACCAAATCAGTTGCCATGATTGCATTCGTTACCATGGTAATATTACCCAGCTTCCTGCTAGCATTACCAACTTCTGTATCCGGTTCCCAAGCAAATGACACTGACAATTGCTACCGGTACGATGTTAACGGCTGTAGCATCCCGTTTGACCTGTACTTCTTCTACAAGAAATGTTTCACCCCGTCGTGTAACAGACATGACATTTGCTACAGTTGTGTAAGTACGGTTTTCTTGTGTGTGTGTGTGTGTGTGTGTGTGTGTGTGTGTGTGTGTGTGTGTGTGTGTTGTGTGTGTGTGTGTGTGATAGAGAGAGAGAGAGAGAGAGAGAGAGAGAGAGAGAGAGAGAGAGAGAGAGAGAGAGAGAGAGAGAGAGAGAGAGAGAGAGAGAGAGAAAGTACACATGTGTGTGAAACATGTTAACTGTCAATGTAAAGATAAAGGCATGAAGGTAAGGATGGCGTTATTCACAGCGCGCTGCGAATAACTCTGAACGTTATTCACCGCGTGGGGTTAGTATCCTTCGTGTACATTACCCTGATTTAGAGCGGCCCGAAGTATTTTAAAGATATTGAATAGTCCATTTAGTTCTGTATGCAGTTCCTAACCCGAACCCTAATCCGACACTTGAAAAGAACGCTCCTTTTTATATCGCCATTGTCGAACATTAACGTCACATGTCAAGCCGCGTCTGTGAATAACAACACTGAGCGTTGTTGGAAGGCGTTATTCACAGCGCGCTGCGAATAATCACTTTGTAAAGGTAATCCTGCCGGCTTCCTGGCCTAGAGGTTAGCGACTTTTCTCCGTAATCTCGTATACTCTCGTAAGTAACGTGACGACGGTGAGAATCAGCAGTGGTTCGAATCGCGTCGGTAACTTACGGGGTATGTGAGCCGGTCGCTCAGAAATAAATGGCAAACTACTGAGCGTAATCTTGCCAAGAAAGCAACAATCAGCTGAAAGCTGCTGATGGTGACAGCGATGTCCTGTAAAGGATATGCAAAACATTTTTAAAGGTAATCCTACCGTAGATACCACCGTCGGATTGTGAAGTGTTAATCCTTCACATATTATGGAACATAGCATATGACGTGAGTAGCCTGTTCCCTTACTCATCGTCTTTGCATATTTTTTGGTGAGGTTGATGTAGTGATTTTTTCCCCGCGACGCGGTACCTAAGTACCATCTTCGGGGGAACTGTGTTACAAAGCTTCCTTCCCCTCTTCAATATCAGAAAGCAGCCGAGGGGTGGGGGGGGGGGGGGGGGGGGGGGTGTGTGTGCAAGACTAGTACTGGAGCTTCACATTTGCAGAGAGGCATATCAGTATAAAACCATTCATGATTCAATACAGCACGTCAGAAATATATAAGACTAAAAGAGTGCATTGTATGTGAGACCTCTTTACTCGCTCTTAACAGAGAAGAAGAGTCAACTAACCTACTACCAGAGGGGAGTATAATATTGTATTCTTCCTTATATGTTAATAAATCAAAAAAGAAAAGGAAAAAGCTACAACTGCACTCGGATCTAATACTTTGGATATTGGAGGCATTCCTAAACCACTGCCCTTCTAATTCATTTAATTCTATTGTTTACTGTGGCGAAGGGGTTACGAACGGAATTCGTAATCCCGCATACCGCGTTCGAAACACAGCTTTTGGTGACTTGGCAGCAAACCATCTTACGTTGGTTTTCATGAAAATGGTATGAGTACCGGTCGTTCAGAAAGCTGTGGCAAAATACTGAATGTAAACTTGCCAAGAAATCACAAATTGCCAAAAAATGCTGGTGTTGATTGCGACGTCCTGTAAAGGATATGCAACTAACTTTAACTTAACTTGTTATGGATGATACGTGACTTTCCTATATTCTGTCTCATGCATTTTACAGGGCGTGGCTTACAACATCACCAGGGCTAAATGCGATTGGTCATTTCGACATGACATGGTCAACACTTGCAGAAGCGACTTCATGCAGTCGTCGTTCAAAAAAGATACCCCGACTTCTCACGACGAAATACAAATATTACTACGCAAGAAAAGTGTGCTTTCTATACTGGACAAACATGCGGGGAAATTCCAGTCAATTTTTGAGGAAATAATTCCTAATTACTTAAATCTGTGTGACAAATTGGACAAATATACAGCTACATACGAATTTATTCAAGGATATAAAGATCACGTGGTCACGCAATGGGCGGGGCTTTTGACTCGGTACCTTCAGATGAAGGGCAACTCAGTTCAAAGTAACAGACTTCTGCCCCGCTTCCGGCCAATAATGTATCGAAGAGGCAACCGTTTATCTATATCTGATAGAGACATTAACGTTGGCCAAAATAATGAACATGTCAATACATTTATACTTAATCAAGTCAAAGAACGAGTAACCATGATTAAGCAAAACTCAGCTATAGGCGCCATTTTGGAATGCAATAATGACACTTCTTACTGTACAAAGATTCAGAAAAACGTTTTCTCAAGTAAAAGTTATGATCTTACTTTAGAACTGCACTGCGAGGATGTAAATCTGCTTCTGTGCATGTTGTTTTCGGAGGTGTATTACTTAGCAGTTGATTTGTTTGGTTCTTTTCGATTTTCTAACAAGCCGGACTATTACTGTAATGAGAGCTTTGTACCACAGTGCTTACCTGCTCAC
Organism: Cepaea nemoralis; assembly: GCA_014155875.1. NCBI lineage: Eukaryota > Metazoa > Mollusca > Gastropoda > Stylommatophora > Helicidae > Cepaea > Cepaea nemoralis. The sequence continues at coordinate 402,314 of JACEFZ010027823.1, read as the reverse complement.
GACAGTAGCCGCGCAGAATACTTGTGAATAAATCAACGAGCGGAAAGTGGAACTGGTCAGCCTTACAAGAAGACAATCACATATGACAAAACGGATGTGCAACTAGGAAGCCTTCGTCAGCACACAGTAACAAAGACACGGGTAGTCCTACAAACATTTGAATCTGAGGGCACAAAAGTCAAACTGCATGCCACGAGTTCCGTAGATGGGTGACGCAGGGGTAAAGTATTAACTATGCCGAAATATTTGTGGGTGGGTATGGGAAGGGGTATGAGAAGGTTTCATAATCTCTGTAGGGAAGACACAGGTGAGATGAACACAGAGCAAAGATAGAAGAGAGTGTGCAAATATAGAAGTGGAAATGATAGACGAGTGGAGAGGATCAAAGAATAGGACAACAATTATATCGCTAAATGAAACTGTGTTACACATTGAGTTATACATTTGTTATATATAAACTCTCTGGGATGCATCCTTCCCGCGGGAATAAAAATAAACTCTCTGGGATGCATCCATCTAGCGGGATTCAATACGGTTGTGGATGCAGCTGTATAATTCTGCTGTCTTCCCTCTGTGAGACCTGGACACTTACTAAACAAGCTGAACAGCGCATAAATGCTCTTGAATATAAATGTTATAGACGGGTTCTAAGAATATTTTGGGTTAAGATAGGAACAAATGCATCCATACTTCAAGAGCTGAATATTGAAGAGGGTTAGCTATTAAAGAAGATAAAACAAAGAAAATTGATATATTTTGGCCACTTGAAAAGTCATGAAAGTTTGGAAAGATCAATAAAGGAGGGATATATGCCTGGGAAGAGAGGAAGAGGAAGGCCAAAGAGAAGATGGATACAGGATGTGGCGGATGATCTCCATTTGTGCGTATCGGATGCGGGACATCTTGCTTGTGATCGAGAAGTTTTCCGGAAGGTTGTTATGGGAGCAAGGTTCTGCAAAGGACATGCTACTGAATGAATGAATGTCTTCCCTCTATATATTTATATCTAACTGTTTACACACCTTTGGCCACACTAATCCTATCTGGCACTTTGGCAGCTGAACTGTACTCAACCTTTGTAGTATAAGAGACTTTTCAAAACCGTACTGAACCCAACTTTTGTGCCTTTCTGACAACAGAGGAGTTGTGTTTATTTTATTATTTTGTGTTTTTTTCCTTCTTTATATATGTTTGTGTTGTCCTGTCCTAGAAAAAGATTATTAGAATAGAAACGACGGGTGTATACTGTGTCCTATAATACTCTATCGTTTTATTTTTTATTTTAGTACTTCATTGTTATATATTTGTTGATTATTTCTTGTTTTGAATAAGTTTCACCCTGTTTTCAATTGTATTGAGTCCATTGTAATGTATGTACACTGTGTCTGTGTATAGTATGTCTCTTCTTTTCGCAGGAGCTAAATATACCTAATTGTTTGTAACTCATATTATACATTGAAGCTGTACCACCACCCCCCCCCCCCCACACACCGCGCGAACCTGAAGAATGACGAGGTTTTTCCCACAATCTTGCTATCTCTTCCATGGGATGTGCAAAACATAATGGTTATAACCTGAATATCATACACGCTACAAGGACTTGCACTGTTAAAATGGGTAGGTGTCGGTTTATGGGCACCACTAGTAACAAAACATCTTTCTTAAATCTGTCGGACTTTTCTTGTTGATTTGTACATTTTATTTGTAATGCTTTAGTGCAGTTCAAACCATTTGATTTCTTATAATACTTTTCAAGGCCTGTGAATCCGAGAACGCATAGTTTTCCCAGGAATCAACACATCAAGCCCTTTGCAAACGATGCTCTCATCCCAGCCTGCCAAAAGGTCTCTCTGGCTTGTATGTCAGGTCTACTGGCTCCCAGTCCAAGGTATCTGCAATCTTTTCTCCGTTTTCGTGCTGGCCGGTTCTTGTCTCTTCTTCCAGGGAACACGGTTTACATCACTGTTCTCTCTAAACGACTGTGACTTTAATGTGGCCTAAGTATTTAGAGACAATGTTGTTTATGTGCCAATTTCCTGCCATTTTCAGATCTCGCAGAATGTCGGTATCTCCCTTCTTATTGTTTAACGATATTCTAAGAACTTTTCTGTTTGAGTTGAACATTTTAATGAAAAACACAGATGCCCCTCTTTATTGCGAAATGCTCCATGGCTCACATCTGTATGTTGCAGAAGAACATATTTGCTATCCAATAATACCTCTTAAACGAGAGTTTTCTTGTTGCAACGTAGGATCCGTGTGTAGTTAAAATGCCCATCACTAAAGTTACCAAGTCTGCATTTCGTCAGGCATTAGCAAGTTAACAATCCACACATTTTGTTTGCATAGAGTGTAACAGTGTGACACATCTAACTGGCGGGAGCCGCAGAAGCACAATTAACAGCACTCCGGTATGCTGGGGAATGAACAGGCGGACAGATTGCCTGGCTCTGCAAAATTTGGTGGAGTATTGATACATGACAAGGCAAACGTGGTTGTGGCCTTGTAGGAGCACGTGTACACCTCTGAGGAGCAAATGGATCACCATGGTCTGGCAAGAATGAGACAGCGAGGAGTGTCGAGGGGATCTGGCCGACGCTCGACGCTGAGAGGAAAGGCGAGACGGACATATAATCAGATTGCTACTGGTACTATTGGTGTTAGAACTCTTCGCTGGCTGCTGAGGATGGGGAAGGAGCGCATATGGGAATGCCCGAGTGCTGTGATGTCGGTTCGTAGATCAATCAACAATCAATCAATCAATCAATTAACAGCACGCATGGATGCCCTAGGCTCCAAGGTTTAACGCAGCCTAGAATGTCTTACAAGAAATATTTTTAGGGAAGTAGAGGCGATCGTCTTGCGTTGGATTTTATAAAATGGCATGAGAGCCGGTCGTTCAGAAATTAGTGGCAAACTACTAAACGTAAACTTGCAAAGAAATCACAAACAGCCAACAATACTGGGGTTGATTGCGACGTCCTGTAAAGGATATCAAACAAACTTTTTAACTTTAAGAGGCGGCCGGCGTAATATTGACCACATCATCCCTCGAGTGCCGACAGGTCAGTAAAATCTGCGGCTAGCACCATATACCCAATATGCCTCAAAGCATGCTGTAAAACTCTTTTACTTTACCTTTTTATATGGTATTTGGCAATGAAGGCAGCCAGTATCTACAAGAGATCACCACCTGCCGGCAGAGATTCTTTCCCCTACACCCCAGAAGCAAACCCTTGTATAGGCACCCAGGCCTGAGGCGGCAGAAGGTCTTCGTTCTGGAGGTGCTGACGGCCAGGCGTACAGGAAAGCCACAGCACCTGGCACTGACAAAAGGTCACTGGTTACAGGGCTTGTCCTCAACTTTCAGAGATGTGTCAGAAGTAAATGATGGTTCTCCGTGGCAAAGACCTTACGGAAGCGACTCGTAAGCCCGCTTACCCGTGTTCGAAACACAGCGGCGACCGATTTGGCAGCATACAGCGTTGCGCTGGGTTTTAACGATTTGTTATAGGAACCGGTGGTTCAGAAAGCAACGGCAAACTACTGAATGTAAACTTGCCAAGGCATCAACAACAGCAGTAAAATGCTGGTGTTCACAGCGATGTCCTGTAAAAGGGATATGCAAACCAAAAAAAAGAACAAAGAAGGATGTCGACTTGGTGATTATTTAAGTGAGGTTGCACGTGATCTTCGTAAAGTCCATGCTGTGTGGTGTTGGTGATCATATCTGTCCACAGACCTGACTCGCGTGCTGTCAATCCTGTCTGATACTAATGTTTCTCCGTGCCCTGATGCCAAACTGCCCAGCATCTTCTCTCTTGGTCTCCTCCTGCTTCTTTTTCCCTGCACTTTTCCAGATGTGACTACATAACCCAGCTTTCCCCTTCTCGTGACATGTCCAAAGGATGTGAACTGTCTTCTTCAGGGTAACCAGGTCTCTTTTGTGAGTTAACTTCTTTCAAGATATCTTCATTGCTCTTTCTATCCGCCCATTGTGTTCCTATGATGCTGATATAAAACCACATCTCCGCAGCCTCCACATAATTCATCACTTGTTTGCTAATTGTCCATGATTCACTTCCATACATCAGGATTTGCTTAAGAGCTCTTGGGAACTCTTGTCATTACTCCATTGACAACAATAAATTGCAGAGAACATTCTTCACCTTGTCAAATGATGCCTTTTCTTGGGCTATTCTGCATGTAATTTCCTTAAAACATCGTCCATCCGCTGTTGTTATCAATATAATTAAATACATTGACTTGTTTCAGATTGGTTCCATACACTTATATGCTGCACTTGAGTATACACTTTTATCTTTGTAATAACCATTACTTCTGAGATCACTGAATGTAAATCACATCAGAAATGATTAAAGCCTTATAAGAATTTGGACTAGATCAAGTCACCAGACTGTTGAACACATTATATGATACTGTAGATATACCTCCTGAATTATGTAACTCTATATTTATTGCAATCCCAAAGAAATCAGGAACCTTGGAATGTGATCAACATAGAACAATTAGTATAATGAGTCACATCACAAAGATTTTGCTAAGAATTATCATGCAAAGAATGAGGAAGAAGATACAACCTGAAATAGGGGAAGAACAATGCGGGTTTGTAGAAGGAAAGGGTACAGTAAATGCTGTGTATATGCTGCGAACAGTTATTGAACGTGCTATAGAAGTAAACAAGGATATACATCTTTGCTTTATTGACTATACAAAGGCTTTTGATAGCAGTTAGACATGTCAGCATGGTGGATATGCTTGCAGATCTACAAATTGATGGGAAAGACATTAGACTTATAAAAAACATATATTGGAAACAACAAGCTGCAATAAGGATTGATAATGAAGTGGGACAGTATCAGCCAATTAAGAGAGGTGTTAGGCAGGGATGTGTGATGTCTCCAGATCTTTTTTCCCTGTACAGTGAAAATATTTTCAGAAATGTAGAGGATATAAATGGAATCAGCATTGGAGGACGAAACATCAATAACATTAGATATGCAGATGATACAGTATTAATTGCAGACAATGCGCAGGACCTGCAACAATTAGTAGATGCGGTTGTTGTACACAGTGAGCAACTGGGGTTAGAATTAAATTGTAAAAAGACTCAGGTTATGGTCGTCAGTAGGAAGGAAGAAGTGCCACAATGTAATATACAAGTAAATGGAAATATTCTTCAACAAGTGAATCGGTACAATTATCTTGGAACAGTTATAACATCTGATGGGAGATGCGTTGAAGGGATTAGAACAAGAATCGCCATGGCGAAAGTAGCCTTTAGCAAGATGAAAAACATTCTGACCAATAAAAAGATGTCAATTGAAACGAGAAAAAGAGTGTTGAGGGGATACATAGAGCCTGTTCTTTTGTATGGATGTGAAACTTGGACAATGAGCAGTCAAGCTGAAAAGCATCTGATGGCTGCAGAAATGTGGTTTCTGAGGAAAATGCAAAGAATACCATGGACAGACAGAAAAACCAATGACCAAGTACTACAGGAGACAAATGAACATCGTAAACTGATTAGAGAAATTAGACGTAGACAGTCAAAATTTTTTGGACATGTTATGAGAAGAAATGGATTGGAGAACTTAGTGACAACTGGCAAGATCGAGGGAACAGACCAAGAGGAAGACCGAGAGGAAAATACCTGGATGGCTTGGCCACATGGCATGGACGAGACAGGAACACTGAGCTGATCCACGACACTGGTGATCGAGTGAAATGGCGAGTCATGACCGCCCACGCTTTCCGGCATGGCACATGATATATATATATATATATATATATATATATTATATATATATATATATATATATATATATATATATATATATATATATATATATGTAGAGAGAGAGAGAGAGAGAGAGAGAGAGAGAGAGAGAGAGAGAGAGAGAGAGAGAGAGAGAGAGAGAGAGAGAGAGAGAGAGAAACATGCGCACAGATATAGCAAGCGAGACAAAACAAATAAGTCACGCAGAGAGATGAGAGAGAGACAATAAGACAGAGAGAAACAGACAATGAGACAGACAATAAGAGAGAGACATGCACACATAAATAGCGTGAGGGAAACAGACGAGAGACAATAAGACACACACAGACAGAGAGAGAGATACAGAGAGAAAAAGGGGGGGGGGCGGAGTCTCAAAGACCCGCACATTCGCGAATGGGCATTCAGCCTCAAGTACCCCTCACTAATCAGCACGTGACTTCTGCGCATGCTCCAGATAAACCAGACACCACATCCACATGATATCTAAATGGTGCATATATACACACCCTGAACCAGTTCGTGTGTACTCATCTAGAGAACACAAGCGCAATCTGGGTAAGTATGACAGTCATGCACTATATGAATTACGTGTCTGTTAAAAAGCAGAGCTAAAGGTATGGTTGCTGGGGCTGAGGCTTAGGGACTGTGAACGCGTTTCACAATGCCCCAACATACCTAGCGTTCGATATCAGCTGTATACGATGTGGAAGCAAGCTGCCTTGCGTGGATTTCAATAGTATGAGGCGTCGGTCGTTCAGAAAGCAATCGCAATCTATAGAACGTAAAACTGCCTGGTGAATTACAGACAGCCAAATATGCTGTAAATGGAAGCGGCGTCCTGTAAAGGGCATGATACCAACTTTAATCTTATTCTACTCTTGCCATGACGTATAGGAATGACGTGTAATGCCGTCCAGTCTTCGAACTCCTGCCATAACGTGTAGGGATGACGTGTAATGCCGTTCAGTCTTCGGTCTCCTGCCATGACGTGTAGGGATGACGTGTAGTGCCGTCCAGTCTTCGGTCTCTTGCCATGACGTGGAGGGATGACGTGTAATGCCGTGGGGAATTTTCACCCATGATGAGCTGATTAAAATGTTGAAGATATCAACATTGATGGGAAAGATTTAAGAATAAAAAGAATATATACTGGAACAAAGTAGCAGCAATTAAAATGGGAAATAAAGAGGGTAGTTACGAACAGATAAAGCTAGGAGTACGACAGGGGTGTGTCTTGTCACCCGATCTCTTCTCCCTGTATAGCGAAGTAATAATGAGAGAGATCAAAGAGAAGCCAGGAATACTAATCGGAGGTTAAAATATAAACAACATACGCTATGCAGATGACACAGTATTGGTGGCGGATAATGCAACAGACCTACAACAATTATTGGACATGGTAGTATCAGAGAGTGCACAGAAAGGACTCTCCTTGAATATCAAGAAAACAGTAACAATGGTGATATCAAAGAAAATGGGGACACCAAAATGTGACATAGAAATAGAAGGGGAAATTCTCAACCAAGTGGATAATTTTAAATACCTAGGGGAACTTATAACATCAGATGGAAGATGTACAACAGAGATTAAGAGCAGAATAGGGCAGGCAAAAGTCGCAATTCAGAAAATGAAGAGTATCTTATGCAATAAGTCGCCATCAATGAATGTAAGAAAGAGAGTGCTAAAATTCTATATAGAACCAGTTTTGCTGTATGGCAGCGAATCTTGACATGTAAATGAACAAATTAGGAAGAACTTGGAAGCAACAGAGATGTGGTTTTTAAGACGAATGTTGCGAAGAGACAGCAAGAATACCGCATGACGAGAACACAGAAGAAGAACCATCTGCAAATCTAACCATTAGAGAACTCCTGTTTGCGGACGACCAAGCACTAATAGCAAAATCAGAAGCTGAATTACAAGACCACATGAAGTCTAAACGAAATGTGTAGGGAACATAACATGAAAATTAGCACAAGCAAAACAGAGGTAATGACTATAACTAAAGAAGAACAAACAGCAACAATCCACCTAAACGAACATCCCTTGAAACAAGTAAAGAGCTTCAAGTACCTAGGAAGTATAATATCATCAAATGGCAGATCAGAAGACGAGATCGAAAATAGGTGCAATAAGGCAAATCAACTCATTGGACAAATGGCACCAATACTAAAGAACAAACATGTATCAATAACTACTAAGAAAGCACTTTACAACACAATCTTCCTACCAACTCTCTGCTACCAATGCCAAACCTGGACAATGACAGAAAAAGAGAAAAGAAAAATCACAACAACAGAAATGAGGTTTCTGAGAAGAATACTCAACGTATCAAGAAGAGATAAGATCATAAATGAAGAAATCAGGACTAAAGTAGGGGTTAAAGCTGCTCTAGATTTTATTAGAAAGCAGCAAGTCAAATGGTTTGGCCATGCAAGTAGGCTACCAGTCAACAGCATGCCACAACAAGCAATGATGTACAGACCAGATGGAAACAGAGGAAGAGGCCGACCACGTAAACGTTGGACTGAGGGAATAACAGAATCCATGGGAATGTCGATATACGAAGCCCATAACCGGGCACTCTCACGAAGTTTATACTTCACCTCGACACCGCAAGGTACAAGAGGAACATGATGAGATGAGATGAGATGTTGCGAATTCCTTGGACTGCCAGAGTAACTAACAACGATTGCCTGAAAGAGGCTAATGAAAATATAACACTATATACAACAATAAGAAAGAGACAAACAGCTTTCTTTGGTCATGTGATGAGAAGAGAGGCATTGGAGAACATCGTGACAACTGGAATGATCGAGGGGAAGAGAGGCAGAGGCAGACCAAGAGAAGTGATGCTGGGCGGATTGAGAAGGTGGCATCGAGGAATATCATCAGCGGAGTTGATGCAGAACACCAAAGACCGAGATCTGTGGAGAGTCATGAACGCTGCCTACACCAGCCGGCACGGCACTTGATGATGATGAGTAAGCGATACACCATCTTTATGATCCAGACAGGAAGTGACACCCCATTTTATGTCCGGATAAGAAGTGACCCGCCATTTTATGTCCGAATAGGCAGTGACCTGAATGTACATCCTATGTCTGGTTAGGAAGTGACCTGGCATCCTATGTCAGGACAGTAAGTCTTCTTCTTCTTCTATCGTTCGCCTAAAATATGTTTATAACTGCAATGTTGTAGGACAGTAAGTGACCTGGCAGCCTTTGTCAGGACAGTAACTGACCCGGCATCCTATGTCAGGACAGTAAGTGACCCGGCATCCTATGTCTGGACAGTAAGTGACCCGGCATCCTATGTCTGGACAGTAAGTGACCCGGCATCCTATGTCAGGACAGTAAGTGACCCGGCATCCTATGTCTGGACAGTCAGTGACCCGGCATCCTATGTCAGGACAGTAAGTGACCAGCCATCCTATGTCAGGACAGTCAGTGACCCGGCATCCTACGTCAGGACAGTAAGTGACTCGGCATCGTATGTCATGACAGTAAGTGACCCGGCATCCTATGTCATGACAGTAAATGACCCGGCATCCTATGTCAGGACAGTCAGTGACCAGCCATCCTATGTCTGGACAGTAAGTGACCCGGCATCCTATGTCAGGACAGTAAGTGACCCGGCATCGTATGTCATGACAGTAAGTGACCTGGCATCGTATGTCATGACAGTCAGTGACCATCCATCCTATGGCAGGACAGTCAGTGACCCGGCATCCTATGTCTGGACAGTCAGTGACCCGGCATCCTATGTCAGGACAGTAAGTGACCAGCCATCCTATGTCAGGACAGTCAGTGACCCGGCATCCTACGTCAGGACAGTAAGTGACTCGGCATCGTATGTCATGACAGTAAGTGACCCGGCATCCTATGTCATGACAGTAAGTGACCCGGCATCCTATGTCAGGACAGTCAGTGACCAGCCACCCTATGACTGGACAGTAAGTGACCCGGCATCCTATGTCAGGACAGTAAGTGACCCGGCATCCTATGTCAGGACAGTCAGTGACCATCCATCCTATGGCAGGACAGTCAGTGACCCGGCATCCTATGTCTGGACAGCCAGTGACCGGCATCCTATGTCTGGACAGTAAGTGACTCGGCATCGTATGTCATGACAGTAAGTGACCCGGCATCCTATGTCAGGACAGTAAGTGACTCGGCATCATATGTCATGACAGTAAGTGACCCGGCATCCTATGTCTGGACAGTCAGTGACCCGGCATCCTTTGTCAGGACAGTCAGTGACCCGGAATCCTATGGCAGGACAGTCAGTGACCCGGCATCCTATGTCAGGATAGGAAGCAACATTTCCCGCCAGTGGGTTTACTGTTAATTATTGGCCCGAAGCAGGTTCCTGCTATTTCCTGGATGCAGGAAAGAATAGATGGCCATTGTTTTCCTCACTTTCGCAGACGATGAGCTCAGGCGTCGACTGTTCTCATTAAATTACTGGCGTCATACGCTGTCAACCATGCCAGCGCGCCCACTAAGGGTTACTTCTCGCCCTTGTTTTATTATTCCTATGCAACATACAGAGTAGAAAAGAGCACAGACGATAAATAGGCCTACAGAACGCACACAACTGGATACTACATCTTCTAGATGGCGATAGTTGTAAAATAACTAGCCATCGGTTCAAATATGCCTCCATGCATTTAATGATATTTTTTTTTTTCGCGTTTCCATCCTGTTTCAGGATATTGCGGTCAATATCAGCATCTTTCAGCTGTATGTTGATTCCTAGGCTAGATTACGCTTATCAGCACGCCACGACTTTCTGAGCGACCGGCTCCATACTCTCATAAGTCACTGGCTCGACTCGAACCGCTTCCAATTCTCGTGCTCTCACGTCAACCACGAGAGTATTCGGGGTTACGATCAGGGAGACCGGCGATGTTAATGATATCCGCTAGTTTATTTGCTGGAAGGAAAAAAAAAGGTATCTCACCAAACGGATGGCAGGCAGGCAGACAGACAGACAGACAAGCATGTGGAAAGACAGACGAGTGGACAAGCGGGCGGAAGAAGGTAAGAAGGTAAGCACAGACTGACATAAATTATACGGATGAACGGACACACTTCTGAACGAACGAAATAATGTATAAACCGCCAGAAAGAAAATTTGGTGGACAGAAAAAAAAAGGCGGACAGACGTACTGACAGATGGGTTGGTGGACGGAAAAACAAACAAACAGATTCACAAACTAGTAATTGGATTGACGGACGGAAGAGCAGACATACAAACAGACAGACGGGTGAACGAAAGGGTGGAGTGACAGACAGACGAGCTGATAGACAGGCAGTTAAAGTTAGTTGCATATCCTTTACAGGTAGTAGCATTCAACTCCAACATTTTTGGCTGTTTGTGATTCCTGTGTAAGTTTACGTTCAATAGTTTCCCATTTCTTTCTGAACGACCGACGCTCATATCATTTTATGGAAACCAGCGCAAGTTGTCTGCTACCAAATCGGATGGCCAGATAAACGGAAGAACGAACGGAAAGACAAACAGACGGAGGGCTGGACGAAAGACAAGACATATTGACTGACAGACAGAAAGAAGGAAGGGCGGACAGATAGACAACAACAACAAAACAGGCTGAAAAGAATTATGGAAAAAGAATGTTTCATACGCAGCGACTATGCAGCAATACTACACCCCATCCCCCGTTCCCACTATCTCTCCCCAGCAACAACACATCTGTGATCCTATGTACCCCCGTTCCCACCATCTCTCCGCAGCAACAACACATCTGTGATCCTATGTACCTCTGTTGGCATTTTGTGACGGCCGAGATCTGTCTGCTTATCTGGCTTATGTTACATCATGTGTCACTGTATCACAGACTAGTTCTGGCCTTATCTCGCCTCTTGTGTATCTCGCCACACATAACTATCAACGTTCATTACTAGGTCGTAACTAATTAGATGCACTAACAAGACAGAGAAGCCGCGGTGACAGAGTAGTTAGTCCGTTTACCTATCATTTCGGGTTCAATACACGTCAGTGGCAGCATTTGCTTTTCTCAACCAGCATGCCTCTGGCTCGACTTTAAAAAAAAACATTATTATTAATTTGCATATCCTTTACATGACGTTGCAGTCAACACCAGCTTTTTTTGCTGTTATGATCTCTTGGAAAGTTTACGTTCAGTATTTTGCCATTGCTGCCTGAACGACCGGCATCCATACCATTTCGTAAAAAAAAAAAAATACAACACAACGCGGTCTGCAGCCAAATCGCGCGCAGCTGCGTTTCGAGCGCGGGTATGCGGGCTCACGAACTGCGTCCGTAACGCCATCGCCACGGAGCATAAAAGTGGTGGGGATAGTTAGTATAATTGTCTGGGACGGGAGGTCGGCGAGGAAGGGGACCGATTACCTGGCCTCATGAAGTGGGGATAGCTAGTATAATTGTCTGGGACGGGAGGTCGGCGAGGAAGGGGACCGATTACCTGGCCTCATGAAGCGGGGATAGCTAGTATAATTGTCTGGGACGGGAGGTCGGCGAGGAAGGGGACCGATTACCTGGCCTCATGAAGTGGGGATAGCTAGTATAATTGTCTGGGACGGGAGGTCGGCGAGGAAGGGGACCGATTACCTGGCCTCATGAAGTGGGGATAGCTAGTATAATTGTCTGGGACGGGAGGTCGGCGAGGAAGGGGACCGATTACCTGGCCTCATGAAGCGGGGATAGCTAGTATAATTGTCTGGGACGGGAGATCGGGAGGAAGGGGACCGATTACCTGGCCTCATGAAGCGGGGATAGCTAGTATAATTGTCTGGGACGGGAGGTCGGCGAGGAAGGGGACCGATTACCTGGCCTCATGAAGCGGGGATAGATAGTATAATTGTCTGGGACGGGAGGTCGGCGAGGAAGGGGACCGATTACCTGGCCTCATGAAGTGGGGATAGCTAGTATAATTGTCTGGGACGGGAGGTCGGCGAGGAAGGGGACCGATTACCTGGCCACATGAAGCGGGGATAGCTTGTATAATTGTCTGGGACGGGAGGTCGGGAGGAAGGGGACCGATTACCTGGCCTCATGAAGCGGGGATAGCTAGTATAATTGTCTGGGACGGGAGGTCGGCGAGGAAGGGGACCGATTACCTGGCCTCATGAAGCGGGGATAGCTAGTATAATTGTCTGGGACGAGAGGTCGGCGAGGAAGGGGACCGATTGCCTGGCCTCATGAAGTGGGGATAGCTAGTATAATTGTCTAGGACGGGAGGTCGGCGAGGAAGGGGACCGATTACCTGGCCCCATTAAGTGGGGATAGCTAGTATAATTGTCTGGGACGGGAGGTCGGCGAGGAAGGGGACCGATTACCTGGCCTCATGAAGCGGGGATAGCTAGTATAATTGTCTGGGACGGGAGGTCGGCGAGGAAGGGGACCGATTACCTGGCCTCATGAAGCGGGGATAGCTAATATAATTGTCTGGGACGGGAGGTCGGGAGGAAGGGGACCGATTACCTGGCCTCATGAAGCGGGGATAGCTAGTATAATTGTCTGTGTGATAGCGCCAGACCAACACATTTTGGTTTGGTCTATCTCGAGTTAAAAACCTGGCCACGCCGGAAACGCGACTTGAAACAAAGACCCGAGGCCATTTTCCTTGTAGCAACCAGCTTGGTGTGCGAAGACAGGTGCTGGGGCCCTGTGTAGTTTGTGGCCAGCCCGCCTTGAGACGAGATATGTGGGGTTTCCCATCTGTTCATCATTGAACAACATATGTCAGAGGAGAAAGCCGTAAGTTTAAAATGTTTAATTTAATAAATATTTGTTAAATCGCAGCACACGCCAGTTTACCAACTTGAAAGTGTTTACATGGTGGAACAGGCGTGGGTGAAAAGAATTGCTAGTTAGGTGAGCTTGAAGGAACAAAGAAATACAAATAGATAATATGAATAAGTGCTATTGAAATGAGCTGTTCTACAGAAGGATTTAGTGTCCCTAAAGCTTTATGAAAATAACATGTAACACATAGAGATGTCAGCAATCAGACAATGGCGATGTGAAATATGTAGGATAGGTCATTGATGGCGGTTAAGTTTCATAGAGACTGTCATGTCATGCCAGCCATGCTGGCACAAGATTATTTTGTTGGGAATTATTTTACATGGTTATCTTATTGCATTAATGGGTTACTGGCTAAATAGATATGTGAGAGATTCACCAAAATATACAATGTGTGGGGTCATAAATTAATTTATAGTAAAGACTGAAATAATGCCACGTGGTGCCATGCAGGCCATGTTGGCATGGAAGGGAGTAAGTGCTTGTGAGGTTGCTAGAAATGAAGGTTACTTAACAACAGAGTGGTGAGAATCATATGTGTATACAGCAGCAAGATATGTTTACAGGATTATTCTGTGACAATGGTGAGCATCACATTGAGTGTTTGGTCAAGTCCTGGGTGTGAACACTCCAAAGCAACAATGAGTGGGAGAAAGTAACCGTGATCATGGGTAATATTTATAACATATGTGAAGCAGAGAAGACTACTTACATGTTATATGTGGCAATGATGGGTCAACGGTTAATATATGTAGTTAGGACATGTAGGCATAGAAGTGAAGGGAATAATGTGTTGAATTGTAGGGACACCATGCAGATTGATAGCTACTAGGCGTAGGAAATAATGCACCTTTAATACGCAGGGTGCGTATGAGCAATCGTAATGTAATCATGACAACTGCGAATGAAGTGTGGCTGTATTGAGGGAGAACAGGCAGGTGCATCTGGAACTGACATTGGTAAAGGGGTTTCTTATTTAGCATTGAAGTCTGGTGTCACATCTGTTACCAGAATGCAGTAGTGTTTGTGCTAGTGTATCAAACTGGGAGTTTTATGTGTAGTAAAACAGGGTGATTGTTTTACCAGGGAAAGGATGTGATTTATTGCTACGTACCACCTTTCGCAAAGATATATGCACTTGCTATGCGACACGAAGCGTAAGAAGACAATTTATAACCGGTGTATCGTAGGAAGAATGATGGGAAATAGAGGGCATAACTGCACATTTGCTGTCCACTCACAGATAAAAGTACACTGGTGTAGTTGGCATTAGTGTGTAATAATAAGGACATAATATATATAGTACACTGGTTGTTATACTAGTGCTGCTATTTTGTTTCTGCCCATGAACATGGTTATGACATAATATATATAGTATACTGGTTGTTATATTAGTGCTGATATTCTGTTTCTGCCCATGAACATGGTTATGCTTTGATCCTTCTCATATGGATGATGCACTCTTACTTGATACTATGGTGTATTTATTTTATGAACTGTCTTAAGGGTATCAGAGAGTTCCTCAATTGAGTTCCTGTGTAATACATGTTTATCTTTAACTTTCTGTGAAGGTTGTGGTTCACCCATGTGCAAGTGTTGCATTTGCACATTCTACAAATATGGTTATTCCTGTTTCCTTTACTTTTCATAGTTAAACATGTTTTACCTGTTGGTTATTAATTTATAATATCATGCGGTAATGTGTGTGATGTCATATTGTTGTTGATATCCTTTACCAAAACATGGACATTGCAGGAGCAGTGTGTCCTATATCATATGGCATCCCTCATAAGTTTAGGTATTTAAATGACAGAAGATGGGGGAAAGGTGGTGCATTGGGTATTATGATTGTAGTGATGGCTATGGTGAGAGTGACCATTTGATGATTGTGATGGTTTTATGTCGCGATGTATGTTATATGTCTGAGTTGTTGTCGGTGAGTTATGTTATAGCCTGTGTCCTGATTGTTGCTGTTGTCATGGTATATTGATGTTGTCTAGTTGTCATCAGTACAAAGGTGTGTGTCCTGGTGATGTCATGTTGAATTGCATATCCTATGTCTGCTTGATTGCTGTTGGTGCATTGAACTGTATTTATGTCCTGTATGTACATGTTCAAATGGTGTTGTCCTGTTAGAGTCGTTGTACACCGGTGTAGCTGAGTTGTGTTCGGTGTTGATTTTGACTAGTTGATGAGTGTTGCTGTGTAACATTGGCATTTATGAGTGGTATTCTCAGCCTGTGGTGTTGGGGATGAGAAGTTGTGTTGTGTCAGAGATCTGTAGGTAATGACCTCCCTGAACTGAAGACATTCTGTAAGTGAATGCTGGGCTGTATGGGTAGGTGGAGCAGGCTGAGGTTGTTGCATTAGAAGGTGTTCTATCCTAGCCATATCAAGTGTAATCTCATGACAGCAGTGGCACAACTGGAGAAGACAATAGTGGGTGATCTGATGATGCAGCATTGATTGCTGCATTTAACCATTAGAGATGTAGTCTCATGATAGCAGTAGTACAACTAGAGGGAATAGCAAAGTGGATAATTTGATGGGAGACATTTGTTATATGTAGGTTAATTCAAATGTTATATTGTATGTGCTCATTGCTTCATGTGTTTAATTTTATTTCTTTACAATGATAATCATAGATTGTATTTTCCATTGTTACAGGAGCGGCAGACTAGTTAGTGTCAGCAGGCCTGGGTTCTTGGTGGGATAGTAAATTGTGTCACAACTCTTGTTTATGTCGCGTCTTGGGTTTTATGTTGTGTAACCTATGTTTTTGTAGTGCCTTATTGTCTGTGCAGTGTTGCTTGTGTCAAAGTTCTTTATAGTGTCAGTCTAACCAGCCATTGTTTGGAACACCTGTGTTGTGGTACTTGGTGTACCCTGTTGTCTTAAGTGCTGCTGATTGGTTAGGGGTTACCCACTGTGGTGATTTGATATATACAGTTGTCTATTGTATCTGTTATTGACATGCAATGTGCTGTTAGAAGAAATAAATAAAGAGCTTGTTTATTTATCCTTGATTTGTTTGTTTAGTCTCTCTTAGTTTTTACAAACACTATTTCTACCACAGTCTAACACCTTAGTTCATTGCTTGGGCTCTAACATGGTGTTTCCTGTGTGAACATCTATAAAATAGTTTCTGCCCCTGTCCGAGATCTCGTATATCTTCTTATCTAATTACTATCCTCTTTTTTTGTCGGTTGAGGCGGTGTGAGGTTCTCTCTCTTTTCACTATTTTTCTTCTTTGGTCGTAACGAAGTCAGAACTACTCTTTACCTCTTAGCACCGTAGTGAAGGAAGCATCAGTCTTATGATTGT
Source organism: Cepaea nemoralis (assembly GCA_014155875.1). Classification (NCBI taxonomy): domain Eukaryota; kingdom Metazoa; phylum Mollusca; class Gastropoda; order Stylommatophora; family Helicidae; genus Cepaea; species Cepaea nemoralis. Next base: position 385,375 of record JACEFZ010027823.1, on the reverse strand, counting down.
CTCCCTTTGGCTTTAACCCTCGACTACAACTGGGACGGGAGGTCGGCGAGGAAGGGGACCGATTACCTGGCCTCATGAAGCGGGGATAGCTAGTATAATTGTCTGGGTCGGGAGGAAGGGGACCGATTACCTGGCCTCATGAAGCGGGGATAGCTAGTATAATTGTCTGGGACGGGAGGTCGGCGAGGAAGGGGACCGATTACCTGGCCTCATGAAGCGGGGATAGCTAGTATAATTGTCTGGGACGGGAGGTCGGCGAGGAAGGGGACCGATTACCTGGCCTCATGAAGCGGGGATAGCTAGTATAATTGTCTGGGACGGGATGTCGGCGAGGAATGGGACCGATTACCTGGCCTCATGAAGTGGGGATAGCTAGTATAATTGTCTGGGACGGGAGGTCGGGAGGAAGGGGACCGATTACCTGGCCTCATGAAGCGGGGATAGCTAGTATAATTGTTTGGGACGGGAGGTCGGCGAGGAAGGGGACCGAATACCTGGCCTCATGAAGTGGGGATAGCTAGTATAATTGTCTGGGACGGGAGGTCGGAGAGGAAGGGGACCGATTACCTGGCCTCATGAAGCTCAAGCCTAACATTTCACACACCAACAGCAGTATGTGCCGTGGGATGACCTTCACTTTTATTAAGAAAGAACGGCAGAATAATTAAGGCTTCAAATCGTAAAGAATCAAATGTAGGAATTGACTTGAGCTGACACAAAGCAAAAGAAAGAAAGATCTAAAGAAAGAACGACAAATGAAAATAAAAAGTACGCAAACAAATAACAAAGGCTAGTAGTGAAAATAAAATACAAACAAAAAGAGAGAAAGGAAAGAAAAACATTCAGAGGTACACTATTAAAGAGATGAAATTCATAAACGCGTAAGAAAGAAAGAAAGAAAGAAAGAAAGAAAGAAAGAAAGAAAGAAAGAAAGAAAGAAAGAAAGAAAGACGTATGTGGGGGAAAAAAGCATTTTAAAATTAAGAAGAAAATAAAGCAACAGAAATAAAAGACGACTACAGAAACTAAGAGACAGGTGGAGAGACGGACAGTAAAAGTCAGCGAAACGAACAGAATGGAGGCCAAAACAACAACACATATCTACCCACACATACTTCACAAACACAACACGATCATGTTCTACACAGCATATCACAAGAATGCGCCTGTAAGGTTTGATCTAGACGGGCCTGCGGACGTCACACATAATCAGATGTCACCGCTGATTGTGCTAATTAGTTTAGCATCTATGCAGAGGTAATTGGATACGGTACGCAAGCACAATGATAATATTATGACATACAGTGTACAGCAGGTGTCTTTCTGTATTACTGGTCAGACACGCTGTAAGTATTCAACAATGTTTGTGTATTTATCATTACCACATCAATTCATTTATACATGAATACATCTTTACATCAATTTATCAGACTGTATGTACCCCGCTACCTGCGTATCTCTCTACCTTTCTCCCTGCCTACTTGTCTACCTACTTCTTACCTACTTGCCTACCTATCTCCAGGTCTATCTCCCTAATACTTGCTTGTCTGATTGCCTGTCTTTATCTGTGTATGTGCGCACGTCTCTCGATCACTCCCTCTCTCTTACTTTCTGTGTGTGCATGTGTGTATGTGTGTGTGTGTGTGTGTGTGTGTGTATATATATATATATATATATATGTATGTATGTATATGTCGGTCATACCTTATATTTGTGTGTATATATGTATATGTCGGTCATGTTGTTTGTCCATCAAGAATGATGATGACCATTCATTTCATCCAGTGGGGTTGAAAGTATGGAGCCCTGAGTTCTAAGATGGCTGATAAGGCCTATTTTGGCCCGAAATGTTCTTTGACAATGCGGGCAAAGAATGCTTGACGTTCCAGGAGGAGGATCTCCTGCAGTGGTTTTCTGTCCAGCCTTTTCTTCACAGCTCTTGCAGTCCTGGTCGCTTCACAAGTGACTGCACCCTTATGTAATGATGTACGCTATGAATTACGGTCTTTAGCAGCAGCCTCCCAGGGGTCAGAATGAATTCTAAAAGCATTCAGTGAGAATTTCAGTGTCTTTAAAGCGTTTCCTCTGGCCGCCTTGGGAGCGTTTACCACAACGCAGCTCGCCGTAAAAAATTTGTTTAGGGAGCCTGTGATCTGGCATACGAGTTAAGTGACCAGCCCAGCGAATCTGATTTTTCATTAGTAGAGTGTGGATACTGGGCATAGATGCTCTTTCTAGAACTTCAGTGTCTGGGATCTTGTCTTGCCATTTAATCTTCAATAGCTTCCTAAGGCAGACTGTGTGGAAGTGGTTTAATTTCCTAGCATGTCGCTGGTAAACAGTCCATGCTTATATATGCATGTACTAGTCAGGACTTATATATGCATGTACTAGCCATGTCTTATATATGCATGCACTAGTGTTTCGTAGTGACGCTGAAGATTGTATTCTTTCAAAACGACACCACTTTCTCTGCATATTACGCAAATGGTTTTCTGGTCCCTTGTTTCCACAAAGATGTACTTTACTCCCCATTCTTCATTGAAAACGCGAAACTCGGCGTCCACTTTTCTTTTCTTGGTAGCCATAATGAAGGGTGACGTATACGGGATGTGAAAATGAAAAATACATTGAATTAGAAACATAATTAAAATCCTATTGAAACACAAGAACAGGAGAGGACTGGGGTCACTGGTGAAGCTACGGCTCATCAAAGGTACATATACAGTTTATAGGTACCTTTGGTAATAGAATATATCTCATAATAAGGTTTGCACAATATATATACAGGGCCGGCTTAAATAAACAGCCAGGAGCAGAGTTTTTCAACTGGGGTTCGGCGATTGGCAGCCATGGGTTCCGCCGAAACAGACCGAAATCGCCTAAATGCAACATTTCTGCCCTCTGGTTTATTACATAATGTAGGTCAGACACTTGGATCATCGCACAGAGTTCTTGAGCAACGTAAACATTTGCGTAAGTATTTGCTCCAGCTGAAAGGTTGAAACACATTGGCCTAGAGACCAGCTTGATTAACACCTTGACCTGGGAATTTTTCTGAGCTGGGAATACAATTTTCGTAATAACACGAGACTTCTATGACATTTTTAATGCTATGTTTGCTATTTTATTGCCTCTATTGACACTTGTAGCTCGCTTACCTATCACTGTCAAACAAAGAAATTCTTGTTACCTGCCTACAAAATGGGTGACTGGCAAAAAAAAGTAAACATTTTTGGAGCATCTGACCTGTGTTGACAGCCGGACGCATCTGGGAGAGGGAAAGATGTGTGTGTGTGTGTGTGTGTGTGTGTGTGTGTTGCCATGGAAACCATGATAACGTCAGAGCGTAGGCTGCACTACCACGAGCAGGGGAAGGACTAGGGATGGCGCGAAATAAGCAAACATTACAATAAACAAGAAAATCTAGATACAATAATTTATAATTGAAAATAGTAAATTTAAGTTTGGAGAGAACAATAATTGAGGTGTATATGCCTGGGAAGAGAGGAAGAGGAAGGCCAAAGAGAAGATGGGTGCAGGATGTGGCGGATGATCTCCAGGTGGGTATATCGGACGTGGGACATCTTGCTCATGATCGAAAGTTTTTCCGGAAGGTTGTTATGAGAGCGAGGTTCTGCAAAGAAAATGCTACTGAATGAATGAATGACATTTAAGACACATAACAGCCAGGTCTCCGCACGTCTGAAGATCTCCTATTATTCTAAACATAATATTTAGATTTAAATTGTATCACGTCTCCTGTTCCATACGTTATATCAAGCAAGTTCGAGGACCGTCGGCGGGCCGGATAAAATGACGTCGCGGGCCGTAGTTTCGTGACCCCTGTTCTAGGCCATGTCGTGATGAAGTGAAAGTAGACAGTGCCCTTCTTCGCCAGCTGTCATTCTAAGACAATTTCCAGAACATGACTCCAATTCTATTTTATGTTTTTGCATCGATCACAGAGCCACTATATTATATCATATATGACATTCGTATAGTATAGTATAGTATAGTATAGTATATAACTTAAGTATAATATAATTGTAAGCAAGCATTTATTTATTTTTTTAAAACACACACACAAAAGATTAGTTGCATGTCTCTTACAGGACTTCGCAATCAACCCTACATTTTTGTGGCTGTGTGTAATTTACTAAGCAATAATGCTACCCCGAGGTAGACCAAGAAGGCGGTGGAGAGATAATATACATACAGACCTACAAGCACTTGGAATCAACGACTGGCAAGAGAAGGTCCACCAGAGAGACGAATGGAGACAGATTGTATTTGCAGCAAAGAACCTCAATGGCTCGGAATGCTGAAGAAGAAGAAGAGAATAATGCAATAATATTATTTACGTTCAGTATGCTTCAAAGCAAAAGCAGTAGAGGAAAAGAAAAGAAGACAAGAACAAGTTTGTCATCCATTGCATTCTGAACGCTCGACACATTGGTAAAGAAATCTTACAAAAGAATGCAAACTTTTTGCTTGGAATCTGAAGCAGACAACTGCTGTAATCCGCCATGTTTTGAAATCCCCCACAACTCAAACGTGGTGTCGCAACCACCATCCAAGGTTATGGAAGAAGTAAGGCAGTTTATGATTTTATGGATTTATTGTTTAGATCAATCGCTTTACGTGAATTAATACGCCCTAATATAATATATGGAAATTAAAGTCTTCAATATTTATTTACTTACATATATGTGTGTTCTATGTTGTCAGGAAGTACCTAAGAAGGAATCGTCCGAGTTTCTGACACTTTCAGTCTGGCAACTTCAATTTGACACGTCACCAAGTCTGCAGACGAAATTTAAACAAACCGTATCTTGCGACATATTGTCATTCAGTATCAAGAAGGAGCAACTTTCTAGAGAATTAATTATAGCTGGTGAAATAGTGAAAGGCATCATTCTAAGGGCAGTTCGCGTTCTTTATTAGGATCCTGAGTTGTTTAGGCGGAATCTACTTTCAACGATTACCAAACCAAAACCTTAACACAGACACCTACAGTTTAGGCCAAACAGATGCTGATTTAACTTTAAGGCTTCATGTTTGTAAAGAGCTTTCAACGTGATACCCGAAAAGTGCTCTAGTTTCTTCCCTATAGAACACCGGAAATTATATACTTTGCACAAGCTCCTAGCATGATCCACATTTAAACAGCAAACGTAAAGCTGGAAATATGATTGAGATTCTGGGATTCCACGAGATACGGACTGGAAAATTTGTCAAAGCGGTGTTAGCAGAGTTTGTAGCTACTGCTATTTTGATCATCGCTGGCTGTGGATCTTGTGTGACTATGGATGAGGGGAAACCTCTGAGCACCTTAACAACATCGTTGACGTTCGGAATGACCGTTGCCTTCATTGTGTATACGTTCAATCACGTGAGCGGAGCCCACATTAATCCTGTTGTCACGCTGGGGTTTTCTCATTACAGGCCACACTACAGTGATTAAAGTAAGATGATTTTTTTTGCAAACTTATGCATTCTTTTATGTAGTGTTTTCGTATCGCCTTTCTTGTCGTTATTTACTCCCTTCTGTCTTTCTTTTGTTCAGTTGTTCATTGAGTTTATGAAAATAGTTCCTTTTGTTCGTCTGTATCGTCTTTCTTAAATAAGTGTCGAAGTGTTGCAGGTCATTTGCAGGACGTTGCGGTCAACCCCGGGTTAATTTTCTAGGCCAGTGGTTCTCAACCTTTTTTGGCCCGTGCCCCCCTTCACCGTATTTTCAGAACGCCATTCCCCCCCCCCCCCCTTCATATTTCCTATCCAAAAATCCCCCACCCCTACACAGTATACGTAAAATGGAAGGTAAATATGTTAAAACAGGTCTAGACATCCACATAAAACGTGATTTGTAGGTCTACTTACTTTATAAAATGAATTTTAGAAGGATGAGACGTGCATAACTGTAAAGAATGAAGGGAAAAGCAATATCAAGTAATCGGTTCTTGTATTAACGCGATCTTGAAATGATCTTCATTCCACCCTGGAAACCCTAAAATTCCCCCCTGGGGCGGGGGGGGGGGGGGGGGGGAAATTCCCCACCGGTTGAGAACCACTGTTCTAGGCGATTGTACGTTCAGTATTTTGCCATTGTTTTCTGAATGAGAAGTCAAAGTTTAAGTTCAACTTAATTAATGCCGGCGTAGTGATTGATGAAATGCACGAGAAAGACTGCTGTGGTTTTCAGAAGAGACACAATGCAAAATTACATTAGAAATATAAAAGGTGTATCATCTTGCATCGAATTTATCAAGTTATCTCAGATAATTAATGGAGTGGCTTTGACATCATACGAGAATGAAACTGATCGAATTCCGAGCATACAAGCAGAAAAAAAAGTTACTTGCATATCTTTTACAGGACGTCGCCAACTTGCTGTTGTGATCTCTTGGCAAGTTTACGTTCAGTAGTTTGCCATTGATATCTGAATGACCGGCACCCATTTCATTTCGTAAAAACCAACGCAATGCGGTATGCTGCCAAATCGTCCGCTGTATTTCGAACGAGGGTATGCGGGATTACAAACTGCGTCCGTAACTTCCTTCGCCACGAAGCGTACACCCAGAGCCAACTGGAAATAGAACCAGAGGAAGACCAGGAAAACCACAGAAAGGCATGGAGGTTACTCTAAAGAAACACGGATACAATGCAACTAAGGCAACACATCATATCTTGGAAAGCAAGTTTAGGCTGTCTGCACCCAAACATCACGACAAGTGTCATCATCATCAGTCTTGCCTATAAGTCACTGTTCACTGTCTCACGTGATCACCAGTCTCACGTGATCACCAGTCGTCGATCAAGTCTGTTCTTGTCATGGCTATGCCATATGGCCAAGCCATCCAAGTATTTATCTCCTTCTTCTCTTTGCTTATTTGTCATCAATTTTGCGAGCAATAAATCTAGTTTATTGTTCCTCATAATGTGCCCACACAATCCTGATTGTATACTTCTAATTTTTAATCACTTTAAGGTTTTCATATGTTTTCATGAACAACTATCTCGTTAGTTTTTCTGTCCTTCTATGGTATTCTTTGCACATTCCTCAGAAACCACATTTCCACTGCCATTACATGTTTCTCAGCTTGTCTGATAATTGTCCATATTTCACATGCATATAACAGTATAGGTTCTATATATCACTTCAGTACACTGTATTTTCTCGCTGCATTTGGCAGTTTTGTGTGTGTGTGTGCGTGCGTGCGTGTGTGTGAGCGTGTGTCTGTATGTGTTTATTTTTGTTTTTTGTCATTGTCGTGTCTTCCTTTAAAGTGTCGTCCCTGGAGTGAGGGGAGTCAACACCCACATTATAATGTTTCTTTCCTATCCATATCCTGGAGAATCCACCAGCTTCCGTCCAACACACTCCATCAGCCCGTGGACACCTTTTCCTATCACTCTCTCACTGTCGTACTATGCCCCCTCTCATTCTCCCCCAACGCAACATATTCAACAACTCTTGCTTCTACAAATTAATAAAGATTAATTTATTAAAAGAAAAGTGTAACGTATATGAGACGTGTATGCGAAGAAAATGTGTGTCGTGTATTCTAATGTAAATGTATAGATCAGACCACAGAGTTCATGTTCAGAATCCACTCATCATGGCAAGGATTACACGACATCACAAGAATCAGCACAATGGCCCTCACCGAAGTCGTGTCCTTCTCTCCAGACATGTCCTCCTCCAGGAGCTCTGATGACCATGAGATCTGAATCCCATTCAACTATATAATCCGTGGAAAAATAATATTATTGTTCCTAACACAACTGTTCCTAATAGTTTATAGAAACTCAGACTTCATAATTCCTGCGCAGTGAAAAAAACATGGAACACTGTCCTATGGACATGACGTTTTGTCTTCTTGCGAAATGTTCTATAGTTCTCACTATTAAACAGTTATTGTCTATACTCCAATAGAGTCCTTTATTTATGTTCTAGTCATAAGTGAACGGAATATCCATCACTACTGGTGTGTTAAAACTGGTATGACCTAAAACTCATTCGGTATTTATCCTGTGGGATACATATACCATTCAGCTCCACTGAGCAATGTTTATCAGCTTCTTCTAGCATAGACCCATTGATAAAGTTGCTGGCCAATCTTCCTGCGCCAAACTTTATCCGGGATCGGATTTTTCCTTGGTTCCGTGTTCTTCCTTCCAACCAGAGGGAACCTGTAAAATAAATCATACAACTGGTGATAGCCTCCCCGTCACTGATCTCTATTAGATGATCGTGGCCATTGGCCCTTGCTCAGCAAAATACAATGAACCCAACTCTGTCAGGGACAGATGAACTGAACACATAGGTTTTCATCAGGCCAAGACAAGACAAGAAAAAAAAACAACCAACAGCGTGCGGAACCCCCCCCCCCCCCCCCCCACCAGGGAGCACCCACTGGAAGATCCCAATTATCCCCCATTACTCAATTCTCAACTAGTAGAGCTTATCAACACTACACTAATCTATTTTCAACTAACAGAGCCAAGTATCACTTCCCTACTCTAGCTAGTTTTCCACTAACAGTGCTAATCATCACACTCTAGTTTTAACAAGGCTACAGCCTATATTAATTAGAACTAATTATAATAGGTTCTACCTTATACGGCACTGCAGTTTTTACTCAATCACATCTAAGTTTGCCATGACAGGCACGTGTAAAATAAATATGATATATCCCGCACACGTTAGATGTTCTTAACTCCCTAACCGCAGTGCCAAAGCACGTCTTCCTAGATCGACGTTTCGAGTTACACTCGTTGTCCCCAAATCTGGTTTTTGGCAACCGCCTAAAATTGGTCACGTGACGTTATTTTATATGTGCACACAGGTGTTATTTTGGGCCGATCATCCCTTGTCAGGAATCCATCTCCCCTGGCTTAGTCACTGTCAGAGTTGTCATCACTTGTTTTGACTCCCAAAACAATCCAGCGAGTTCCTGTACGATCCCAACAACGAGCTTCCACAACACGCCGCCAATCCGCGTGATGTCCGGAAACTCTAAATGACAGACGGGACTATTACATGTCCCTAGCTGGCAATTATACGTTGATCCGACCTGTTGATAAACTATCAAAGTGGTGTATTGAGTCATCTCACTCACTTCCCCTACACATCTGCAGCTGTTAACTTTGCCCGACCTGTGATGGTTGACATCTGATTGTAACCAGGATCTGACGGGTTCTATCTGTATTCGACTGTTGATAAACTGTCAAAGCGATGCAGGGATTTATCTCACTCACCACCGAATGTTCCTAATCTGTCGACCAGATGTAAACACGTGCAGCTGCAACCCCGACTGTTTTCTCTGGATTTGTTGAAACAACCTGTGGCCTCGAACATGCCGCTAATCAGAACGCCTTTTATTCTCATCACTGGTTAAATCACGTTGGTCTATTATGTGACATAGGCCCCCTCTTAAGAGAGTAGTCCATCTCACTCTTCTCCACCGTGAGTTTAATCCAGATGATTCATTCTTCTTCTTCAGGAGCTGGGTGTCTTGACAAGAAGTCCGCTCCAACATTTTCCTTCCCAGGAATGTACTCCACTGTGAAATTGTAAGGTTGAAGTAGCAACGACCACCGCATCAAACGCGCGGTGAGCTTCTGAGAAATAGCCAGGAACATCAGGGGCTGATGATCCGACTGGACTCGAAACTTAACTCCATACAAATAAGGCTGGAATTTTTGCACTGCCCATACGAGAGACAAGCACTCTCTCTCTCGACGGTTGAATAATTCCTCTCCGCCTGGAGTAGTTTCTTGCTTGCGTATGCCACAGGTTTCAAAACCGAAGCATCGTCTTTTCCTTCCTGTAACAGAGCTGCCCCAATCCCAATCGCACTCGCATCCGTTCTCAACACAAATGGTTTGGAAAGGTCAGGGAGCTGTAATACAGGTTTGCTGACCAAGGCCTCCTTTAACTGACTATAGGCATTCTCACATTCTGGTGTCCAAATGATTTGGTCCGGGAATCCCTTTTTCAAGGTTTCCGTCAACGGAGCTCCCAGTTCAGTGAAATGTGGGATAAATTTGTGGTAGAACCCACACAACGAGAGAAAAGATCGCACATCCTTCTTCGTTTTTGGCCTTGGTGCATTTCTGATTTTCTCCAGGTTCTTCTCCTCTGGGACAATGTGTCCTGGAGTGATGGTGTGACCTAGAAATTCCAGAGTCTGGTAACCAATCATGCACTTGGTTGGACGAGCGGTAAGCCCTGCTTCCTTGAGTCTATTAAATACTCTCTCCAAGGATTGCAAGTGGTCATCCAAGCTGTCACTGGAAATGAGAATATCATCCATGAATGAGATGATGGACGGATCCTGTAAAGGATCAAGTAAAGTCCTCATCATGCGTGTAAACACACTAGGTGCATTGCTGAGTCCAAAGTTTCAAACTTTTTGGGGTCGGCGATTGGCAGCCATGGGTTCCGCCGAAACAGACCGAAATCGCCTAAATGCAACATTTCTGCCCTCTGGTTTATTACATAATGTAGGTCAGACACTTGGATCATCGCACAGAGTTCTTGAGCAACGTAAACATTTGCGTAAGTATTTGCTCCAGCTGAAAGGTTGAAACACATTGGCCTAGAGACCACAGCTTGATTAACGCCTGGACCTTGGAATGTTTCTGAGCTGGGAATACAATTTTCGTAATAACACGAGACTTCTATGGCATTTTAAATGCTATGTTTGCTATTTTATTGCCTCTATTGACACTTGTAGCTCGCTTACCTATCACTGTCAAACAAAGAAATTCTTGTTACCTGCCTACAAAATGGATGACTGGCAAAAAGAAGTAAACATTTTTGGAGCATCTGACCTGTGTTGACAGCCGGACGCATCTGGGAGAGGGAAAGATGTGTGTGTGTGTGTGTGTGTGTGTGTGTGTGTGTGTGTGTGTGTGTTGCCATGGAAACCATGATAACGTCAGAGCGTAGGCTGCACTTCCATGAGCAGGGTAAGGACTAGGGATGGCGCGAAATAAGCAAAACATTACAATAAACAAGAAAATCTAGATACAATAATTTATAATTGAAAATAGTAAATTTAAGTTTGGAGAGAACAATAATTGAGGTGTATATGCCTGGGAAGAGAGGAAGAGGAAGGCCAAAGAGAAGATGGGTGCAGGATGTGGCGGATGATCTCCAGATGGGTATATCGGACGTGGGACATCTTGCTCATGATCGAGAGTTTTTCCGGAAGGTTGTTATGGGAGCGAGGTTCTGCAAAGAAAATGCTACTGAATGAAAGAATGACATTTAAGACACATAACAGCCAGGTCTCCGCACGTGTGAAGATCTCCTATTATTCGAAACATAATATTTAGATTTAAATTGTATCACAACGTCTCCTGTTCCATACGTTATATCAAGCAAGTTCGAGGACCGTCGGCGGGCCGGATAAAATGACGTCGCGGGCCGTAGTTTCGTGACCCCTGTTCTAGGCCATGTCTTGATGAAGTGAAAGTAGACAGTGCCCTTCCTCGCCAGCTGTCATTCTAAGACAATTTCCAGAACATGACTCCAATTCTATTTTATGTTTTTGCATCGATCACAGAGCCACTATATTATATCATATATGACATTCGTATAGTATAGTATATAACTTAAGTATAATATAATTGTAAGCAAGCATTTATTTTAAAAAACACACACACACAAAAGATTAGTTGCATGTCTCTTACAGGACTTCGCAATCAACCCTACATTTTTGTGGCTGTGTGTAATTTACTAAGCAATAATACAATAATATCAGTATGCTTCACGGCAAAAGCAGTAGAGGAAAAGAAAAAGAAGACAAGAACAAGTTTGTCATCCATTGCATTCTGAACGCTCGACACATTGGTAAAGAAATCTTACAACAGAATGCAAACTTTTTGCTTGGAATCTGAATCAGACAACTGCTGTAATCCGCCATGTTATGAAATCCCCCACAACTCAAACGTGGTGTCGCAACCACCATCCAAGGTTATGGAAGAAGTAAGGCAGTTTATGATTTTATGGATTTATTATTTAGATCAATCGCTTTACTTGAATTAATACGCCCTAAAATAATATATGGAAATTAAAGTCTTCAATATTTATTTACTTACATATATGTGTGTTCTATGTTGTCAGGAAGTACCTAAAAAGGAATCGTCCGAGTTTCTGACACTTTCAGTCTGGCAACTTCAATTTGACACGTCAAGTCTGCAGACGAAATTTAAACAAACCGTATCTTGCGACATATTGTCATTCAGTATCAAGAAGGAGCAACTTTCTAGAGAATTAATTATAGCTGGTGAAATAGTGAAAGGCATCATTCTAAAGGCAGTTGGCGTTCTTTATTAGGATTCTGAGTTGTTTAGGCGGAATCTACTTTCAACGATTACCAAACCAAAACCTTAACACAGACACCTACAGTTTAGGCCAAACAGATGCTGATTTAACTTTAAGGCTTCATGTTTGTAAAGAGCTTTCAACGTGATACCCAAAAAGTGCTCTAGTTTCTTCCCTATAGAACACCGGAAATTATATACTTTGCACAAGCTCCTAGCATGATCCACATTTAAACAGCAAACGTAAAGCTGGAAATATGATTGAGATTCTGGGATTCCACGAGATACGGACTGGAAAATTTGTCAAAGCGGTGTTAGCAGAGTTTGTAGCTACTGCTATTTTGATCATCGCTGGCTGTGGATCTTGTGTGACTATGGATGAGGGGAAACCTCTGAGCACCTTAACAACATCGTTGACGTTCGGAATGACCGTTGCCTTCATTGTGTATACGTTCAATCACGTGAGCGGAGCCCACATTAATCCTGTTGTCACGCTGGGGTTTCTCATTACAGGCCACACTACAGTGATTAAAGTAAGATGATTTTTTTGCAAAGTTATGCATTCTTTTATGTAGTGTTTTCGTATCGCCTTTCTTGTCGTTATTTACTCCCTTCTGTCTTTCTTTTGTTCAGTTGTTCATTGAGTTTATGAAAATAGTTCCTTTTGTTCGTCTGTATCGTCTTTCTTAAATAAGTGTCGAAGTATTGCAGGTCATTTGCAGGACGTTGCGGTCAACCCCGGGTTAATTTTCTAGGCCAGTGGTTCTCAACCTTTTTTGGCCCGTGCCCCCCTTCACCGTATTTTCAGAACGCCATCCCCCCCCCCCCTTCATATTTCCTACCAAAAAATCCCCCACCCCTACACAGTATACGTAAAATGGAAGGTAAATATGTTAAAACAGGTCTAGACATCCACATAAAACGTGATTTGTAGGTCTACTTACTTTATAAAATGAATTTTAGAAGGATGAGACGTGCATAACTGTAAAGAATGAAGGGAAAAGCAATATCAAGTAATCGGTTCTTGTATTAACGCGATCTTGAAATGATCTTCATTTCACCCTGGAAACCCTAAAATTCCCCCCTGGGGGCGGGGGGGGGGGGGGAATTCCCCACCGGTTGAGAACCACTGTTCTAGGCGATTGTACGTTCAGTATTTTGCCATTGTTTTCTGAATGAGAAGTCAAAGTTTAAGTTCAACTTAATTAATGCCGGCGTAGTGATTGAACGCCCCTCCTGTGTCAGATGAAATGCACGAGAAAGACTGCTTTGGTTTTCAGAAGAGACACAATGCAAAATTACATTAGAAATATAAAGGTGTATCATCTTGCATCGAATTTATCAAGTTATCTCAGATAATTAATGGAGTGGCTTTGACATCATACGAGAATGAAACTGATCGAATTCCGAGCATACAAGCAGAAAAAAAGTTACTTGCATATCTTTTACAGGACGTCGCCAACTTGCTGTTGTGATCTCTTGGCAAGTTTACGTTCAGTAGTTTGCCATTGATATCTGAATGACCGGCACCCATTTCATTTCGTAAAAACCAAAGCAATGCGGTATGCTGCCAAATCGTCCGCTGTATTTCGAACGAGGGTATGCGGGATTACAAACTGCGTCCGTAACTTCCTTCGCCACGGAGCGTACACCCAGAGCCAACTGGAAATAGAACCAGAGGAAGACCAGGAAAACCACAGAAAGGCATGGAGGTTACTCTAAAGAAACACGGATACAATGCAACTAAGGCAACACATCATATCTTGGAAAGCAAGTTTAGGCTGTCTGCACCCAAACATCACGACAAGTGTCATCATCATCAGTCTTGCCTATAAGTCACTGTTCGCTGTCTCACGTGATCACCAGTCTCACGTGATCACCAGTCGTCGATCAAGTCTGTTCTTGTCATGGCTATGCCATATTGCCAAGCCATCCAAGTATTTATCTCCATCTTCTCTTTGCTTATTTGTCATCAATTTTGCGAGCAATAAATCTAGTTTATTGTTCCTCATAATGTGCCCACACAATCCTGATTGTATACTTCTAATTTTTAATCACTTTAAGGTTTCCATATGTTTTCATGAACAACTATCTAGTTAGTTTTTCTGTCCTTCTATGGTATTCTTTGCACATTCCTCAGAAACCACATTTCCACTGCCATTACATGTTTCTCAGCTTGTCTGATAATTGTCCATATTTCACATGCATATAACAGTATAGGTTCTATATATCACTTCAGTACACTGTATTTTCTCTCTGCATTTGGCAGTTTTGTGTGTGTGTGTGTGTGTGTGTGTGTGTGTGTGTGTGTGTGTGTGTGTGTGTGTTTATTTTTGTTTTTTGTCATTGTCGTGTCTTCCTTTAAAGTGTCGTCCCTGGAGTGAGGGGAGTCAACACCCACATTATAATTTTTCTTTCCTATCCATATCCTGGAGAATCCACCAGCTTCCGTCCAACACACTCCATCAGCCCGTGGACACCTTTTCCTATCACTCTCTCACTGTCGTACTATGCCCCCTCTCATTCTCCCCCAACGCAACATATTCAACAACTCTTGCTTCTACAAATTAATAAAGATTAATTTATTAAAAGAAAAGTGTAACGTATATGAGACGTGTATGCGAAGAAAATGTGTGTCGTGTATTCTAATGTAAATGTATAGGTCAGACCACAGAGTTCATGTTCAGAGTCCACTCATCATGGCAAGGATTACACGACATCACAAGAATCAGCACAATGGCCCTCACCGAAGTCGTGTCCTTCTCTCCAGACATGTCCTCCTCCAGGAGCTCTGATGACCATGAGATCTGAATCCCATTCAACTATATAATCCGTGGAAAAAATACTATTATTGTTCCTAACACAACTGTTCCTAATAGTTTATAGAAACTCAGACTTCATAATTCCTGCGCAGTGAAAAAAACATGGAACACTGTCCTATGGACATGACGTTTTGTCTTCTTGCGAAATGTTCTATAGTTCTCACTATTAAACAGTTATTGTCTATACTCCAATAGAGTCCTTTATTTTTGTTCTAGTCATAAGTGAACTGAATATCCATCACTACTGGTGTGTTAAAACTGGTATGACCTAAAACTCATTCGGTATTTATCCTGTGGGATACATATACCATTCAGCTCCACTGAGCAATGTTTATCAGCTTCTTCTAGCATAGACCCATTGATAAAGTTGCTGGCCAATCTTCCTGCGCCAAACTTTATCCGGGATCGGATGTTTCCTTGGTTCCGTGTTCTTCCTTCCAACCAGAGGGAACCTGTAAAATAAATCATACAACTGGTGATAGCCTCCCCGTCACTGATCTCTATTAGATGATCGTGGCCATTGGCCCTTGCTCAGCAAAATACAATGAACCTAACTCTGTCAGGGACAGATGAACTGAACACATAGGTTTTCATCAGGCCAAGACAAGAAGAAAAAAAAAACAACCAACAGCGTGCGGAACCCCCCCCCCCCCCCCCAACCAGGGAGCACCCACTGGAAGATCCCAATTATCCCCCATTACTCAATTCTCAACTAGTAGAGCTTATCAACACTACACTAATCTATTTTCAACTAACAGAGCCAAGTATCACTTCCCTACTCTAGCTAGTTTTCCACTAACAGTGCTAATCATCACACTCTAGTTTTAACAAGGCTACAGCCTATATTAATTAGAACTAATTATAATAGGTTCTACCTTATACGGCACTGCAGTTTTTACTCAATCACATCTAAGTTTGCCATGACAGGCACGTGTAAAATAAATATAATATATCCCGCACACGTTAGATGTTCTTAACTCCCTAACCGCAGTGCCAAAGCACGTCTTCCTAGATCGACGTTTCGAGTTACACTAGTTGTCCCCCAATCTGGTTTTTGGCAACCGCCTAAAATTGGTCACGTGACGTTATTTTATATGTGCACACAGGTGTTATTTTGGGCCGATCATCCCTTGTCAGGAATCCATCTCCCCTGGCTTAGTCACTGTCAGAGTTGTCATCACTTGTTTTGACTCCCAAAACAATCCAGCGAGTTCCTGTACGATCCCAACAACGAGCTTCCACAACACGCCGCCAATCCGCGTGATGTCCGGAAACTCTAAATGACAGACGGGACTATTTACATGTCCCTAGCTGGCAATTCTACGTTGATCCGACCTGTTGATAAACTATCAAAGTGGTGTATTGAGTCATCTCACTCACTTCCCCTACACATCTGCAGCTGTTAACTTTGCCCGACCTGTGATGGTTGACATCTGATTGTAACCAGGATCTGACGGGTTCTATCTGTATTCGAATGTTGATAAACTGTCAAAGCGATGCAGGGATTTATCTCACTCACCACCGAATGTTCCTAATCTGTCGACCAGATGTAAACACGTGCAGCTGCAACCCCGACTGTTTTCTCTGGATTTGTTGAAACAACCTGTGGCCTCGAACATGCCGCTAATCAGAACGCCTTTTATTCTCATCACTGGTTAAATCACGTTGGTCTATTATGTGACATAGGCCCCCTCTTAAGAGAGTAGTCCATCTCACTCTTCTCCACCGTGAGTTTAATCCAGATGATTCATTCTTCTTCTTCAGGAGCTGGGTGTCTTGACAAGAAGTCCGCTCCAACATTTTCCTTCCCAGGAATGTACTCCACTGTGAAATTGTAAGGTTGAAGTAGCAACGACCACCGCATCAAACGCGCGTTGAGCTTCTGAGAAGTAGCCAGGAACATCAGGGGCTGATGATCCGACTGGACTCGAAACTTAACTCCATACAAATAGGGCTGGAATTTTTGCACTGCCCATACGAGAGACAAGCACTCTCTCTCGACGGTTGAATAATTCCTCTCCGCCTGGAGTAGTTTCTTGCTTGCGTATGCCACAGGTTTCAAAACCGAAGCATCGTCTTTTCCTTCCTGTAACAGAGCTGCCCCAATCCCAATCGCACTCGCATCCGTTCTCAACACAAATGGTTTGGAAAGGTCAGGGAGCTGTAATACAGGTTTGCTGACCAAGGCCTCCTTTAACTGACTATAGGCATTCTCACATTCTGGTGTCCAAATGATTTGGTCCGGGAATCCCTTTTTCAAGGTTTCCGTCAACGGAGCTCCCAGTTCAGTGAAATGTGGGATAAATTTGTGGTAGAACCCACACAACGAGAGAAAAGATCGCACATCCTTCTTCGTTTTTGGCCTTGGTGCATTTCTGATTTTCTCCAGGTTCTTCTCTTCTGGGACAATGTGTCCTGGAGTGATGGTGTGACCTAGAAATTCCAGAGTCTGGTAACCAATCATGCACTTGGTTGGACGAGCGGTAAGCCCTGCTTCCTTGAGTCTATTAAACACTCTCTCCAAGGATTGCAAGTGGTCATCCAAGCTGTCACTGGAAATCAGAATATCATCCATGAAAGAGATGATGGACGGATCCTGTAAAGGATCAAGTAAAGTCCTCATCATGCGTGTAAACACACTAGGTGCATTGCTGAGTCCAAAGGGCATGACCTTGAATTCGTAGTGTCCACTGCGTGTACTGAAAGCCAACAGTGGTCGATTCTCCGGTTTGACTGGTATCTGATAATACCCCCGACTCAGATCTACCTTTGAAAAGTACCGAGCCTTATGGAGCCTAGCGAATAACTGCGTTGGATTCGGCAAAGGTTCCACCTGAAATTGTGTATGACTGTTCAGAAGTCGGTAGTCTATACACAACCGGTGTTCTCCACTTGGTTTCCGTAACAAAACTACCCCCGCATTGTATGGGGATGTGGATGGTGCAATCACGTCATCCTCCAGCAGTTTCTGTATTTCCTCCTCCAGGGCCTTTTCTTTAGAGAATGGCACTGGGTAAACCTTTTGACGAACAGGCTCCTGCGTGGTCAAAGTCATCTCGAACTCCACCAACCTCGTTCGTCCTGGTTTATCAGTCAGTATCTCCTTATGAGACTTGAGAACCTGGGTTATCTTTTCCCTCTCCTGGGAGGTCAGATCAGGGTTCACTTGCACATCCCTATAGGTTTCCTGGTGTACCAAGGGATATTCCCTGCCCTCGTTGGTTCCCACTTCCGTCTCCACTGCAACTGCCATTGCCATGAGGTGAGCTGCCTTGTCTCCGGGTCTCTCTTCGTATTTCCGCAAGAGATTGATATGGAAAATCTTCGACTTTCCCCGGATCCGGATCTGATAGTTGGTTCTGGATATCACCCTTTCCACGGGAAATGGTCCTTGCCAACCTATCTCCAGTTTGTTGTTTCCCGTTGGGAGTAGCAACAAGACTTTGTCTCCCACCTCTAGAGATCTTTCTTTAGACCTACGGTTGTAGTAAGCCGCATGTCTTTTTCTGGCCTTTTTCAAGTTTTGATTCGCCAGAGTCCATCCCTTGTGGAGTTTTTCTTTCAGTTCCTCCACATATTTGTAAGGAAGAGATCACTTCTTCTGACGTCCCCTCTTCAGTCCAACTCCTCAACATGGCTTCCAACGGTCCTTTGATTGGACGACCAAACAGCAACGTAGCGGGTGGTAGTCCGGCTGAGCCATGAGGAACTTCCCGATAGGCAAAGAGTGCTGCTGGGATATATTCATCCCACCTATCAGGTTTTTCCTGCGCTAGTTTCCTGAGCATTGTCATCAACGTGCCGTTGAAACGCTCTACTTGTCCATTGGCTTGAGGGATGGTAAGGGCTGGTATGTATGTGGTTAGAGTGGAACACCCTAAATACCTCCTCCATGAGTTTTCCACAAAACTGGGATCCATTGTCCGTCAGAATTTGATCCGGAAAGCCTAATCTGGTAAAGGCCTCCATCAGAGCGTCCGCCACTCTTTTCGAGTCAATCGTGGTCAACGGTATGGCCTCACCCCACATTGTACAGCAATCCACCATTGTGAGTATATACATGTTCCTCTTCCTAGTCCTGGGAAGTGGACCCACGATATCGATGGCTACCCTCTCGAAAGGAGAGTTCATGATGGGCATCTCACCCAACACCACCGGTGCTGTCCAGTGTTTCGGTGCCACCCTCTGGCACTCAGGGCATGACTTCACATACCGACGCACATCATCTGTCATTCCCGGCCAATAGTAATGGCAGGAAATTCGCTGCATGGTGGCGGCAATACCCATGTGTCCACTAAAGGAGATGGTATGCCCCATATGAAGAATCTGGGACCGGTGAGCTTTCGGGACGACCAACTGACCGTATAGGTTGTCTCCCCTTCCTGCTCTCCTGTAGAGTATCCTATTCTTCATGTAGTACTGCCCCCGTCCTGGTGGATCAGCACTTTTCTGCAGATTTTTGTAGCAAGGACGTAAAGTATCATCCTAACTCTGGGCAGTTCGTAGCTCCCCCGGCAATGGGTTGGTCACAGTTGCTTCTGCCTCTTCCGTTCTCGTCTGAGAGCGAGTCTGCATTGCTCCCATATGGATTGGCTCCCTGGGCATTCCCAGAAAGACATACCGGCAACCTAGGATTACTGGAAAAATGGGATCGGTCAATACAGCGGCCTTGATGGTGCCGGTGACGTACCTTGACCGAATCTCCACATTAGCAATGGGCAACTTCATGGCTACAGCACTCTTCTGTGCAGGCTGTGAATTGTTCTGGATGTACCAGATCCGCAGAAATCACGGCCTCCCCGTCCAGTCCTGTGTCGTACAAACACTCCACTTGACGACCGTTAACCTCTACCAATTCCACTACAGGTGGTTTTTCCTGGTCTGGAGTCTCTTCCTCGGCCTCGACCTGTTCAGGTGGGCTCCACCTTAGGTTTCCCGGGGCACACGACGAATTTAGAGTCTCCTGACTTTCCCTTGCAGTCAATAGCATTGTGCGTGTTTGACTAGCATTGGTTGCACCATTTCCCTGTCCTAGATTTTATATTGTCGGACTTGAGTGAGCTCTACTGGTGGCGAGCTTCCTTGTTGACCTTGACATTTTCCGTGACAACCTCCTTGGAAGTCACTTGACATGCTGCGAAGTGAGGGCTCTTAGCCTTCGATTTGCAGTCCCTCGTATTGTGAGAGGGTGACTTACAAATTGAACACCACTTCTCCGACCACGGTCGTTTTGGTGTAGAGCTTGAAGTGCTCTTGCTTCCCTCCTTCTTCTTCTCTGAACTATCCTCTGATTTTTGCACTTAAGGTTCCCACTTTTTGGTTCCTGAGTTTTTGGCTTTCTTCTTGTCATGTTTCTCATGACTTTTGGTGTTGGTTGAAAGGTTGTCCCCTGCCTCCCCATGTACTTCGACGAACCGTTCTGCTAATTTTAGTCACGAGGTCAATACGTTCCGCTCCTTGTTCTCCCAGGAACGTCCTGAGAGGTTTAGACATTTGCTTCTTCAGCTGGTCGACCACCATGAGCTCTTCCAGACTCTCATAGTCATGTGCGAACCCAGCCAAATCCATCCACTTATGGAGAAACGATTTAGACGCAAACTGTAGGCGGCAAACAACTCCCCCGGTTCTCGTTTCGCTGCTCGAAATTTTTTCCGGTAGGTATGTGACGTAACCTCGAATCGTTTCAGCAGAGCCGTCTTTAACTCGTCATAATTGTTCTCATGTCCTGGCGGCAGGCGAGAATAAACCTCGTAGCCGGTCCCGCGTAATCCCTGGGATAGCGTGAGATTCCATTTGTTACGCTCCAGACCCATAGCAACAGACATTGCCTCGAAGCGTTCAAGGTACTGGTCAATCTTCTCTTTGTCCTCCTCGTAGACCGCTAAAGGAAACTTCATAGCATGGTAACCATGTCCACCTACTGGTGTTGAGCCTGGGATGGAGGAACCTCCAACTGCTCCCTCAGTTTCCCCATTAGATTGACTCTTCAACTCGAGTTCCCTCATCCGGTACTCGTGCTCCCTTTTCTGAGCTTCTTGTTCAGCTTCCAGTTTCTTAGCTGCTTGCTCAGCTTCAAATTTCCTCGCAGCTTGTTCTGCTTCCAATTTCCTAGCTTCTTGTTCCAACTCCATCCTTCTCAATTCCAACTCGGCCTTTCGATCTTCCCTTTCTGCTTGACGATACTCTCTCTCCAATTCCTGTATGTAATCCGTTAGAGCAGAACCCGACAATCCCATTTCTTCCCCCTTTGCCTTTAATTCTGCAGTGGTTAGTTTCGGAGTGGCCATTTTACAGACAGGTAAGCCAGCAGGTTGAGTACAATATAACTGCAAATTAATATACAGATATATGACCAAGTACTATAAATCTAGATATTACCACACACAGCACATTCACTCAGTGACAAGAGTAGAATCAGGACCACAGACCTATGCAGACGTGTGAAGTGTGAACAGGTAAGATATTTGTCCTAACCCCTATCCACATTCACTCTAGCTGGATTCTCCAATATGATATTTCCGTCTTATAACTAAGGATCCCGTGTCAAAAGACCCCGTTGTCAGAAGATCCCACTGTCAAAAGATCACGTTTACGAGAGATCCGCTGTCCAAAGATCACGTTTACGAGAGATCCCGCTGTCCAAGATCCCGTTTACGAGAGATCCCGCTGTCCAAGGATCCGTTTACGAGAGATCCCGCTGTCCAAAGATCCCGTTACGAGCCCCCAATAATGTCGTGTCTTCCTTTAAAGTGTCGTCCCTGGAGTGAGGGGAGTCAACACCCACATTATAATTTTTCTTTCCTATCCATATCCTGGAGAATCCACCAGCTTCCGTCCAACACACTCCATCAGCCCGTGGACACCTTTTCCTATCACTCTCTCACTGTCGTACTATGCCCCCTCTCATTCTCCCCCAACGCAACATATTCAACAACTCTTGCTTCTACAAATTAATAAAGATTAATTTATTAAAAGAAAAGTGTAACGTATATGAGACGTGTATGCGAAGAAAATGTGTGTCGTGTATTCTAATGTAAATGTATAGGTCAGACCACAGAGTTCATGTTCAGAGTCCACTCATCATGGCAAGGATTACACGACATCACAAGAATCAGCACAATGGCCCTCACCGAAGTCGTGTCCTTCTCTCCAGACATGTCCTCCTCCAGGAGCTCTGATGACCATGAGATCTGAATCCCATTCAACTATATAATCCGTGGAAAAAATAATATTATTGTTCCTAACACAACTGTTCCTAATAGTTTATAGAAACTCAGACTTCATAATTCCTGCGAAGTGAAAAAAACATGGAACCCTGTCCTATGGACATGACGTTTTGTCTTCTTGCGAAATGTTCTATAGTTCTCACTATTAAACAGTTATTGTCTATACTCCAATAGAGTCCTTTATTTATGTTCTAGTCATAAGTGAACTGAATATCCATCACTACTGGTGTGTTAAAACTGGTATGATCTAAAACTCATTCGGTATTTATCCTGTGGGATACATATACCATTCAGCTCCACTGAGCAATGTTTATCAGCTTCTTCTAGCATAGACCCATTGATAAAGTTGCTGGCCAATCTTCCTGCGCCAAACTTTATCCGGGATCGGATTTTTCCTTGGTTCCGTGTTCTTCCTTCCAACCAGAGGGAACCTGTAAAATAAATCATACAACTGGTGATAGCCTCCCCGTCACTGATCTCTATTAGATGATCGTGGCCATTGGCCCTTGCTCAGCAAAATACAATGAACCCAACTCTGTCAGGGACAGATGAACTGAACACATAGGTTTTCATCAGGCCAAGACAAGAAGAAAAAAAACAACCAACAGCGTGCGGAACCCCCCCCCCCCCCCCACCAGGGAGCACCCACTGGAAGATCCCAATTATCCCCCATTACTCAATTCTCAACTAGTAGAGCTTATCAACACTACACTAATCTATTTTCAACTAACAGAGCCAAGTATCACTTCCCTACTCTAGCTAGTTTTCCACTAACAGTGCTAATCATCACACTCTAGTTTTAACAAGGCTACAGCCTATATTAATTAGAACTAATTATAATAGGTTCTACCTTATACGGCACTGCAGTTTTTACTCAATCACATCTAAGTTTGCCATGACAGGCACGTGTAAAATAAATATAATATATCCCGCACACGTTAGATGTTCTTAACTCCCTAACCGCAGTGCCAAAGCACGTCTTCCTAGATCGACGTTTCGAGTTACACTAGTTGTCCCCAATCTGGTTTTTGGCAACCGCCTAAAATTGGTCACGTGACGTTATTTTATATGTGCACACAGGTGTTATTTTGGGCCGATCATCCCTTGTCAGGAATCCATCTCCCCTGGCTTAGTCACAGTCAGAGTTGTCATCACTTGTTTTGACTCCCAAAACAATCCAGCGAGTTCCTGTACGATCCCAACAACGAGCTTCCACAACACGCCGCCAATCCGCGTGATGTCCGGAAACTCTAAATGACAGACGGGACTATTACATGTCCCTAGCTGGCAATTATACGTTGATCCGACCTGTTGATAAACTATCAAAGTGGTGTATTGAGTCATCTCACTCACTTCCCCTACACATCTGCAGCTGTTAACTTTGCCCGACCTGTGATGGTTGACATCTGATTGTAACCAGGATCTGACGGGTTCTATCTGTATTCGAATGTTGATAAACTGTCAAAGCGATGCAGGGATTTATCTCACTCACCACCGAATGTTCCTAATCTGTCGACCAGATGTATACACGTGCAGCTGCAACCCCGACCGTTTTCTCTGGATTTGTTGAAACAACCTGTGGCCTCGAACATGCCGCTAATCAGAACGCCTTTTATTCTCATCACTGGTTAAATCACGTTGGTCTATTATGTGACTCTTAAGAGAGTAGTCCATCTCACTCTTCTCCACCGTGAGTTTAATCCAGATGATTCATTCTTCTTCTTCAGGAGCTGGGTGTCTTGACAAGAAGTCCGCTCCAACATTTTCCTTCCCAGGAATGTACTCCACTGTGAAATTGTAAGGTTGAAGTAGCAACGACCACCGCATCAAAAGCGCGTTGAGCTTCTGAGAAGTAGCCAGGAACATCAGGGGCTGATGATCCGACTGGACTCGAAACTTAACTCCATACAAATAGGGCTGGAATTTTTGCACTGCCCATACGAGAGACAAGCACTCTCTCTCTCTACGGTTGAATAATTCCTCTCCGCCTGGAGTAGTTTCTTGCTTGCGTATGCCACAGGTTTCAAAACCGAAGCATCGTCTTTTCCTTCCTGTAACAGAGCTGCCCCAATCCCAATCGCACTCGCATCCGTTCTCAACACAAATGGTTTGGAAAGGTCAGGGAGCTGTAATACAGGTTTGCTGACCAAGGCCTCCTTCCTATGACTATAGGCATTCTCACATTCTGGTGTCCAAATGATTTGGTCCGGGAATCCCTTTTTCAAGGTTTCCGTCAACGGAGCTCCCAGTTGAGTGAAATGTGGGATAAATTTGTGGTAGAACCCACACAACGAGAGAAAAGACCGCACATCCTTCTTCGTTTTTGGCCTTGGTGCATTTCTGATTTTCTCCAGGTTCTTCTCCTCTGGGACAATGTGTCCTGGAGTGATGGTGTGACCTAGAAATTCCAGAGTCTGGAAACCAATCATGCACTTGGTTGGACGAGCGGTAAGCCCTGCTTCCTTGAGTCTATTAAATACTCTCTCCAAGGATTGCAAGTGGTCATCCAAGCTGTCACTGGAAATGAGAATATCATCCATGAATGAGATGATGGACGGATCCTGTAAAGGATCAAGTAAAGTCCTCATCATGCGTGTAAACACACTAGGTGCATTGCTGAGTCCAAAGGGCATGACCTTGAACTCGTAGTGTCCACTGGGTGTACTGAAAGCCAACAGTGGTCGAATCTCCGGTTTGACTGGTATCTGATAGTACCCCCGACTCAGATCTACCTTTGAAAAGTACCGAGCCTTATGGAGACTAGCGACTTCGGCAAAAGTTCCACCTGAAATTGTGTATGACTGTTCAGAAGTCGGTAATCTATGCACAACCGGTGTTCTCCACTTGGTTTGCGTAACAAAACTACCCCCGCATTGTATGGGGATGTGGATGGTGCAATCACATCATCCTCCAGCAGTTTCTGTATTTCCTCCTCCAGGGCCTTTTCTTTAGAGAATGGCACTGGGTAAACCTTTTGACGAACAGGCTCCTGCGTGGTCAAAGTCATCTCGAACTCCACCAACCTCGTTCGTCCTGGTTTATCAGTCAGTATCTCCTTATGAGACTTGAGAACCTGGGTTATCCTTTCCCTCTCCTGGGAGGTCAGATCAGGGTTCACTTGCACATCCCTATAGGTTTCCTGGTGTACTAAGGGGTATTCCCTGCCCTCGTTGGTTCCCACTTCCGTCTCCACTGCAACTGCCATTGCCATGAAGTGAGCTGCCTTGTCTCCGGGTCTCTCTTCGTATTTCCGCAAGAGATTGATATGGAAAATCTTCGACTTTCCCCGGATCCGGATCTGATAGTTGGTTCTGGATATCACCCTTTCCACGGGAAATGGTCCTTGCCAACCTATCTCCAGTTTGTTGTTTCCCGTTGGGAGTAGCAACAAGACTTTGTCTCCCACCTCTAGAGATATTTCTTTAGACCTACGGTTGTAGTAAGCCGCATGTCTTTTTCTGGCCTTTTTCAAGTTTTGATTCGCCAGAGTCCATCCCTTGTGAAGTTTTTCTTTCAGTTCCTCCACATATTTGTAAGAAGATATCACTTCTTTTGACGTCCCCTCTTCAGTCCAACTCCTTAACATGGCTTCCAACGGTCCTTTGATTGGACGACCAAACAGCAACGTGGCGGGTGGTAGTCCTGTTGAGCCATGAGGAGCTTCCCGATAGGCAAAGAGTGCTGCTGGGATATATTCATCCCACCTATCAGGTTTTTCCTGCGCTAGATTCCTGAGCATTGTCATCAACGTGCCGTTGAAACGCTCTACTTGTCCATCGGCTTGAGGATGGTAAGGGCTGGTATGGATATGGTTAGAGTGGAACACCCTAAATACCTCCTCCATAAGTTTTCCACAAAACTGGGATCCATTGTCCGTCAGAATTTGATCCGGAAAGCCTAATCTGGTAAAGGCCTCCATCAGAGCGTCCGCCACTCTTTTCGAGTCAATCGTGGTCAACGGTATGGCCTCACCCCACATTGTACAGCAATCCACCATTGTGAGTATATACATGTTCCTCTTCCTAGTCCTGGGAAGTGGACCCACGATATCGATGGCTACCCTCTCGAAAGGAGAGTTCATGATGGGCATCTCACCCAACACCACCGGTGCTGTCCAGTGTATCGGTGCCACCCTCTGGCACTCAGGACATGACTTCACATACCGACGCACATCATCTGTCATTCCCGGCCAATAGTAATGGCAGGAAATTCGCTGCATGGTGGCGGCAATACCCATGTGTCCACTAAAGGAGATGGTATGCCCAATATGAAGAATCTGGGACCGGTGAGCTTTCGGGACGACCAACTGACCGTATAGGTTGTCTCCCCTTCCTGCTCTCCTGTAGAGTATCCTATTCTTCATGTAGTACTGCCCCCGTCCTGGTGGATCAGCACTTTTCTGCAGCTTTTTGTAGCAAGGACGTAAAGTATCATCCTCACTCTGAGCAGTTCGTAGCTCCCCCGGTGTCACCAACTGGCTGGTGTTAGATCCCAGATGGGCAACCGCTCAGCCAAAATCATTTTCTTCTACTGGTGGTTAGTTCTTGATGTAGTTTGAGATCCCCTAACTCTGTCAGAAGGGACTAATTACCACTGACTAATCCCAGAGAGAAAACGTGGAACAAATGTCTGTTATGCTGATTTAAGACACTGTCCCTGATACTCAAGAAAACATCCAAGAAGTGGCTCGTTGAAGATAGAATATATCTATATAGTTTTGGCTGCACTTGGTATCACCAGAAGTGAGAAAGAAGGAGTTAAGACATGTAACGTAATCTGGTTACTTATGACTGCATAGGCAAGATACCTCCCGGACATAGATTCCCACTTCTGGACAATATGTGTGAACCCTCACTAAATGATACAAAATGTGTGTACTTGATTACGCCACACAAACATTTATAAACATTTAGAATTATACGTACAAATTGAGTTTTAAAATACAACAACTGTGTTTATTATTTCTAGTCTTTATGATCATATGATGATGATGATTATATTATGGTATACGTAACTTAAGAGGTCACATAGGTCATGCTTCCCCCAGTGAGACGCAGTTCACTGTCAGATTGAAGGAGTCCAACTTGGTCCCTAACAAGGCTTAGTCACTTCCTGATATGGGTTGTTGACTGTCCATTGCTCCTAAGAGATCTGGAATGAAACGAACGGAGATGGGTAGTATCTACGTCTACACATCTCAAACACATATGTCTATACATTCATATAAACATACATTCAAGTCATAATATATGATGGTATGATGATAGATGATGGCATGTTACATAAACATATATCAGTTCTAAATAAATAAATATATATGTATATATTCATAAACCCATTTAGAACATCTATAGCTCAAGACATACATCATCACATACATTTATGTAATGGGGTGTTTCCCATATAAGTTCACCTCACTTACTCTCTTTTCGATTCATTCATACTGTCTTGTCGGAAGGGCTGGTCGCACAGTCCTGTCGAACATTAAATGCCTTCCCTGAATCTGTCTGAGATATTGAATGTCCTAAGTCATGTCTGTCCTCATGCAGACATCATGCAGACAAGGTGAACTGGTGTCATTCCTCAAACCAAGTGGTTTCACCACAATCTTGGTAGGCACTCAAAGTGTTGGTCCAAATAATCAATGTTAATTGGACGCTATCAAGAGACTGGTAGCTCTCAGGAATTTCTCCTAAATAGTCAGTCTCCCCAATGTTTAACATCATACAGGATGAATCTAAATGTATCTCCTGTACCTGAATAAGCCACACACTCATGTAGCTTGGATAATGGATTTCTTCAAATTATCACATACAACAAATCAGACAACCAAGTGGTGAATGAAAGATGACGATAGTTCTCAGTGGAATATTAAAGCTAGAAACTGGAACATTAAGTACAAAGAAAATCCACCAGTGTAAAGTTTGGGAGAATATGCAGAACAAGAAACTATACACAAGCCTTCAGACTAGCAGACAAACTAATCAGAGTAATGATATTACCTGGGTTATAGCTAGGAAATCCTGTCATAATACTTCGTACAGAAGTCCAACAGAACGAAATGTTAATATTTCTCCAGTAGGTATCCTAAGAATGCTATTGTAAATGCGTCTGAGGATTGTTGTCACTGCTCATAGTTTTATTCTCTCCGTTCCTGGCTAGTTTCCAGGTTGGCTAATTACTATGTCCAAGTTCCTGTTAGCTCCACCTATTTTTCATGTAGGACGATTACGGGATGGATTAAGTCCCAAACTCTTCTCACCCCTCCTCCTTTCCTGTGAAGGGTAGTTTCATCTGTCAATCAAATTGACCGATGCCCCACCATGGCCTGAAACAATAAAACATGCTTCGCTAGCGATGCAATAGACGTTGCGTCATAACTACATACCAATCTGTGGTTAACACAAGCCTTCCCGGTTGCTGGCAGGAATGTGTCAGCCATGTGTTCCTACTTTGCCGCCCGTATTGCAGTGAGGTGTTAAGCATCTGGTCCTAATTGCTCCTTTGTGGTGGCAATTACAGACGTCCCGGCTCCACAAAGTCTGGACTTTTAGATAGGTGTTAGGCCTGCATTAAATTGCCGTGTTTTCCCTTGAGTAGAACCGCCATGTATCCATGTCATCCCCAGCCCAGATTTCACACTTTTCCCTCTTTCTCTTCCCTTCTACTGAAAACAATGAGTTTTCAACCTTTGATAGCGCCGCCGACTGGTGCCGTGGTGTCGGGGTTTTACGTTTGATCTGGACATCAAAGCTTTCTCAGACCTAGCATTACAGAAATGATGGGGCGTGCGTGGTCAAAATGTAATTTTCTCTTGTTTTCAATCTCTGTTAGTTTTTCCTTATTCCTTGGTTGGGGACTAGATTATTTTCTGGTGGACAATTATTCTTTTACTTAGAGAATGATAGAATAATTCTTGTGGGCTCTATAATTCCTTTCAAACTTGTGTAAATCGGATGCTGCCGGGGCTGTCCCGTCACACCCGGCAATGGGTTAGTCACAATTGCTTTTGCCTCTTCCGTTCTCGTCTGAGAGCGAATCTGCATTGCTCCCATATGGATTGGCTCCCTGGGCATTCCCAGAAAGACACACTGGCAACCTAGGATTACTGGAAAAATGGGATCGGTCAATACAGCGGCCTTGATGGTGCCGGTGACGTACCTTGACCGAATCTCCACATTAGCAATGGGCAACTTCATGGCTACAGCACTCCTCTGTGCAGGCTGTATCTCCCATGTCTCACCTGTGAATTGTTCTGGATGTACCAGATCCGCAGAAATCCCGGCCTCCCCGTCCAGTCCTGTGTCGTACAAACACTCCACTTGACGACCGTTAACATCTACCAATTCCACTACAGGTGGTTTTTCCGGGTCTGGAGTCTCTCCCTCGGCCTCGACCTGCTCAGTGGGCTCCACCTTAGGTTTCCCGGGACACACGACGAATTTAGAGTCTCCTGACTTTCCCTTGCAGTCAATAGCATTGTGCGTGTTTGACTTGCATTGGTTGCACCATTTCCCTGTCCTAGATTTTCTATTGCCGGACTTGAGTGAGCTCTCCTGGTGGCGAGCTTCCTTGTTGACCTTGGCATTTTCCGTGACAACCTCCTTGGAAGTCACTTGACATGCTGCGAAGTGAGGGCTCTTAGCCTTCGATTTGCAGTCCCTCGTATTGTGAGAGGGTGACTTATAAATTGAACACCACTTCTCCGACCACGGTCGTTTTGGTGTAGAGCTTGAAGTGCTCTTGCTTCCCTCCTTCTTCTTCTCTGAACTATCCTCTGATGTTTGCACATAAGGTTCCCACTTTTTGGTTCCTGAGTTTTTGGCTTTCTTCTTGTCATGTTTCTCCTGACTTTTGGTGTTGGTTGAAAGGTTGTCCCCTGCCCCCCCCCCCCCATGTACTTCGACGAACCGTTCTGCTAATTTAGTCACGAGGTCAATACGTTCCGCTCCTTGTTCTCCCAGGAACGTCCTGAGAGGTTTAGACATTTGCTTCTTCAGCTGGTCGACCACCATGAGCTCTTCCAGGCTCTCATAGTAATGTGCGAACCCAGCCAAATCCATCCACTTATGGAGATACGATTTTAGACGCAAACTGTAGGCGGCAAACAACTCCCCCGGTTCTCGTTTCGCTGCTCGAAATTTTTTCCGGTAGGTATGTGACGTAACCTCGAATCGTTTCAGCAGAGCCGTCTTTAACTCGTCATAATTGTTCTCATGTCCTGGCGGCAGGCGAGAATAAACCTCGTAGCCGGTCCCGCGTAATCCCTGGGATAGCTTGAGATTCCATTTGTTACGCTCCAGACCCATAGCAACAGACATTGCCTCGAAGCGTTGAAGGTACTGGTCAATCTTCTCTTTGTCCTCCTCGTAGACCGCTAAAGGAAACTTCATAGCATGGTAACCATGTCCACCTACTGGTGTTGAGCCTGGGATGGAGGAACCTCCAACTGCTCCCTCAGTTTCCCCATTAGATTGACTCTTCAACTCGAGTTCCCTCATCCGGTACTCGTGCTCCCTTTTCTGAGCTTCTTGTTCAGCTTCCAGTTTCTTAGCTGCTTGCTCAGCTTCAAATTTCCTCGCAGCTTGTTCTGCTTCCAATGTCCTAGCTTCTTGTTCCAAATCCATCCTTCCCAATTCCAACTCGGCCTTTCGATCTTCCCTTTCTGCTTGCCGATACTCTCTCTCCAATTCCTGTATGTAATCCGTTAGAGCAGAACCCGACAATCCCATTTCTTCCCCCTTTGCCTTTAATTCTGCAGTGGTTAGTTTCGGAGTGGCCATTTTACAGAGAGGTAAGCCAGCAGGTTGAGTACAATATAACTGCAAACTAATATACAGATATATGAACAAGTGCCAGAAATCTAGATATTACCACACACAGCACATTCACTCAGTGACAAGAGTAGAATCAGGACCACAGACCTATTCAGACGTGTAAAGTGTGAACAGGTAAGATATTTGTCCTAACCCCTATCCACATTCACCCTAGCTGGATTCTCCAATAAGATATTTCCGTCTTATAACTAAGGATCCCGTGTCAAAAGACCCCGTTGTCAGAAGATCCCACTGTCAAAATATCACGTTTACGAGAGATCCCGCTGTCCAAAGATCACTTTTACGAGAGATCCCGCTGTCCAAGGATTCCGTTTACGAGAGATCCCGCTGTCCAAGGATCCCGTTTACGAGAGATCCCGCTGTCCAAAGATCCCGGACGAGCCCCCAATAATGTCGTGTCTTCCTTTAAAGTGTCGTCCCTGGAGTGAGGGGAGTCAGCACCCACATTATAATGTTTCTTTCCTATCCATATCCTGGAGAATCCACCAGCTTCCGTCCAACACACTCCATCAGCCCGTGGACACCTTTTCCTATCACTCTCTCACTGTCGTACTATGCCCCCTCTCATTCTCCCCCAACGCAACATATTCAACAACTCTTGCTTCTACAAATTAATAAAGATTAATTTATTAAAAGAAAAGTGTAACGTATATGAGACGTGTATGCGAAGAAAATGTGTGTCGTGTATTCTAATGTAAATGTATAGGTAAGACCACAGAGTTCATGTTCAGAGTCCACTCATCATGGCAAGAATTACACGACATCACAAGAATCAGCACAATGGCCCTCACCGAAGTCGTGTCCTTCTCTCCAGACATGTCCTCCTCCAGGAGCTCTGATGACCATGAGATCTGAATCTCATTCAACTATATAATCCGTGGAAAAATTAATATTATTGTTCCTAACACAACTGTTCCTAATAGTTTATAGAAACTCAGACTTCATTATTCCTGCGCAGTGAAAAAAAACATTCGTTTTGTCTTCTTGCGAAATGTTCTATAGTTCTCACTATTAAACAGTTATTGTCTATACTCCAATAGAGTCCTTTATTTATGTTCACTGTCCTATGGACACGACGTTTTGTCTTCTTGCGAAATGTTCTATAGTTCTCACTATTAAACAGTTATTGTCTATACTCCAATAGAGTCCTTTATTTATGTTCTTGTCATAAGTGAACTAAATATCCATCACTACTGGTGTGTTAAAACTGGTATGACCTAAAACTCATTCGGTATTTATCCTGTGGGATACATATACCATTCAGCTCCACTGAGCAATGTTTATCAGCTTCTTCTAGCATAGACCCATTGATAAAGTTGCTGGCCAATCTTCCTGCGCCAAACTTTATCCGGGATCGGATTTTTCCTTGGTTCCGTGTTCTTCCTTCCAACCAGAGGAAACCTGTAAAATAAATCATACAACTGGTGATAGCCTCCCCGTCACTGATCTCTATTAGATGATCGTGGCCATTGGCCCTTGCTCAGCAAAATACAATGAACCCAACTCTGTCAGGGACAGATGAACGGAACACATAGGTTTTCATCAGACCAAGACAAGAAGGAAAAAACAACAACCAACAGCGTGCGGAACCCCCCCCCCCCCCCCCCCCCCACCAGGGAGCACCCACTGGAAGATCCCAATTATCCCCCATTACTCAATTCTCAACTAGTAGAGCTTATCAACACTACACTAATCTATTTTCAACTAACAGAGCTGTAGGGTGGTAAATATAATAAATTAGAATAAGGACAAGTTTCGCTAGGGGTATTCAGTATGAATGGGGTCTAAAACCCAAACACGCCCTCTATAGGAATTAATATATTGGCTCGTAACCCCCAAGTATTGAACAAGGCAGAAAAGGGTGCAAGTTCAACACTAACATAGAAGAAATGTTTCCCATAGAAGGCTGGGAGATCCGGGAAGTTC
Source organism: Cepaea nemoralis (assembly GCA_014155875.1). Taxonomy (NCBI): domain Eukaryota; kingdom Metazoa; phylum Mollusca; class Gastropoda; order Stylommatophora; family Helicidae; genus Cepaea; species Cepaea nemoralis. The sequence continues at coordinate 352,225 of JACEFZ010027823.1, read as the reverse complement.
TACCACAGACACCCGAGTACTAATCACTCTACCCAGAGGGTGTGTCTATGTGTAAGTGCCCCGCCCCACATTTAATCTCCCACATATATAAACAATGACAAGTATCCACTGTCATGCACATCCACAGTATTATACAACAGAGGGACAACAACCAATGTTAGATGCAACAACTGGATTACATGACAGAGGAAAACAGCCACTGTTAGACAAAAACAGTACAATGACTCACTGTATCACATAACAGTAACAATAACTGGACTATAAACATCAATTTTGGAACAACAGGTTAACAATGAAGTAACTGCAAGGCTTGGTTAAACCAAACAAACAAACAATTGTATTGTGGAAAACATTTGGGTTCTGGAAAACCCTGTTGGCTACAATATGACATATACATGAAAGAATTATCATATTTCAGGCAATGCACACAAAGTATACAACCAAACAGAAGTCCCCAACATTATTTCCCCAAAAAAGGTTCACATCAAATACATGTGTCAAACACAAAACAAAGTAAATAATCCATACAAAGAAATAGATAAAGAAAATCTATCTAATCTGTCTCTAGAAATATCCTAGGGGTCTGATGATGACTCCCTCTCCTTCAATATCCACTAGAAAAAGTCTGGCCATAATCACACTCTCTATAATCCAGGAAAACAGCTGCTTTGCATATATCCACCTATTCAGAAAATTGGGGATTGCACACACACACACACAGAACTTTCACTTCTGGATCAGATATCCATCGCGAAAAACATGTAGGAGTAATCCATATGAATCCAATGTGGATATACTGTAATCTCTAAAGTCACAGTTGCTAAGTCACTGGGCTAGGAGCGTTCCAGGGTGATATAACAGACAGGTATAAATAAGTCTGAAGCATTCTGGCGTGGCGTGACACACAGGAGTCCATGTGATTGATTCGATCAGGATCAGGCACAAACACTTTCAGTATCTCTTTGGATGAGGAGTGACATCACATAATCCATTAGAATTTCCTGACAGAACTAACTTGAATGGGGCATGAATATTCCAGCCCCTTTCTCTGGGTTAAGATGTAGGTTATTCTTTCTTCAGCTGAATATATGACTTGATTGACGGGAGTTGGTAATGTGCTTGATTATCCATGTCTGGGATATGATGGATGAGAAGATTCAAAGGAAGCTGGGAGTTCACACAATCAGTTGGTAAATCCATACTGGTAAATGATGGTGAATTCCAGACTATCCATGAGCCTCTGGAATATGACAGTTGAACGTGGACTCAGGCGGTGACTTTTAGAAGAGGTTATACTCTGTATCCATCTAGGCCAGGCATGCCTCATGTCTTTGCAGACATTGCAACGTTTAACACCGTCTGTAAGTTCCCAGAGGTAGGGAATCCACTTCAGCATATTCAAAATCCGTTACGTATCCAGGCATTGACATTCAGGTTCAGGGTGAGTAGCAGTAACCAGCACTCTTTGTAGAATATTAGAGGAGGCTGATATCCCAGTTTCCTGCCTCTAAATCCAAACAAGTTGACTATAAATCCAGTGCCAAGCATGGTGACTAGTGCCAATACTCCACCGCCATCTCTAGCGCCTATGTAGAGTGAAGAAGAACAGGGTCGATATAGATTAGTAATACAACCCAAACATTGATAAGTGTATCATAATAAAATCTACATTCTTATAACAATGTATCATAATAAAACATACATTCTGATAACAATGGATCATAATAAACCCTACATTCTGATACCAATGTATCATAATTAAAATTAGAGGGAACAAAAGGGGAGAAGAAAGAAAGGTGACAATAGTTGCCTAGCACTTGTCGCCTACTGTAGAGTTTTGTCTCACTCCAAAAGTGAGTAAGATATCTACTCAATAGGTACATTTCTTCTGGACTGATACTGGAGCTTCCTGAGGGGTTACGCACCACCTAATCCATCCAAACATTTTGATAGTACCGCTGTCACACCATGGAAAAAGTTCATGAGACACTGTCCTCATGTAAACAATTCATAAATCTCTTTTCCATAGTTACAAACAGCATTATGTAAGTACCACTGATAAATGGCAGAAGTTTAGCTACCAGTTCAGTCATCTCCTTTTGCATCATCATCATCATCATCATGTGTTTGTCCCCATTGGGGGGGGGGGGGAGTTAAAAGATCTACTCCAACAGTAACATCATGAATAGAATATACATTCTTATAACAGCATTTATTACAGCATCAAGCAGTAACAATCATGAGCATAAAAGGTAAAATACTCATAAAAGAGAAATCATGGGAATCTTTTCCCATACACTTGAGATTATGTATATCATACCACATGAAAATCCCATAACATCATTTATGAAAATAAAAGACTACAAGACAATCTCTGTGTATTTACAACCAGGTAAACAAAAGATTAACTCCTAAGTGCATGAAAAAGTCAAGCGAGAATATATATATCTCTCTCTCTCTATCTAACAACCTATATTAAAGTTGTACACAAATGTGAGATAGTAATATTTCTCCATCATAAGAGCAGAAATACAAAATATGCACTCAGAAAAAAAAACACTTTAAAACACAGAGACCAGTTGTGAAAAATAAGCATTTAGGAATAAAGTAAGTTCACAAAATCATCTCAGAAGAATGACTCATAGCAAGATTATATTGTAAGCTTTATGAAGGCTGACTGGACAACATGGCGATGTGCAGGCTGTGTGACGTAAACCAACATTTCAATGAAAGCGATTCTCCTAATTTTCACACACACAACTTCAATCATGATATTAGTTGCCACCAAGCATTTATCCTAATACATAACATGATATGTTGTATATAATATAATGCTCACCTAAAACGCAGAGAATAAGTGGGCTTTTAATTAACCCATTAACAATGGGTCACCCGCTAACGTTGGAGAAACATGGCGATTGACCAGACCGCTTTGTCTACCAAGCCTTTGTCTAGATTAAGCCTGTGTTTCCGGGGCGCGGCCAATCAATTGCCTTCAAACAAAAAGAAATTTCGTTTCGTTAATTCTCCCGTCCTAAGTTTTCATAGCGCGTGAAGCTGTCTGCTGGAAAAGACTGAGGGATGATGACATACATGTCACAAGTCTCCCACCTAGACAGGTCTACCCACCTAGATAGAGCTGATACAGTCATCCCCAGTCTTCCACCTTCTTAATCTGATGCATTTGGTCTTCCAGGTCCTCCAATTATGCTTTACATTTAATCACTATTGTAGAATAATCTCTCAGTGCCACATTCATTTTTCTACTTGCCAAGACAACTGGACATAACATTGAAGATTCATCTAGCTTCGCTTGAAGAAGTGTAACTCTCTCCACTGTTGTCAGCATTCCATTGAAATATGAGTGGACGTTGAGATCTCTATATGAGGTATTGGTTCCACTGCAATCGAACCAATTTCTCGACGTTTGAACGAAGATATAAAGCTTCGACAACCGTTTCATTAGCAATAAGAATATCATCCTTAAATTATGCTAACAGCAGGATCTCCTCCTTCAAATCAGTCATAGTGGCATACTGAACTGGGTAAGTATAACTAGCACAGGTGTAGGTTCATTTGCTTTGAGGCCAAATCTACGAAAAGTCCTGGCTCGTTTATAAGTCCATCCGCACTTTATACTGACTAGAATGAGTTACCGGCATTTATTCTCTCCCCTCCAATACGTATACGTTGCTTTCTTGGTGAAAATAGCGAGCAATTCTGCGTCGATTGTCGTAGATTGATCGTCATCTGCCTCCAAATATGTTGTAGACAATTTCCACCCAAGCACCGTTAAGTAGATGTAATAACATTGCACATAGCTGTATCACCATCCACATTATATTCAGTTCATAGATAAATTTAAAGCCGTAGGTGGTCCCTGTAATAGTCATCCGAACAACCGAGTTGTCGGTACACTCCCAGTTTACTGATGGGTTACCTTACTTGTAAGCAATGAAAGCCACAGGTATAAATATATCCCTCTTTTCTGGTGTTTCCTGAGTTAACTTCCTCAAGATAAAAAAAATCAGGGCACCTTTAAGTTTCTCTCCAGGTCTGTTCGTAACCGATCAATACGGAGAACAATGAATCTGTTGAAACTGGAAGAGTTTGAAAGCTTTTCCTTCTGAACTGAAATATATTACTAGTTAGACTCCCTAGAAGAAATACTAAACTAGTAAAAAGTCAAGCAACTCTCAGCCAATGGCTTCCAAGTGCTTGAAAAGTATAGTCCTTGCTATAGCCCAATCTAGCATGGTCTATGAATAAAAATAAGAATAAGGCGTCCTACTCTTCATCTGTCGAGAGGTACGTCAACAACAACCATAATTTAATAGTTGTATAAATAGGGCTATCTCCTAGAGCACCAAAATAGTTTGATGTTTTGGAGAAAAATCCTGACTTTAAGAACATAATGTGACAACTAGCAAGCTGTCCCTAGTCTTTCAAGTCAGTACAAGCAACATGCAAAATGGGAGCTAAGGCTGCCCGAGCCTGTTACTAATTCTCTGATGAGAATAAAATTGGGAATGTCGCAGATGAGGACCATATTTCCTGTTTTCTGACATCAAAAATTTTTTCGAGATACTGGCAGGTTTTTTTCGGTAGCTCTTAAATTTCCTATGACATCCCAATAAAACAACAGGGTAAATTTATGGTCGAGACCATACCCTTCGTTCGCCAGTCACACAACGACGTATGCTTCTCTGTCACTGGTAATGCCAGAGGGACTAGCTTGTAAAAGGGGCCCTGTAATTCAACTGCTGTCTCTCACATAGTAAATGGATCCTTGTTCACTACAGAGTTACAACAACCGAATAATAAAATTGACCAGTGCCATTTCTGACACATGGACAATAAAAGATCTGTTATTAATACCAGACCCTTAAACTGAAAGCGTTGAATAGGCGTCTTTATGTCCTTATAGGAATCATCAGTGTCAATCTATCTACTCTCAGTATTTCCGAACATGTATATGCATATGGGGTGAAATATAAAATCCACGGTTTCCCGCTTGGCGGCTACGAATACTGCAATTTACACAATATTCATACTCCTTCCATTATACATGTCGGATAAAATTGCAGGTGGAGTATTGGCCCTAACATTAAGTCAACTTAATTGGTTATTGTTATTTTCCCCTGATGTTCTAAAATCTCATTTATGCATGTAGTGTCCCACTTAAATAAAGATATCTTTACTGAATTCTTTAAAAAAAAATTTTGGGGTGCTATATCCTATCTGTCTCAGCCATTAAAAATTTTTTTGGATTTCTCTGTTGCTTTGGGTAAGTTTCAATAGTACATGACCCCAACAAACAGAGCATGCACAAAATAAAATGGCAATATATGACAACATAGTTAAACAGCCCAGGATTCATATGTGGGTCTATGCAAAAATGAGGACATATAGTACAGTAATATATTTATCATACTACCAAAATATACTAACCAAGAACATCCCAGAGTAACAATAACATCTAACATCAACATCACACAAAATCAATCAAGAATTTCTGATATCCTACCAGAAATAATCCTATATGGGTTAACCATCCCAGAGACCTTATTTTATGAGGTCATATACAAGGAACAGGTCTCCCACCAAAAGGATACAAAATACATGAGTTAACCATTCTCATATACAAACAATAACACAGGTTTCAATTTCTAGAATAAAGACATCACCTGTGAACATTAGTTGAAACACAACAAACAATACTTGTGATTAAGACACCATAGGTTCATAAAACTTGTGTCTAAGCCCATACTTGTGAACACCAGCCACCAATTAGTTGTAAAGTCTCAACTTGAGAGGTAGACATGGGTACAAATTTTCTGGGCAACGCCCACACTCATGGCATGGGGTAAGGGTTCAAAATTCCGCGACGAGCGCCCACTTGTAGGGTGGTAAATATAATAAATTAGAATAAGGACAAGTTTCGCTAGGGGTATTCAGTATGAATGGGGTCTAAAACCCAAACACGCCCTCTATAGGAATTAATATATTGGCTCGTAACCCCCAAGTATTGAACAAGGCAGAAAAGGGTGCAAGTTCAACACTAACATAGAAGAAATGTTTCCCATAGAAGGCTGGGAGATCCGGGAAGTTCTACCACAGACACCCGAGTACTAATCACTCTACCCAGAGGGTGTGTCTATGTGTAAGTGCCCCGTCCCACATTTAATCTCCCACATATATAAACAATGACAAGTATCCACTGTCATGCACATCCACAGTATTATACAACAGAGGGACAACAACCAATGTTAGATGCAACAACTGGATTACATGACAGAGGAAAACAGCCACTGTTAGGCAAAAACAGTACAATGACTCACTGTATCACATAACAGTAACAATAACTGGACTATAAACATCAATTTTGGAACAACAGGTTAACAATGAAGTAACTGCAAGGCTTGGTTAAACCAAACAAACAAACAATTGTATTGTGGAAAACATTTGGGTTCTGGAAAACCCTGTTGGCTACAATATGACATATGCATGAAAGAATTATCATATTTCAGGCAATGCACACAAAGTATACAACCAAACAGAAGTCCCCAACATTATTTCCCCAAAAAAGGTTCACATCAAATACATGTGTCAAACACAAAACAAAGTAAATAATCCATACAAAGAAATAGATAAAGAAAATCTATCTAATCTGTCTCTAGAAATATCCTAGGGGTCTGATGATGACTCCCTCTCCTTCAATATCCACTAGAAAAAGTCTGGCCATAATCACACTCTCTATAATCCAGGAAAACAGCTGCTTTGCATATATCCACCTATTCAGAAAATTGGGGATTGCACACACACACACACACACACACAGAACTTTCACTTCTGGATCAGATATCCATCGCGAAAAACATGTAGGAGTAATCCATATGAATCCAATGTGGATATACTGTAATCTCTCAAGTCACAGTTGCTAAGTCACTGGGCTAGGAGCGTTCCAGGGTGAGATAACCATTGGCACCTTGCCGTCTTGACAGACGATAGTTTGTGCTCTAAAAAGGCATAATAACTTTTAACTATGGCGGTAGCGAGTGTGACTGATAAGGCCAATTTGCGCTGTAAATGTCCGTTCACAGTGGGTGCATGTGAACACGTGGTCATTTCCACCATCATGCACCATCTTACGTCTCAAACGCTTGGTGTGTGACTTTTCTGCAATAATTTTCTCCTTTGACTTTATTCCATTTCTGATATTTGCCCTCCACGCAACACGTTCAGCGGCGACTTGCTCCCAATGTGCATTATCAATGCCTGTATCAATCATGTCCCGCTTACACACATCTTTGTATCGTAGTAGAGGCCGACCCTGAGATCTCTTACCCATCTGTAATTCACCAAAAAAGATATCCTTTGGTATTCTACCATCATCCATCCTCCTAAGATGTCCTATCCATCTAAGTCTACGAAGACTGAGCATGGAATAAACTGTCACACAACCTGATCTTTCCAATACTTCAGTATTTGTGATTTTGTTCTTGCCACTTAATACCAAGAATTCTTCGCAGACACCGCATATGAAAGCTGTTTAAATTGTTCTCTTGGTGTGAGTAAGTTGTCCAGGTTTCACTGCCATAGAGAAGAGTACTAAGGACACAGGCTTGATAGACAAGGACTTTTGTTTTGGCAGTAAGCTTCCTGTTCTCCCAGACTCTTTTTCTTAACCTGTTCATTGTTGTTGCTGCCTTACCAATCCGGATGTTGATTTCCTGATCTAGGGATAATTTGCTATTTACCACTGATCCTAGATATGTAAAATGGTCTACTATCTCTAGTTCGGCGTCGTCAATAAAGATTGATGGTACCCCATGTGCACCTTGTGACATAATCTGTGTCTTCTTTTTGCTAATTGTTAAACCAAATTCAGAACAAGCATTGGAGAATGCAGATAGTAGACATTGCAATTCTTCCTCAGAGTGGGTCGTAACTGCAGCATCATCTGCAAAAAGCAACTCTCTGATCAGTACCCTCCTAATTTTGGTCTTAGCCTTCAATCTCTGAGCATTGTAGAGGCCGCCATCTGAGCGTGAGTGAATGTATATACCACCATCCTGATCACGAAATGCATATTTCAGTAGAAGTGAAAAGTATATTCCAAAGAGGGTGGGAGCTAGTACACAACCTTGCTTAACTCCACTCTTGATTTCAAATTCTTCAGAAGTTGCACCATCAAACTTGATTATACCCTTCATGCCTGTGTGGAACGATTCCACAATGGACAGAAGAGTTGGTGGGCAGCCAATCTTCTTTAGTGCCTTGAACAGACCCTCACGACTGACCAAATCAAATGCCTTTGTGAGGTCGATGAAGGCAATAAACAGTGGTTGATTCTGTTCACGGCATTTTTCTTGCATTTGTCGCAATGAGAATATCATATCAGTGGTAGACCGGTTCTGTCGAAAGCCACACTGTGATTCGGGGTAGACTTGATCTCCTAGGACTTGAAGTCTGCGCAGAACAATTCTGGCAAATACTTTTCCAACAATACACAGAAGTGAGATACCCCTATAGTTGTTACAGTCGCTCCGATCACCCTTGTTCTTGTACAGCGTTATGATGTTTGAATCTTTGAAATCCTGTGGGACTTGTCCTTCACGCCAGCATAGCTCTATTAGCTGGTGGATCTGTAGAGTGAGTGTTTCTTGCCCACTCCTGATAACCTCTATTGGAATCCCATCCTTACCTGGAGCCTTGCCAGATGCAAGTTCATTTATAGCACACTTAACTTCTGTTATGGTGGGAAGTGTGTCCAGGTGGTCAAGAGTTGGTAGAGCCTCTATGGCATTTAGGGCATCATCCGCTAGTTTGGTCTCACTTGAGTAAAGCTCCAAATAGTGCTCTACCCATCTGTCCATCTGCTGTTTCTTATCAGTGATGACTTCTCCAGTCAAGGTATTCAGCGGTGCACTTCTTTTGATCACTGGACCACAGGCTTTCTTTATTCCTTCATACATGCTTCTTATGTCTCCCTTATCACTTGCGATTTGAATGGACTCACATAACTTGATCCAATAATCATTTGCACACTGCCTGGCAGCCTTTTGCACATCCTTCCTAGCTTGCCTTAGCTCACTCAGAGTGTTACGCGTTGGTCTTTCCTTGTTTCTTAAGAGAGCTTTCTTCTTCTTATCAATCAAGGGCTGCAGAGTCTCGCTGTTGGCCGCAAACCAGTCCTGCCTCTTATGATCCACAGTGCCGTAAACCCCTACGGCAGTTTTATAAAGAGTTTCCTTAATTTGACCCCACTTTTCATTTACTGTACAATTTTCTGGTGTATCAGTGAAAGCGTCTTCAAGTTGCTGTTGAAACTGAAAGCACTTTTCAGGATCAAGAGTGTTAATAATATTAATCCTGGGGCTAGATTTGTGTTTAGCTGTGTAGATTCTCTTTGGTCTCAGTCTAACTCTTGCAACAACCAAAGAATGATCTGTATCACAGTCAGCACTGTGGTAACTACGTAGTCAATGATATATGGTTCAGATGTTGTCTCCGTGTGATGATGAAGTCCAGCTGGTGCCAATGGCGGGATCTTGGATGTTTCCATGTGACCTTATGCATCTCTTTTGTTTTAAAAAAAGAGTTTGTAATACATAGGTCATTACTGGTGCAATGCTCCAGCAGCCTTTGCCCATTTTCATTCATGCGACCGATGTTGTATTTTCCAAGGGACACTGGCCATGAACTCGAGTCCTTGCCCACACGAGCATTGAAATCACCGAGCATATAAATGTAGTCAGACTTTGGAACTGCCTTGATCATGGAGTCTAACTCCTCATAGAACAAATCCTTCACATCATCAGAGGAATCGAGTGTCGGTGCATATGCAGTAATAATGGTGGCAAACCCACAAGAGGTTGCCAAGCGCAGGGATAATAGTCTTTCATTTCCTCCTGCTGGAATTTCAATCATTCCCAGTAGCGAATTCTTCACTGCAAAGCCCACACCGTGTTGCCTTTTTTCTGCCTGCCCTCTACCCTTCCAGAAAAAGGTGTAGTTGTTTTCCCTGAGTGACCCTTCCTCAGCGAGGCGAGTCTCCTGCAGGCCAGCAATATCAATGTTAAGACGATTGAGTTCGGCATCAATCACAGCCGTTTTTCTCACATCGTCAATATTGGTCAAGTCAGTGGAAAATCCTGGACACATGGTTCTCACGTTCCAGGTTGCAAGCCGTAGCTTGAGGTTTCTATTTTTATTTTTGTTTGTACCTGGTGCATTGGTTTTACAGCCTGCGATTCAGATTTTGTCCTAGCCCCAAGCACCCATTGAAGCAGGCAGGCTGTGGTGGATCAGCACCCAATTGGCTGGGGGCTGCCCAGCTTGAGGCGGGCGGTAGCTGATCAGTGACACCTATAGGTGTCTCCCACCGTCAGAGGCAACGCGTGGCGCCCCATGTCTACGCCAACTGACAAGGACTTATAACCCGTAACAGTTGCCTCTCGCTTTGATTCCGAGACCAGTTAAGACCAGGGATGGAGTTATTGCCTCTCCATAGCACAAAGCCTGGGCTAAAATATAGAGATCATGTGTTGCCCATGCAGCATGATCCCTCTCTCGGCCTGCCTAGTTCACTCCAGAGGAAAGGTAACACCCCTACATCTGGAACAAGACAAGCTGCAGAAGCTGCCGGATCAGCAAAGCATTGCTCTAACTGTCCGCCTGTCGGAGCTTCGATCCTAGACCAGTCGCCAACCAAGGCTTAGGGCCTGGTCAGCCCTGCCATGACAATTTTGTCTTTAGCTTGCATTTCCTCGCACCAGGTTAAGGCTTGTACCCTCCCAATTGTGCTCTTCCGCCCGAAGCCGTTGGCACAATGTGGGGTGTCGGGTTTGGTAAGCGCCGCCCAACGTTCGGCGCTAACAGAAACCAGGTAGTACCGTCTACTGTTATACGATAGCTCAGTCATATCTGACTAAGACCTGACCTAAAGATAACAGTGAGATAACAGACAGGTATAAATAAGTCTGAAGCATTCTGGCGTGGCGTGACACACAGGAGTCCATGTGATTGATTCGATCAGGATCAGGCACAAACACTTTCAGTATCTCTTTGGATGAGGAGTGACATCACATAATCCATTAGAATTTCCTGACAGAACTAACTTGAATGGGGCATGAATATTCCAGCCCCTTTCTCTGGGTTAAGATGTAGGTTATTCTTTCTTCAGCTGAATATATGACTTGATTGACGGGAGTTGGTAATGTGCTTGATTATCCATGTCTGGGATATGATGGATGAGAAGATTCAAAGGAAGCTGGGAGTTCACACAATCAGTTGGTAAATCCATACTGGTAAATGATGGTGAATTCCAGACTATCCATGAGCCTCTGGAATATGACAGTTGAACGTGGACTCAGGCGGTGACTTTTAGAAGAGGTTATACTCTGTATCCATCTAGGCCAGGCATGCCTCATGTCTTTGCAGACATTGCAACGTTTAACACCGTCTGTAAGTTCCCAGAGGTAGGGAATCCACTTCAGCATATTCAAAATCCGTTACGTATCCAGGCATTGACATTCAGGTTCAGGGTGAGTAGCAGTAACCAGCACTCTTTGTAGAATATTAGAGGAGGCTGATATCCCAGTTTCCTGCCTCTAAATCCAAACAAGTTGACTATAAATCCAGTGCCAAGCATGGTGACTAGTGCCAATACTCCACCGCCATCTCTAGCGCCTATGTAGAGTGAAGAAGAACAGGGTCGATATAGATTAGTAATACAACCCAAACATTGATAAGTGTATCATAATAAAATCTACATTCTTATAACAATGTATCATAATAAAACATACATTCTGATAACAATGGATCATAATAAACCCTACATTCTGATACCAATGTATCATAATTAAAATTAGAGGGAACAAAAGGGGAGAAGAAAGAAAGGTGACAATAGTTGCCTAGCACTTGTCGCCTACTGTAGAGTTTTGTCTCACTCCAAAAGTGAGTAAGATATCTACTCAATAGGTACATTTCTTCTGGACTGATACTGGAGCTTCCTGAGGGGTTACGCACCACCTAATCCATCCAAACATTTTGATAGTACCGCTGTCACACCATGGAAAAAGTTCATGAGACACTGTCCTCATGTAAACAATTCATAAATCTCTTTTCCATAGTTACAAACAGCATTATGTAAGTACCACTGATAAATGGCAGAAGTTTAGCTACCAGTTCAGTCATCTCCTTTTGCATCATCATCATCATCATCATGTGTTTGTCCCCATTGGGGGGGGGGGGGGGAGTTAAAAGATCTACTCCAACAGTAACATCATGAATAGAATATACATTCTTATAACAGCATTTATTACAGCATCAAGCAGTAACAATCATGAGCATAAAAGGTAAAATACTCATAAAAGAGAAATCATGGGAATCTTTTCCCATACACTTGAGATTATGTATATCATACCACATGAAAATCCCATAACATCATTTATGAAAATAAAAGACTACAAGACAATCTCTGTGTATTTACAACCAGGTAAACATAAGATTAACTCCTAAGTGCATGAAAAAGTCAAGCGAGAATATATATATATATATATATCTCTCTATCTAACAACCTATATTAAAGTTGTACACAAATGTGAGATAGTAATATTTCTCCATCATAAGAGCAGAAATACAAAATATGCACTCAGGAAAAAAAACACTTTAAAACACAGAGACCAGTTGTGAAAAATAAGCATTTAGGAATAAAGTAAGTTCACAAAATCATCTCAGAAGAATGACTCATAGCAAGATTATCTTGTAAGCTTTATGAAGGCTGACTGGACAACATGGCGATGTGCAGGCTGTGTGACGTAAACCAACATTTCAATGAAAGCGATTCTCCTAATTTTCACACACACAACTTCAATCATGATATTAGTTGCCACCAAGCATTTATCCTAATACATAACATGATATGTTGTATATAATATAATGCTCACCTAAAACGCAGAGAATAAGTGGGCTTTTAATTAACCCATTAACAATGGGTCACCCGCTAACGTTGGAGAAACATGGCGATTGACCAGACCGCTTTGTCTACCAAGCCTTTGTCTAGATTACGCCTGTGTTTCCGGGGCGCGGCCAATCAATTGCCTTCAAACAAAAAGAAATTTCGTTTCGTTAATTCTCCCGTCCTAAGTTTTCATAGCGCGTGAAGCTGTCTGCTGGAAAAGACTGAGGGATGATGACATACATGTCACAAGAGCCAAGTATCACTTCCCTACTCTAGCTAGTTTTCCACTAACAGTGCTAATCATCACACTCTAGTTTTAACAAGGCTACTGCCTATATTAATTAGAACTAATTATAATAGGTTCTACTTTATACGGCACTGCAGTTTTTACTCAATCACATCTAAGGTTGCCATGACAGGCACGTGTAAAATAAATATGATATATCCCGCACACGTTAGATGTTCTTAACTCCCTAACCGCAGTGTCAAAGCACGTCTTCCTAGATCGACGTTTCGAGTTACACTCGTTGTCCCCAAATCTGGTTTTTGGCAACCACCTAAAATTGGTCACGTGACGTTACTTTATATGTGCACACAGGTGTTACTTTGGGCCGATCATCCCTTGTCAGGAATCCATCTCCCCTGGCTTAGTCACTGTCAGAGTTGTCATCACTTGTTTTGACTCCCAAAACAATCCAGCGAGTTCCTGTACAATCCCAACAACGAGCTTCCACAACAAGCCAATCCGCGTGATGTCCGGAAACTCTAAATGACAGACGGGACTATTACATGTCCCTAACTGGCAATTATACGTTGATCCGACCTGTTGATAAACTATCAAAGTGGTGTATTCAGTCATCTCACTCACTTCCCCTACACATCTGCAGCTGTTAACTTTGCCCGACCTGTGATGGTTGACATCTGATTGTAACCAGGATCTGACGGGTTCTATCTGTATTCGACTGTTGATAAACTGTCAACGCGATGCAGGGATTTATCTCACTCACCACCGAATGTTCCTAATCTGTCGACCAGATGTAAACACGTGCAACTGCAACCCCGACCGTTTTCTCTGGATTTGTTGAAACAACCTGTGGCCTCGAACATGCCGCTAATCAGAACGCCTTTTATTCTCATCACTGGTTAAATCACGTTGGTCTATTATGTGACAGTCATCTTGCAAAAGACTATCTTTGCAAGCGTGTATTAGAAAAAGAGACATCATCCAGCTGGAGTTAGACACTAGACAATTTATACAAACATACAACCATCCACGGCTGCGTCTATCTATTATCCTCCCCTTATATATCCACGTGTTCACCATACCAGCAAAAGTCATGGAACCTATAACATTGCTACATGCAGGGCATCTCTGCTTGCACAGATTGAAGAGCATGGACTCTTCTAAGTGGGTAGTGATGGTAGACAAGGATAGTCAGGCTGTAACCTATCTTGCATGCCGTAAGAGGCGACAAAGGGTTGGCGTGAGACTATTTGATCACACGGAACACGTATCTGCACAACCCAACCAACCATGAACAATTCTACAGATGACTTGGCGTGAGTTAACTGAGGTCCTATGCTCCGTTGGGCAAGTTCAGACAGAAGAAAATAGAGAGAGTGGTCCATAGTTTGGCAAAGGCAAACCCGTCAGTTAGTTATTCAAACTCCACCTATCCATCCTTCCACCCATCCAGTCCGATGCGTTAGATTGATGTTGTCTGACCCATGAACAGAGTTGCATCTATCGGAATGAGGTTGGTGTACACACTTTTATCCCGAACCGGTATCAAAGTGTCATTTACACGTGGACCGTGTTGTAATGTCCCACTTCCCGTCTCCAAGCTCGAAGAGGGGGGGGGGGGGGAGTCGAGTGTACAAGACCAGTACTGGACTTTACATCTCTGTAGGGGCATTTTAAGATAAAACATGGTCCGCATGATCGAATGGAAAAGAGCGCTTGATCTTACACTTCCGTTGCGCCGATGGTGAGGTAGCAAGTTCAGTCTGCTCACCGGTCAGTTGGACTAAAATGTTGAGTTCACGTCCTTGACTTGGGGATGTAAATCAGAAGTATCTCAGAAGTCGAAGTGGATTCGCTTGATGGTGATGGACGCTGGTAATAGGGAAATCTATCCCATGCGCAAAAATCAGTTAAGCGTGGATTACGCTCGAGTTCAAAGCGTGCGGACGGGAAAAAATAAGATAAAACAAAGTCACGTTTCAGCGCAGCCTGTATGGACTGTCTGGAATTAGGCCTAAGTTGGTAAAACTTCATCCACAGGTTTAGGTGTTTTATTGTCAACAGACGCCTGCTTAAGGGAACCACCATTCATTCCACCATCTATCTGTTTGTCTGTCTATCTTTCCATCTTTTTGAGTGTTTGTCTATCTTCCCGTTCGTCCGTCTGTCTGTCTGTCCATTTGTCCGCACGTCTGTTTGTCTTGTTATCTTTCTATTTTCTTGTCTGTCGGTTGTTGCTCTTATCTGCTTATTAGTCGTTCTGCCTTTTTTCCCTGCCTTCCCATCCATCCGTCTGTCTTCCTGTAGTTCTTCGTCTATCTGTAGTTACATCTACCTGAGCTAATTAGAATTGCTTTGTCAAATATTAGTTTTAGTGAGTCATGTATTATTGGTTATTTCACATTTTATGATGCATGTTGTATCTGTTGTTGTTTAAGATTAACTCCATAAGCGATGTATGACTGACATAATTTATGGGAGCTGAGAAATAAGAAGGGCAGAATGTCAGTCGGGCCTGCGTGCTCAACTCCTAACACTTTGAAAATAAAGTTAGTTCTTTCGTTCTGTCCGCCCGTCCCCGTGTCTCTTGGTCAGTCTGTCCCTATATTTCAATCATTTCCTGTACTCACGGGATTACCTGCTATAGGATGACATTTACATTTGTTACGATCCGTTCTGACAGACCGTTGCCTACACTGTTGCTCAGTGTGGTGGTGCCATCGCTGGCGCAGCCGTCATCTGGTACTTGGTGCCACCTGATTGGAGGGGAACCATCGGGAGCACCGTGCTAGCAGAGGGCATCACTCTCGGACAGGTAAGCGCTTTGATTAGTTTGAGTCCGGAATTTAAAAGTAAATATCAACTTATAAAAGTGTAAACACCTTGAACACTTTTTTGTTATTGTAACATACGGATGTGAGCTGTGGGCCATTTCATAATCACTAATTTCAAGTGGAAGGTCAGAGCTTGAAAACTTAAACGTTTCAAAGAAGTTCTTGGAGTATCGTGGACAAAGATTGAAAGATGCTGACATTCTGAAAGACCTGCATACTGTCTCACAAACAGCAGCGTCATGGTTCCGCCGCTCAGCTACTGAGCTAAGTGTGTGGAGCGATACTGTGAGCTGTGGATTTCGTGTGAAGTGCTTTTACATCTATCCACGATTGTTTATATCGTGAACTGCATGTTCAGAAAAATGGCGACCGATTGTTTGCTGAATTAACTGGGTTTGCCTTATGCAGTAATGTGTGGCTGCTGGTTTTCTAGTGACTGCCGCTACCATCGACGATGAACGGTATTTTAGTCGTGAACTTTTGTCTTGGCATTCTGGCAGCGGCCTTGTGCATAATATGCCTGTGCGGACTATTGGTTTGTCGAGACTCCTGTCTATTCCACTTTTCACATGGGGCAATGAGGAGCATTTTGTGTGATATTCACTGGCACAGGAACGGAATACTTCTTCTTCTTCTGCAGCGTTCATCCAGAGAGTTTTTTCGGACGTGACTGCGTTGTGCCTGTTTACAGAAGAGCTGCGTTCTTGCGCTGTTAGGCCGGCACATCCGACTTCCACAGGCATTTGTTGACCGGGTTAACCTTCCCGGGGGGGGGACGGAATACTATGGGGACGACCCGCTGCCATGAAGTTGGAACCACGACCAACTAACTAGAACTAAACAGCAGCGTTTCTAGGAAATTGAAATACTTACGCCATACTAAACGTCACAGCTGTTCATCAACTAACCAACCCAGCAACAATGGGAGAAAGACTAGAGCACATTCTATGAGCACATAGTATATATTAAAAATATCATATATTAAAAAGATCATTTGCAGTGCGAATCACTCAATAGTTGTACATGTTCTGACTTCACAGGGCTTTGTCATAGAGGCCACCAGTACGTTTTTCCTGATGTTGGGTGTATTGGCTAGTGCAGACAATCATCGGACTGATCACGGGGGGTCTACCTCCCTCACTATAGGGCTTGTTGTCTTCATGCAAAGTGCCTGGGCGGTATGTACTGTTCCAACTGTTAGTTTTTTGTTTTTTTTTAAGCATATCCTTTTTTACAGGACTTAGCTGTCAACACCAGCATCTTTCAGCTGTACGTTGATCTCTTGGCAAGATTACGCTCAGTAGTTTGCCATTGCTTTCTGAGCGGCCGGCTCACATACCCCGTAAGTTACCGATGCGATTCGAACCACTGCTGATTTGAACCGTCATCACGTTACCTGACGAGAGTATACGAGATTACGGAGAAAAGTCATAACCTCTAAGCCACGAAGCCGGCCCAACTGTTAGTAGCTGTTATAAAGTGAAGCCTGTTATATGGCTAGAGGCGTGTTAGATATAGAATTACAGTTAGTTGCATATCTTTTATAGATGGTCGTAGTCAACCCCAGCATTTTGGCTAGTTTACTTTCAGTGGTTTGCCATTGGTTTCTGAACGACCAGAACTCATACCATTGTATGAAAACCAGTGCCAGGCGGTCGGCTGCCAAATCACCTACACCTGTGTTTCGATCCAGGTATGCGGGTTTGTGAATTGCCTTGGTAACTCCGTCGTCACATCGCCGACATATAAAGAGAGCTGGTCCCATATTTTAAACTGATCGGCACTTCAAGGTTTATGTGGTCAATATCACCACGCCCTCCTTTACTGCCCATAAAATTCCGGGTACTCATTTTATTCTGGGTCGATCTGGGAGCTTGGGGAGATTAAAATGAAAGAAATCCCCGCCTCGAAAAGGATTCGAACATATGACCAACGTGTTGGTAGGCAAGCGGGCTAGCCACTATTACCGCGTCATCCTATTTGGAATAGTGCTAAAACGTAACGTCAAATTATCACACATATCAAAAGAAGACAGTCACCATTTGACATTTGCCAGCCACATCATGTGGATAGTTCAATTAGACAATCAGATAACAGTTAGAATACTAATAGACACAGACAGGTTCATAGTGTTGTCATCTGTCAGCCTGTCCATTGTTGACAACAAAGGACCACATTGTTGTCATCTGTCAGTTAGTCATCTGTTGATGAAGAGGACCATAATGTCAGCGGCCAGTTTGTCTATTGTTGACAAAGAGGACCGTATCGTCATCTGTCATTCCTAGGGTGGGTTTAGAGTTGACTGATTAAGCAATATGAACCTGAAACATCCGTAACAATGATGGCAGATTAGTGTCGACTGTTAATCAAATGGAGATGATTTTTCATTTCCGCTCAGCATGCCTCCATGCTGCTTTCTCGGTTCTAAACCGCTCTAAAACTATTGTGCGGACAGAGATTTGATTATGTCATGAACAGCAAAAAATAAAAATGTTCTCCTTCTTCTTTCGTTCGCTTGAAATGTATTGTCTATTTATGCAATGGTGTATCTTGTATAAACTTCGGTCATATTATTTAGCTCACTTAGTGGTCTATAACGTTTATCTTCCGCAGCGTTTTCTCTAGGCCAGGTTTGTCCGGATATGTATTCGGGGAATGTTTGTGATCTGCTGTCTGCGGCTACAGTCTACGTGTGCACATGTCTGATTTGCCAGCTTGAAATTAGTATACACCTGATTGTGTAATAGGTTGTGTCCTGTTATGAACATGACAATTCTTGGCAGACTTTCGTATTGTTACCTCCCATTGTAGAAGGGCTGCCGGTTGGCAATGAAAGTCATAGTAAAACATATGACAGAGAAGAGACTTACAAATACAGTTCAATTCTCTTTAGTTAGGATTCTTTCACCCCCCGATCCAGTATGACTCTGAAGATTGGGGAGTGGTTCGATCCATCCTTGAAAAATAGTCCTTGGATAATGTTTAGGGGAGAAAATTCAGTGGGACATGTCAAAATTGATAACCTAGTAAGTGTGAAGTCACATCACTTCCACACATAGGGCTGTATCAGCTTTGTGGTTATCTTGACCTATTAGTAGTAACTATTACCTTGACCTCAGTCATTGACTGCACATGTCAGTAAGTCTGTGTCAATGAAGAATGTTAGTCGATGGACTGTGAAAACAGTGATTTTTTTTTTAGAGTCCTTTAATAGATCTTAAGTACTGAAACGTTGGTCCAGACTCAAAATGTGTTATGTGTTCAACCATCCAGGGAAAGCCAACTGGTTGCAGCATGAACCCGGCCCGCTCGCTGGGCCCGGCGGTGTTATCTGGGACCTGGGCAAACCACTGGGTAAAGTACGGTTTAGATAACACTTGACACATATAAACATGTATCTTTAATGGCTTCATTATCAACCTGCGCCATGCCGGCACATTAACTGATTCAGTGGAAAATAAAACGTAGGTTTGGACCAAACATGTAACACAATCACATGAACAAATATTCCATTGTAAATGTCCAGGGTCTCCATGGTGGCATAGAGGAATATCATCAGCAGACAGAGAGAAATGATGCTAAATGGTTTGAGATGGTGGCACGGAGGAATATAGCAGACAGAGAGAAATGATGCTAAATGGATTGAGATGGTGGCATGGAGAAATATCATAAGCAGACAGAGAGAAATGATGCTAAATGGATTGAGATGGTGGCACAGAGGAATATAGCAGACAGAGAGAAATGATGCTAAATGGTTTAAGATGGTGGCACGGAGAAATATCATCAGCAGACAGAGAGAAATGATGCTAAATGGTTTGAGATGGTGGCACGGAGGAATATAGCAGACAGAGAGAAATGATGCTAAATGGATTGAGATGGTGGCACGGAGGAATATAGCAGACAGATAGAAATGATGCTAAATGTATTGAGATGGTGGCATGGAGGAATATCATAAGCAGACAGAGAGAAATGATGCTAAATGATTTGAGATGGTGGCACGGAGGAATATAGCATACAGAGAGAAATGATGCTAAATGGATTGAGATGGTGGCATGGAGGAATATAGCAGACAGAGAGAAATTATGCTAAATGGATTAAGATGGTGGCATGGAGGAATGTCAGCAGACAGAGAGTATTGATACTGGCATGGAGGAATATCATCAGCAGACAGAGAAAAATGATACTGGCATGGAGGAATATCGGCAGACAGAGAGAAATGATGCTAAATGGATTAAGATGGTGGCATGGAGGAATGTCAGCAGACAGAGAGAAATGATACTGGCATGGAGGAATATCATCAGCAGACAGAGAGAAATGATGCTAAATGGATTGAGATGGTTGCACGGAGGAATATAGCAGACAGAGAGAAATTATGCTAAATTGATTAAGATGGTGGCATGGAGGAATGTCAGCAGACAGAGAGAAATGATGCTAAATGGGTTGAGATGGTGGCATGGAGGAATGTCAGCAGACAGAGAGAAATGATACTGTCATGGAGGAATATCGGCAGACAGAGAGAAATTATGCTAAATGGATTGAGATAGTGGCATGGAGGAATATCATCAACAGACAGAGAGAAATTATGCTAAATGGGTTGAGATGGTGGCATGAAGAAATATCAGCAGACAGAGAGAAATGATGCTAAATGGATATAGATGGTGGCATGGAGGAATATCATCAACAGACAGAGAGAAATTATGCTAAATGGGTTGAGATGGTGGTATGAAGGAATATCGGCAGACAGAGAGAAATTATGCTAAATGGGTTGAGATGGTGGTATGAAGGAATATCGGCAGACAGAGAGAAATTATGCTAAATGGATTGAGATAGTGGCATGGAGGAATATCATCAACAGACAGAGAGAAATTATGCTAAATGGATTGAGATGGTGGCATGGAGGAATATCATCAACAGACAGAGAGAAATGATGCTAAATGAGTTGAGACGGTGGCATGGAGGAATATCATCAACAGACAGAGAGAAATGATGCTAAATGAGTTGAGACGGTGGCATGGAGGAATATCATCAACAGACAGAGAGAAATGATGCTAAATGGGTTGAGATGGTGGCATGGAGGAATATCATCAACAGGACAGAGAGAAATGATGCTAAATGGGTTGAGATGGTGGCATGGAGGAATATCATCAACAGACAGAGAGAAATGATGCTAAATGAGTTGAGACGGTGGCATGGAGGAATATCATCAACAGACAGAGAGAAATGATGCTAAATGGGTTGAGATGGTGGCATGGAGGAATATCATCAACAGACAGAGAGAAATGATGGTAAATGGGTTGAGATGGTGGCATTGGAGGAATATCATCAACAGACAGAGAGAAATATGCTAAATGAGTTTGAGATGGTGGCATGGAGGAATATCATCAACAGACAGAGAGAAATGATGGTAAATGGGTTGAGATGGTGGCATGGAGGAATATCATCAACAGACAGAGAGAAATAATGCTAAATGGGTTGAGATGGTGGCATGGAGGAATATCGGCAGACAGAGAGAAATGATGCTAAATGGATTGAGATGGTGGCATGGAGGAATATCATCAACAGACAGAGAGAAATGATGCTAAATGAGTTGAGATGGTGGCATGGAGGAATATCATCAACAGACAGAGAGAAATGGTGGTAAATGGGTTGAGATGGTGGCATGGAGGAATATCATCAACAGACAGAGAGAAATAATGCTAAATGGGTTGAGATGGTGGCATGGAGGAATATCATCAACAGACAGAGAGAAATAATGCTAAATGGGTTTAGATGGTGGCATGGAGGAATATCATCAACAGACAGAGAGAAATGATGCTAAATGGGTTGAGATGGTGGCATGGAGGAATATCATCAACAGACAGAGAGAAATTATGCTAAATGGATTGAGATGGTGGCATGGAGGAATATCATCAACAGACAGAGAGAAATGATGGTAAATGGGTTGAGATGGTGGCATGGAGGAATATCATCAACAGACAGAGAGAAATAATGCTAAATGGATTGAGATGGTGGCATGGAGGAATATCATCAACAGACAGAGAGAAGTGATGCTAAATGGGTTTAGATGGTGGCATGGAGGAATATCATCAACAGACAGAGAGAAATGATGCTAAATGGGTTGAGATGGTGGCATGGAGGAATATCATCAACAGACAGAGAGAAATTAATGCTAAATGGATTTAGATGGTGGCATGGAGGAATATCATCAACAAGACAGAGAGAAATGATGCTAAATGGGTTGAGACGGTGGCATGGAGGAATATCATCAACAGACAGAGAGAAATTATGCTAAATGAGTTGAGATGGTGGCATGGAGGAATATCATCAACAGACAGAGAGAAATGATGGTAAATGGGTTGAGATGGTGGCATGGAGGAATATCATCAACAGACAGAGAGAAATAATGCTAAATGGATTGAGATGGTGGCATGGAGGAATATCATCAACAGACAGAGAGAAAGTGATGCTAAATGGGTTGAGATGGTGGCATGGAGGAATATCATCAACAGACAGAGAGAAATGATGCTAAATGGGTTGAGATGGTGGCATGGAGGAATATCATCAACAGACAGAGAGAAATTATGCTAAATGGATTGAGATGGTGGCATGGAGGAATATCATCAACAGACAGAGAGAAATGATGCTAAATGGGTTGAGATGGTGGCATGGAGGAATATCATCAACAGACAGAGAGAAATAATGCTAAATGGGTTGAGATGGTGGCATGGAGGAATATCGGCAGACAGAGAGAAATGATGCTAAATGGATTGAGATGGTGGCATGGAGGAATATCATCAACAGACAGAGAGAAATGATGCTAAATGAGTTGAGATGGTGGCATGGAGGAATATCATCAACAGACAGAGAGAAATGATGGTAAATGGGTTGAGATGGTGGCATGGAGGAATATCATCAACAGACAGAGAGAAATAATGCTAAATGGGTTGAGATGGTGGCATGGAGGAATATCATCAACAGACAGAGAGAAATAATGCTAAATGGGTTTAGATGGTGGCATGGAGGAATATCATCAACAGACAGAGAGAAATGATGCTAAATGGGTTGAGATGGTGGCATGGAGGAATATCATCAACAGACAGAGAGAAATTATGCTAAATGGATTGAGATGGTGGCATGGAGGAATATCATCAACAGACAGAGAGAAATGATGCTAAATGGGTTGAGATGGTGGCATGGAGGAATATCATCAACAGACAGAGAGAAATAATGCTAAATGGGTTGAGATGGTGGCATGGAGGAATATCATCAACAGACAGAGAGAAATGATGCTAAATGGGTTGAGATGGTGGCATGGAGGAATATCATCAACAGACAGAGAGAAATGATGCTAAATGGGTTGAGATGGTGGCATGGAGGAATATCATCAGCAGACAGAGAGAAATGATGCTAAATGGGTTGAGATGGTGGCATGGAGGAATATCATCAACAGACAGAGAGAAATGATGCTAAATGGGTTGAGATGGTGGCATGGAGGAATATCATCAACAGACAGAGAGAAATGATGCTAAATGGAGTTGAGATGGTGGCATGGAGGAATATCATCAACAGACAGAGAGAAATGATGCTAAATGGGTTGAGATGGTGGCATGGAGGAATATCATCAACAGACAGAGAGAAATGATGCTAAATGGGTTGAGATGGTGGCATGGAGGAATATCATCAACAGACAGAGAGAAATGATGCTAAATGGGTTGAGATGGTGGCATGGAGGAATATCATCAACAGACAGAGAGAAATGATGCTAAATGGGTTGAGATGGTGGCATGGAGGAATATCATCAACAGACAGAGAGAAATGATGCTAAATGGGTTGAGATGGTGGCATGGAGGAATATCATCAACAGACAGAGAGAAATGATGCTAAATGGGTTGAGATGGTGGCATGGAGGAATATCATCAACAGACAGAGAGAAATGATGCTAAATGGGTTGAGATGGTGGCATGGAGGAATATCATCAACAGACAGAGAGAAATGAATGCTAAATGGGTTGAGATGGTGGCATGGAGGAATATCGGCAGACAGAGAGAAATGATGCTAAATGGATTGAGATGGTGGCATGGAGGAATATCATCAACAGACAGAGAGAAATGATGCTAAATGAGTTGAGATGGTGGCATGGAGGAATATCATCAACAGACAGAGAGAAATGATGGTAAATGGGTTGAGATGGTGGCATGGAGGAATATCATCAACAGACAGAGAGAAATAATGCTAAATGGGTTGAGATGGTGGCATGGAGGAATATCATCAGCAGACATAGAGAAATTATGCTAAATGGATTGAGATGGTGGCATGGAGGAATATCATCAACAAACAGAGAGAAATGATGCTAAATGAGTTGAGACGGTGGCATGGAGGAATATCATCAACAGACAGAGAGAAATGATGCTAAATGAGTTGAGATGGTGGCATGGAGGAATATCATCAACAGACAGAGAGAAATGATGCTAAATGGGTTGAGATGGTGGCATGGAGGAATATCATCAACAGACAGAGAGAAATAATGCTAAATGGGTTGAGATGGTGGCATGGAGGAATATCATCAACAGACAGAGAGAAATGATGCTAAATGGGTTGAGATGGTGGCATGGAGGAATATCATCAACAGACAGAGAGAAATAATGCTAAATGGGTTGAGATGGTGGCATGGAGGAATATCATCAACAGACAGAGAGAAATGATGGTAAATGGGTTGAGATGGTGGCATGGAGGAATATCATCAACAGACAGAGAGAAATAATGCTAAATGGGTTGAGATGGTGGCATGGAGGAATATCATCAACAGAGAGAAATAATGCTAAATGGGTTTAGATGGTGGCATGGAGGAATATCATCAACAGACAGAGAGAAATGATGCTAAATGGGTTGAGATGGTGGCATGGAGGAATATCATCAACAGACAGAGAGAAATTATGCTAAATGGATTGAGATGGTGGCACAGAGGAATATAGCAGACAGAGAGAAATGATGCTAAATGGTTTAAGATGGTGGCACGGAGAAATATCATCAGCAGACAGAGAGAAATGATGCTAAATGGGTTGAGATGGTGGCATGGAGGAATATCATCAACAGACAGAGAGAAATGATGCTAAATGGGTTGAGATGGTGGCATGGAGGAATATCATCAACAATCAGAGAGAAATGATGCTAAATGAGTTGAGACGGTGGCATGGAGGAATATCATCAACAGACAGAGAGAAATGATGCTAAATGGGTTGAGATGGTGGCATGGAGGAATATCATCAACAGACAGAGAGAAATGATGCTAAATGGGTTGAGATGGTGGCATGGAGGAATATCATCAACAATCAGAGAGAAATGATGCTAAATGAGTTGAGATGTTGGCATGGAGGAATATCGGCAGACAGAGAGAAATGATGCTAAATGGATTAAGATGGTGGCATGGAGGAATATCATCAACAGACAGAGAGAAATTATGCTAAATGAGTTGAGATGGTGGCATGGAGGAATATCATCAACAGACAGAGAGAAATTATGGTAAATGGGTTGAGATGGTGGCATGGAGGAATATCATCAACAGACAGAGAGAAATAATGCTAAATGGGTTGAGATGGTGGCATGGAGGAATATCATCAACATACAAAGAGAAATAATGCTAAATGGGTTTAGATGGTGGCATGGAGGAATATCATCAACAGACAGAGAGAAATGATGCTAAATGGGTTGAGATGGTGGCATGGAGGAATATCATCAACAGACAGAGAGAAATTATGCTAAATGGGTTGAGATGGTGGCATGGAGGAATATCATCAACAGACAGAGAGAAATGATGCTAAATGGGTTGAGATGGTGGCATGGAGGAATATCATCAACAGACAGAGAGAAATAATGCTAAATGGATTGAGATGGTGGCATGGAGGAATATCATCAACAGACAGAGAGAAGTGATGCTAAATGGGTTTAGATGGTGGCATGGAGGAATATCATCAACAGACAGAGAGAAATGATGCTAAATGGGTTGAGATGGTGGCATGGAGGAATATCATCAACAGACAGAGAGAAATGATGCTAAATATACTGAGATGGTGGCAGGAGCAGCAGACAGAGAGATTTGAAATTGCGGAAGATACCACGAAACAATACAAACCACACGATGACCCTACTATGGTGATATATAATTCTTATGTCCACATGGGAAATCATTTGTGGCGATATATTATCCTTCGGCACTGAATCACCATAATCATCATCGTCATCTTCCACGTTTGCCGTCAAGCATTGTGGGGAGGAATAATTGGCGTTCGAGCGCCCGATAGGCGGCACTAGATAGTGTCAATCCGTATGATTGTACAATGTCTTTGATGTCGTCAATCCATTGTCTTCTCGGGCGTCCTCTTGCTCGCGTCGCAGATGATCTTTGATGTAGGGCCAGTGCTGGTAGTTAATGGTGTTGCATTCTAACGAGGTGGCCAAACCATTTGATCTTCTGTCTTTCGATAAATGTGACTCCAGTTCAGTTAAAATGAACTGGATTAAACTCGCTAATGCTGTTGAAACGTTAAGAGTGTTTTTTTTTTTTTTTTTAATAAAAACAAAACACACACACACACAAAGTACAAGGACGTTTTGCAAGATAATGTTAGCAGCATGTCTTTTATAGGACAATATTTATCGGCTATTTTGGGAGTTACTAGGCTGTTAGTTCAATAATTTGTCATTGATTTCTGAACAGCCGACGCCTCATACCATAGAAATCAACTCAAAGCGACCTGCTTCCAATTCGCCCGCGATTGATTTGGAAACCTCGACTTGGTATGTCGAGAAATTGTGAAACTGCATGTCACTAACCCCTTAGCCGCAGACGCCGACCAGTGTGTATGTAGGCATAACGAAAATCTGGCCAGACATCTTGTGAGAATGAACCCAATCAGCTATGACCTGTGTGCCCACAAGAGGTTTCAAGCGCACCGAGTACAGGTCCCTTTCAACGCCCTTGAAGGGCATTGGGCATATGGCGCTAGATCCGTGATGTTTTTATAGAGCATTCGGCACTCAGTGGGTGATGTGATCAATGTCGCACCGGCCGCCTTAACCTTCCAAGACATGTCCTGGTATTCACTTTCATCGTCATCATGTGCCATGTCCGTATGCGTGGGCGGTCATGTTTTGCCATCTCACTCGATCACCAGAGTCGTGGATCAGCTCAGTGTTCTTATCTCGACCATACAACGTCACCTAGCCATCCAGGTATTTACTTCTCTGCCTTCCCTTGTTCTCTTCTCCTCGATCTTGCCAGTTGTCACCAAGCTCCCCAATTTATTTCTTCTCATAACATATCCAACAAATTTTGACTGTCTACGTCTAATTCTCTAATCAGTTTATGGTTTTCCTTTGTTTCTTGTAGGGCTTGGTTCATTGGTATTTATGTCTGCCCATGGTATTCTTTGCATTTTCCTCAGAAACCACATTTCCACAGCCTTCCGATGTTTTTCAGCTTGTCTGCTCATTGTCAGCGCTTCACATCCATACAAAAGCACAGGTTCTACGTAGCGCCTCAACACTCTTTTGCTCCTTGCAAATGACATCTTTTTATTGGTCAGTTTTCCATCTTGCAAAAGGCTACCTTCGCCTTGGCGATTCTTGTTGTTCTAATCTCTTTAAGGCATCTCCATCAGATGTTATGACTCTACTCATGTTAGGCTGAGTCGAACTGGGAGCCCACGTCTGTTTACAGATTAGAATCCGCCCGTGTGCACGTAAAATACATTGAATGTCCTTTGTAGGACGTTGCGACCAACGCCAGGTTGATTTTTCTTGTAAATTTTATTTTCACTAGTTTGCTATTGATTTTTGAGCGAGAAATCAACGCTTAAGTCCAAAGAGATCGGTGTAGGGGTAACCCCCACTAACCGGTATTAGCGCAATGGAAGTTTAAATGCTACAACGCTCTTATTCTTTCAACTACGTCGAATGCTCATGTGCGCGTTGCGCATGTCAACAATTTGAAATTGTTAAGGATAGACTATACCGCGGCCCTTGGAACAATTCTAAATAAGAAAAGCTACCTGTAACAGAATATTGAAAAATGTGTGTTTATGCTGGCGTGTGTGCGCGCTGGCGTGTCTGCAGAAGGTTGGATTCTGACAGGTTCTGAAATTGCGCATGATATACCAATAGCCATGGCAGGTGTGGTGATAAAGTATGCTTAGTAGGAATGGCGCTATAATAGCTTTAGCAGGAGTGGTGATAAAACACACTTAGCACAGGTAGTACTATAATCAATAGCGTTAGCAGGAGTGGTGCTACAATAGTGTTAGCAGGAGTTGTGTTATAATAGTGTTAATAGGAGTGGTGCTATAATAGCTTTAGCAGGAGT
Source organism: Cepaea nemoralis (assembly GCA_014155875.1). Taxonomy (NCBI): domain Eukaryota; kingdom Metazoa; phylum Mollusca; class Gastropoda; order Stylommatophora; family Helicidae; genus Cepaea; species Cepaea nemoralis. The sequence continues at coordinate 323,822 of JACEFZ010027823.1, read as the reverse complement.
GGTGCTATCGTAGCGTTAGCAGGAGTGGTGCTACAATAGCTTTAGCAGGAGTAGTGATAAAACACACTTAGCACTGGTAGTGTTATAATCAATAGCGTTAGCAGGAGTGGTGCTATAATAGTGTTAGTAGGAGTTGTGCTAGAATAGAGTTAATAGGAGTGGTGCTATAACAGCGTTAGCAGGAGTGGTGCTACAATAGCTTATAGCTTTAGCAGGAGTATTGCTGTAATAGTTTTAGCAGGAGTGGTGATAAAACATACTTAGCACAAGTAGTACTATAATTAATAGCGTTACCAGGAGCGGTGCTATAATAGTGTTAGCAAAAGTGGTGCTATAATAGCTTTAGCAGGAGTGGTGCTATAATAGTGTTAGCAGGAGTGGTGCTACAATAGCTTTAGCAGGAGTGTTGCTGTAATGGCGTTAGCAGGAGTGTTGCTATAATATCATTATCAGAAGTGGTGATATAAAGTGCCTTGCACATTTTGTGTAGACGATAATGCCGCTCCATAGCTTCAATTCTCTAGCCGAATGTATATTTACGAAATGTCTTGTCATGTCCTAGGTATACTGGGCCGCTCCTGCATTTGGGTCAATACTGGGTTCTTTGTTTTACCACCATGTCCTTGCTGAATCGCCACCGGAGGTCGGTGGAAGCATCCAGGGCACATCTTTGGTTGACGTTTCACACAGAGAGGCAGAGAAACGGCAACATCTTACGGAAAGGACTCCAGTTATTGATAAAAAACACACCAAAAGACATCTGAAACAAGGGTTTAGTAATCCTACTATGGACTTAGTTTCGTCGTGAAACTATTTATCATGGTCTTCTCTTCTTTTCTCTGTCGGGACTGGACGGCTTAAGGGTACCGTATCGATGTATAAACAGACTTACAAGATTCACTTTGTTGATTTCCACACAAAATATTTTTTTAAAAGATGGTATTCCTCTCCCCCTGATCACGTGGTAGTGAATTGAACGTCTAGTCTGCTTGGATAAGATATAAAAAAAAATTAGGACATGTGTACATGTGACAACTTCCTCGGCAGTTGGAAATCCAAAACAGCAGGTCAAATATTCCATAGCCCAGGCTACTTTTTAAAAACTCGAACTCCTAAATACAAATGAATATTTATATCAAGTGTGGTTCTAGAATATACACATGTTGATTCTCGCCGGTGTTACAGAGTTCGTGCACTGTGCCGACATCTTGTGTGCTCCCTCAACGGAGACTGTGGCACTTATGGAGATATTAGTATGCGATGGAAGTGATTCGCTATCAATAACCAATTAATGTAGGCTTGAAGAAAACATCTCAAAGACGTAAAAGAGAATGCAAAACAACAACATTCCAAGCTAGAAGCCATACATGTTAATGGGACTTGGGGTACTTGCTTCGGCAAGACATGACAACATTATTTACACAATGAGTACATAAAACACGGTGTGGGGACAATGTTGATGCTACAAGTGTCTCGTAATGGACATTAGCTATAAAATACTGGCCAGTCCCGTAAACAGTGTAATCGGAAAGCATGAACAATACCTTTGAAATAAGCTTGTATTGTTGTGTTGTGGTAGTCATTTCTCCCAGCCATCAACGGCTGCCTGGTTCAAAGAAAGCAATGAATCGTATTACAGTGTAATGTAGAATGATTGTTATATCATAAACTAAAGTGTTTACCACTTCCATCACTTAAATGATACAGCTAGAGAAAGATAACTATGTATAGAAAAGACAAATACACGAACGAATATGGAAGACCTATTATCAGTGAAAGCTGCATCATTACAGCCATTCAGCATAATTTGCAGACAACTTCAAAATCAATAGTGGTTAGTGCACAAGTTGCGATGTTAAATGCCAGATTATTTATCGCTGATAGTTCAGAAAACTGCAAATTGTTGTGCAAAATGTAGCGTCATTATTAATTGCGGTGTCGATGTGGTGTACAGTAATAAAAACTATAACTATACTTATATCAAAACGTGATTTAACAATAGAAGGGAAATGCTTAATAAACTTGATTAATTTACATACCGCGTGGCAACTATAACAGCAGATGGAAGCTGTGTGACATATATTACGAGCAGCATAGGTCAAGCAAAAGCTGCATTTAAGAAAATGAAAAGTACCTTAGGCAATAAGTCACTATCATTGAATATAAGAAAGAGAGTGCTGAAATGTTGGTTGTGTCTGAAATCTAAAACCTGTTTTGCTCTCTACGGCAGTGAATAATAGTATGTGAATGAACAGATTAGAAAAAGCTTGGAAGCAATGGATTTGTGGTTCCTTAGACTAATGTTGCAAATACTTTGGCCTGCCAGAGTCACTAACAACGAATGCCTGGAAGAGGCTAATGAAAGTAAAACATTAGATACAACTATAAGAAATAGACAAACACCATTCTCTGGTCATGTTATGGTAAGAAAGGCATTGGAAAACAGGATCATGACTGGAACGATCAGTGGGGAAAGAGGCAGTGGCAGACAGAGAGAGATTATGCTGAACGGACTGAGCTGATGGCATGGAGGAATTGCATCAGCAGAGTTGATCTACAACACCAAGGACTGAGAACAGTAGACATTGATAAACGCCTATGCAAGTTGGCAGAGAACATCATGATGATGATGATGATGACGATGATGATGATGATGATGATGATGATGATGATGATGATGATGATGATATACCCCAAAACTAAATGCTGTTACAAATGCAGAAGTTTACGTTGTAAAGAATGTTCAGAATGTGGCATTTAGTTAAATATATTGTATGAAATCTGGCATATTTAGTAAAACAGTTTGGTTTGTAAAGGGTCACATTTCATTGTACAAGATACCTCCATAAGTGCTCAATTTTCCTTATACAGATCACACAAGCAGAACCCTAGCACAGCTCACGAACTCCATAGCGTCTTGCAAGGGTGCAAATGTGTGTATACCAGAATTGCACATGCTATATTATGTTTGTGCGTTGGTTTTCTCATTCTAAAACTTAGCCTGCTCCTATCGATTCTCAGGTGCCGAGGGTTCTTAATACGTGCAATGTGCACACAAGTCCTTTTAGTTTTCCACCCTTATCTGAGAAGGTTAATGTCCCCAGTCCACTAGCCCCGGGGATGGAGGGGAAGTATACCGCCCACATTGTGAATTATACAGTGTCTGCCTGAATCATAGGCAGATGTTGTATCTGTAAACGCCGCATCGCCACACAAATAATACCATCATCATCAAGCGTGAACAAAGCCGATGAAATAAGCTTGTATTTTTGTGTTAGTTAATTGCATATCCTTTACAAAACGTCGCAGTCAACTCTAGCATTTGTGGCTGTTTGAGATTTCGTGGCAAGTTAACGTTCAGTAGTTTGCCATTGCTTTCTGAACGATTGACACGCATACCATTGTATGAAACCAACTCCGGGTGGTCTGCTGCCAGATAGCATTAATACTTAACTTAAGAATCAACATCACTGCATGCGATACATTCCCACACATGGCCCATCCCCTCCTTTAAAAGCCAATGAAGAGTTCCCACACTGATTATTTCAGGAGAAATTTGATTAAAAGGATATTTTCCTCTACGCTTTGAGTATCGTCCACACCCTCTACTCACTTCCCTCTGGCCAGTCTTTACAGATATGGATACTCCGCCTATTCAGCGGCACTCTCCACTTCATCCTAGAAAGTTCTCACCACATCATCTTTACAAAACAGTAGCTCTCCGTCCATAGGGGCAACGGCAGCTAATCAGCATATGTCAAACTCCCAGTTTTTAAACTTTGCTTTGCAAGAAAACCCACCTGCTTGGTTTTACTCTTACCACAGACCCATAGTGCATATCATCGGGATGCTAAACTGTCTTCACTATCCGCTGTTGCACGGACACCTCTGTTTAGAAGTTGCTTTAAAGTCTACGAGGTCGACTTCATTGCACAGGTTTTTAAATAACAATCACACATGGCTCAGTCTCTTTCCGCAGCATAGGCTACTGCGAAAGCTTCGCACAAAGCACGAACTCCGTAACTCCAGCGACGACCCCCAGGAGTCTCCAAAAAAATGCACTCGTGAACCGAAGGGCACGATCGGGAATCCAACCCACAATCTTCGAAGCCCGAGTCAGACAGCTATACCTCTTTGCCACGGAGACTCACATGACACCTCTGTATCAGTCAATTACATCGCCAGGGTTGAATTGCCTTCTCTATCTGCTATTGCATGGGCGCCTCTGTATCAATCATAACATCGTCAGGGTTTGAATTGCCTTCTCTATGCGCTGTTGCACGGACGCCACTGTATCAATCATTACATCGCCAGGGTTTGAATTGCCTTCTCTATCCCATGTTGCACGGACGCCACTGTATCAATCATTACATCGCCAGGGTTTGAATGCGCTGTTGCACGGACGCCTCTGTATCAATCATTATCATGAAGCAGGTTCTTTAGAGAATGCTACTCACATCTTGGCCTGCCTGAATAAGCACTCGTTGAAATGTAATCTACCATTTGCCAAAGTCCCAGTTTACAATACGTACAAAACCTTCTTTTGGGTAGTCTACTTAATCTTATAATAGCTGCTTACTTATTTCTTTCAATATGTGCAAATCATAACAAATAAACTGATTTATTTATCAATGACTTTGAATGTTCATTCATCGTTTTTGGGAACCGGTTAGAAAAAGTTAACAGACAAACTGAAACCTTTTGAATCAAGTACAATTCAACCCAATAGTACTACTAGGAAGACAGTACCTCAGAAGCAGGAGGGAATTTACCTGACACGAGAAACAACCGGTAATAGGGAAAGCCAGCCCTCGCACAAAATTCAGTCCGGTGCACTCATTTAGCAGCAGCAAATATAGGGTGTATTTTATGACTGTGCAGTGTTTGAAGATATTACCCGTCTAAGTTTTGTATTCACCCTTTGTAAAGTTCATGCAACATAATAGCTAAATAAAAAAAACTTGGGTCGGCAATATTTTCAAAGACTGCACAGTCATTAAAAATACACCCTGTAGTAGTAGTAGTAGTAGTAGTAGTAGTAGTAGTAGTAGTAGTAGTAGTAGTAGTAGTAGTAGTAGTAAGTGTGTGGACTATGGCTGAGTTCAAAGCAAGCGAACCCAGACAAACGTGTTTAAATTAGAGCGACTGGTCAAAAACTGGGTTATGGCTAGGTAAAGGTATTCCCATATCAGATACTGTCATAGGCGTGTGAAGACTTCACATATTGTAAGCCATGACATATCAGATGGGTGGCCAATTTCATTCTTCATCAACTTCCTTTCCCAGACAAAGAATACAGTGAGAGAAGGGGCTCAAGCAATACATTGAAAACCTGAGTTGAGCAATAGATTTGGTGATAAATTGGTTGAACAAAGAATATGCTGAAAGGAGGGGTTGACAAAGCATAATTTAACAGACCTAGTAAAACAAGGGATTTGTTCCCAGACTAAAAATTCTCGAGACTGCAGTTATTACAGGATGCTGGCATGCTTGCCTGCCTGGCCAACGGTAATATGCTGGAATCCCCACCAAGGCGAAGGTTTTAAAATCGACCTGGGCTCCTCTTGGATTGACCCAGCCTAAACTGGCTACCAGACAATGCCCTGAGAAGTAAAGGCAGCCGTTGTGGCACTAACCACATCGTCCATCCATATAACAAATATGGTACTAGCCCATCTACCCAGAACACCTCAAGCTATGTACAACAGTCAGCTTCTTTTACTTTATAGTTAAGTCAGAAAATATTGTAAGGGCATTTCAGAACTTGCAGTTGGTGAAACTGTCCTCACAATGTCAGTGGAAAACACATGATGGGGTTATTGTAATCAATGATAAACACATGATGGCCAACAATTGTATCAATGATAAACACATGACGGCCAACAATTTTATCAATGATAAACACATGGCGGCCAACAATTGTATCAATGATAAACACATGATGGCCAACAATTGTATCATTGATAAACACATGACGGCCAACAATTGTATCATTGATAAACACATGACGGCCAACAATTGTATCATTGATAAACACATGACGGCCAACAATTGTATCAATGATAAACACATGGCGGCCAACAATTGTATCAATGATAAACACATGATGGGCAACAATTTTATCAATGATAAACACATGATGGGCAACAATTTTATCAATGATAAACACATGGCGGCCAACAATTGTATCAATGATAAACACATGATGGGCAACAATTTTATCAATGATAAACACATGGCGGCCAACAATTGTATCAATGATAAACACATGGCGGCCAACAATTTTATCAATGATAAACACATGATGGGCAACAATTTTATCAATGATAAACACATGATGGCCAACAATTGTATCAATGATAAACACATGACGGCCAACAATTGTATCAATGATAAACACATGACGGCCAACAATTGTATCAATGATAAACACATGACGGCCAACAATTGTATCAATGATAAACACATGATGGGCAACAATTTTATCAATGATAAACACACGACAGCCAACAATTTTTATCAAAGATAAACAAACAGTGTGAAATAAATCAACACAACACAAGAAGCAGTCTTGAATTACTTCTTAGAAAAAGTCATGATTTATGTTTGAGATCATAAAGGCAAGAAAAGCTCTTAACGAACACAAAAATGACCAATTAAGAACACAAAGAACTGAGAACCCACAAGTAATAATAATAAAGGTAAGAAAGTAAACTAAGAGTTTACAACTGGTCATAAAGGTAAAAATATAAATTAATGGCAAACTCACTGAAACAGTCAGAAGTAACTTGAGGCGATACAAATGCATAAATAAACTAAGCAAGCATAATTTATCATAAAGTGGAGTCTTCTTCTTCTTCTTTTTGCTCGCTTAAACTCAAGCGTTGTCCTTACACACTGTTTAAAGTAGTAAAGGAGTCAACAATAATATATAATGTTTTTGTTAATCCTCTTTTGTCCTAGGCAGTTGTTACTTTAACCTATTGTATCCTAGGCAGTTGTTACTTTAACACATTGTATTCCAGACAGTTGTTACTTTAACAAAATGTATCCTAGGCAGTTGTTACTCTAACCAAATGTATCCTAGGCAGTTGTTACTTTAACACATTGTATTCTAGACATTAGTTAGTTTAACTAAATGTATCCTAGGTAGTTGTTACTTTAACCAAATGTATCCTAGGCAGTTGTTACTTTAACCAAATGTATCCTAGGCAGTTGTTACTTTAACCAAATGTATCCTAGGCAGTTGTTACTTTAACGCATTGTATTCTAGGCAATTGTTACTTTAACCCATTGTATCCTAGACATTTGTTACTTTAACCTATTGTATCCTAGGCAGTTGTTACTTTAATGCATTGTATCCTAGGCATTCATTACTTTAATGCATTGTATCCTAAGCATTTGCTACTTTAATGCATTGTATCCTAGGGATTTGTTACTTTAAACCAGTGTATTCTAGGCAGTTGTTACTTTAACCCAGTGTATTCTAGGCAGTTGTTACTTTAACCCAGTGTATTCTAGACAGTCGTTACTTTAACAAAATGTATCCTAGGCAGTTGTTACTTTAACCAAATGTATCCTACAGATTTGTTACTTTAATGCATTGTATCCTAGGGATTTGTTACTTTAACCCAGTGTATTCTAGGCAGTTGTTACTTTAACACATTGTATCCTAGGCAGCTATTACTTTGAAGAAATAAACAATTGGATCTAGAAAGTCAAAAAAACTCTAGGGAACAGAAGGAATTAAAGTAACAACTGGGATCAAGTGTGCCAATGGGATGGTACAGAAGGATTTAATAGGAGTAAAGTTTATAACGGAAGTCAAAATATTCTTTGAACATATAAACACAATAGACAATGTTTAGCATGGAAATATCTCATGTGGAAGGTAAGGGTAAACCACCAAATTAATGATGTTGACTTTTAAACTCATACATTGCTAGTCATGGCAGAACATATTATGCGCATTACAGAAGATGCATGACTTTTGAGCTGCATAGAACAATGTTCTGGGCAATAGAGATTATTGTAGGCAGTGTACTGCATTGTTTTGAAGTACAGTACATTCTAATGAACAGTAATGTTTCTACGGACAGTACAGTGAATTTTCTTTGGACAGTACAGTGAATTTTCTATGGACAGCATAGTGAATTTTCTACAGACAGTATAGTGAATATTTTATGGACCGTATAGTGAAATTTCTATGGACAATATAGTGAATTTTCCATGGACAGTGCATAATGTTTTATTTACATTCTTTTGGCAGTAACGTTGGTATGCAAAATCCACACTTACACTAAAAAACTGTATTAAAACTAGCAAGTAAATAAAACTTCAAGTCATTAAACAAGGATGACAGAGAAGAGTATTTGTGTTGTTGCATCAATAGCCAGCCAACATGGATGGCAATATAGCCACTATTATAAAACACAATGCCATTCATAATGGCAACAGACAAATCTAATGAGTATACTATTACTTTTACCTTCTTACTTGCTCAGCATCCTGATCTTGCAAGGCTCTTTGACAGTTTTTTGCATCAATTCTCTATATATGATATTATTGCTCTAGTCCACTGATTCTCAAACTGGATGGGATTGTTCCCCCAAAGGACAAATCAAGGGGGCAGTGCAATAAATATTTTGCCATGTGGTGTTTTTCCATCATACAAATGAAGACTACTTATCATCCAATGAGATTCGATATGAAGAGGCCAATTGGAGCCTGGATGGGTGTTGAGCAGGGTGAGGAGCAGTTGTACTAAAGAATGAGTGTGTGTTGTATTCAAATTTCTGGCTAGTCTATGTGAATATACCAGTACAACCTCTGCCGCATTACACGTCACTGCACCATGATGAAGATGTGTGTTACCTAGATCACATGTCACTGCACCATGATGAAGATGTGTGTTACCTAGATCACATGTCACTGCACCATGATGAAGATGTGTGTTACCTAGATCACATGTCACTGCACCATGATGAAGATGTGTGTTACCTAGATCACACGTCACTGCACCATGATGAAGATGTGTATTTTACCTAGATCACACGTCACTGCACCATGATGAAGATGTGTGTGTTACCTAGATCACACGTCACTGCACCATGATGAAGATGTGTGTGTTACCTAGATCACATGTCACTGCACCATGATGAAGATGTGTGTTACCTAGATCACACGTCACTGCACCATGATGAAGATGTGTGTTACCTAGATCACACGTCACTGCACCATGATGAAGATGTGTGTTACCTAGATCACACGTCACTGCATCATGATGAAGATGTGTGTTACCTAGATCACACGTCACTGCACCATGATGAAGATGTGTGTTACCTAGATCACACGTCACTGCACCATGATGAAGAAGTGTATGTTACCTAGATCACATGTCACTGCACCATGATAAAGATTTGTATGTTACCTAGATCACATGTCACTGCACCATGATGAAGAAGTGTATGTTACCTAGATCACACGTCACTGCACCATGATAAGATTTGTATGTTACCTAGATCACATGTCACTGCACCATGATGAAGAAGTGTATGTTACCTAGATCACACGTCACTGCACCATGATAAAGATTTGTATGTTACCTAGATCACATGTCACTGCACCATGATGAAGAAGTGTATGTTACCTAGATCACACGTCACTGCACCATGATAAAGATTTGTATGTTACCTAGATCACATGTCACTGCACCATGACGAAGATGTGTATGTTACCTAGATCAGTCTTGGACAGAAGACTCTCAAATGTCTGTGCCAACACTGATAGCCTTAAGAGCCGCCTTAATATCAAAGTAGGAGGTGTGTATTTGTGTGTGTATGTATTTATACTGCGATGTGACTAAGAAGTCAAAGCTGAAGTCCAACTGACTTAACCCTAGGGGTTGATCCTGCTGTCCCGGCATCAGCACACCGGAAGTTTAAAAGCTAGAGTGCTCTTATTCTTTCAGCAGCACAGAAAGCAACAGCAGCCTACTGACTGTAAAATTGACCAGAAAATGAACCTGTTGTTGGAGTTAATCATGTGTTTATAAAACAGTTTGATCAACTATGATTACGCCATTTTGACCTCGGATACAACTGTTTCCTGTTATATAATGTTACTTGTTTGTAAAACTTCTTATATTTTCATGCACTTCTTTTGTGTCGTATTTTTTTATTCACTAACTTTGAACTTAAATGTAGTTCATGCATGTGCCTGCTACTACTAATAGTTGCTACTACTGGGAAATGCACTGACTGATGTTTGTGTGTGGATTAGCTTTTCCTATTACCTGTGTCACCCTGCCATTAGGCAGACCCACGAGGTTCTTGTAATTTATGTTTCTAAATCAGGCAGGAAGTCAACATTTTAGTCCAACTGACCGATGCAGGAGTTGAACTTACTACCTCGGCATCAGCAGACCAAAAATTTAAGAATGAGCACTCTACCTGGGAAGGAATCTGGCCAACAAATGCCTGAATAAGTCGGATGTGTCAGCCAAAAGGTTCAAATATTGCAGCTCTGCTGTAAACAGGTGCAACGCAATTATGTCTAAAACAATATTCCGGGTGAACGCAGAGTAAGAAGAAGAAGAAGAAGAAGAAGAAGAAGAAGAAGAAGAAGAAGAAGAAGAAGAAGAAGAAGAAGAAGAATGAGCACTCTTATCCATTAGTCAATGGTGACCTCCATTTTGTATTTTATTTCTAATTCTTCTTTTGCCTAACATTTTGCCCAAGTCCATGTTTGTGTAGCATGTGCATCCTGGAGTGGACTAAACCAGACAGGAGTGGACTAAACCATACAGGAGTGGACTAAACCATAACATGTTTTTTATAAGACAAAAGTAAAGACACAACACAATTTCATAGATAACAAAATAAGAAAATGCAATGAGAAAATAAGCAACAGGATGCTATGTATGGCCAATAAATAACCTCATATTTCTAATAAGTAACAAAGAAAATATGTAAACTGTGGCTATAAAATGCAAACATTCAAACTTGAATTGCCAATCATGAACAATTATATTTTGTGACATCAGATAAAATGTTTCTGTCCACAGCACGAGCGAGAAACTGGCAGGAATTTATCTCTTTTAAAGTGTTAACATGCAAAACGTCATATTCTGGGTACAAACAATAGCAAGTGATACAGTCACATTCTTAAGCCAACACATAACCCAGTACCCAGCAATATTGTAGAGAAATCAATATTAATATGTGAATTACTCACTTTCTAAGAATTAAACAGCACCTTAAACCAGTCACATTAGAAAAAACAAATGACAGCCCCAAAGCCAGTTACATACTAGTAATCAAACAATATTTTCAATGTCAATCACACTTTGGGAAACAAATATTAATCTATTAAGTTAGTTATATTCTCAGAATCAAACATTAACTAAGTCAGTCATATTCTTTGTAAATCACACAAGTCTTTAAGTTAGTCGCATCATAGTAATCAAATATTTTCAAAATTAATCAACTAATCACATTTTGGGAATTCACGCTCTTCACAGAAATTGACACAATATTAAGACAGTACAGAAAAACCTTTGCCACATCAACAGGAAGATACACAAACAGCTTCAGAGAAAAATTTCAGACTTTGAAGTTGATAGCGCAAAATTGGTAAGACAATAAAGAAATGCACATCCACAAATACTGCTATTAACAGATGTTCTGTCAGTAATCTCTGCATTATAAAATGCAAGAAATGCTCACATCACTGAGAAACTCTCTTCAGTCTATCACATGCTTTCCACAAAGTAAAGAGTGATACAGTGGGTATTGGCTCCATTTAAAATTAGAGAGAATGCAGAGGTAGATAAAGGAGAAAGAAATGGGGGAAAACCTACTCTAAACTAACAATTACTATGAGGCTAAAAGAAGACTACAACATACCTACTAAAAAAGATAAAAACAAAAACTCATCCAGGATACCACAACAAAGAGGAAAAGAACAGGTAATCATCCTCAGACTTGACACAACAAACTCAGGTATCAGCTTTTCAACAGGTTGTTGAGTCCAGAAACAATATCACAACACTCAGGACATTCCCATACATACTCCATTCTCAACTTCAACAACCAACGAAGAGTCCCAACAGCAGGATTGTCCTGTATACACAGGCCAGCGAGAATGCACCGCACCCACGGACACCCAAAATAATGTCAAAAAAAACTGTATGGCAGCGTGGAGAACATGTGGAAAACTCTGATGCTTATTATGTTTATATTTTAGAATGTGTGAAAAAGAAGAAGAAAGCGCAACAGACATAGTGTGGAACATAAATGTCTTGTAACACTGACATCAGCCACCAAGTACCAATTTGTCTATGAAAATATGGATCTGGCACCATATGCCCATTACTTTCAGGCATTAAAAGGGTTGTATTCTATCTTTAGTATAGTGTGGGCATGCACAATAATTTAGTCCTTCAGTGACATCTGGGAATCAAATAAGACAGCACTCTGGGAATAACTGGGATTCAAACATTTGTAATCAATTTTCATTCTGGGGAACACACAATGCAACAACAAACACATACCTAAATGTCTACGATCTAACTAATTTTCATATAATTCAAAGTGCAATAACCGGGCATGACAGGAACAAATGGAAATGGATTTCCTGATCTAAACAAAACACGGTAGCTCAGAAACCAGCAAATTACAGCTATAAATGATGCAGACACTTTCTGGGGAAGTGTATGAAACCTATAAATTGTTGATATCAGAAGCATGAATTCAAATAACACAAGCATGATGGTAAGTATTAACACAACGATTTTGATAAACGGTGTCAGTGTTTTGTAGTTCATCTGGGCTTGAAGTATTTCATTCTCCGATAAATTCCGCTTGTCTTGTAAGTGCTCGCTATGAAGAATCTCCCCGAGCCTCTTCCACTCTTTAAAAGTCTTCACCTCCTCAGAAATAATCAAAAGACAGTGAATTTCAAGAAAAACATGTCCTGAAATATCAAACCCAAGCCAGTTTTTTCCTGCCTCTAGACAAGCTGCTTTGTTGCCATGATCCGTTTGTGTGCAGATTCCCATTGTACTTTCAATATGCTGAAACACTGAAGTACACACATACCACCACAGAGTGCCCACAACCAAGCGCATCAAATGTTGACACATCTTGGCCAAATCACGACAGCAGTACACCAGACTTGTCAGTAGTATATAAATACCAACAAACATTAATGTCCATCCCCAGCCTAATTTCACAAAGTACTGGTTTAAAACATTGCGACTGTCGGTCATAAACGTTTTCGGGACGACAAATAAATCACACATGATCGAGCCGATCATTACGCCTATGAGATAGACCCCTATTTTCACTGAGGTGTCAACAAGCAGAATCATTCGACATGCCTTCATTATTAACATCATCAAGAAGTTGCCTATGTGTGTTGGTTCGGGTAGCTGTTTTCTACCCGAAGATCTTTGATGATCGTTGACTTTTTGTCTACGTTGAGCATCTTCGAATTCACTCCGTCGTCTTGCAGCAAGAATTTGACTTTGTTGTTTCGCAGTTGGAGCTTGAGGTTTCGCCATGTTACTGGGGAAGTTACTCTCGTCAACTTTCCTGGGTTGAACTTTGTACTTGGGAAATGTGCGTCGCAATCAACCCCAGCATTTTTCTGCTGTTTATTATTTTCTAGGCAATATTAGTTATTACTGTATATTACATTCACCTAACATCAACGGAAGAATCATAAACAATCTTAGGTATAATGACAATACCGTGTTACTAGCAGAAAGCGGGCAAGAGTTGCGAGACCTGGTGGAACAAGTAAAACATGCATAGTGCAGAATGTGGTTTAGATATTAACATCCAAAAAACTAAAAATATGATGATTAGCAGTGGAAAAGAAATGTCATCGATGAACATCACAGTAAACGGGGAGATACTAGAACAAGTTACCAAGTTTCTCCTATCTTGGACATATAATAACAGATGATGACAGATTACATAGAATATAGAATCATTGGCGCCTTGCCGTCTTGACAGACGATAGTTTCTGCTTCAAAAAGGCATAATATTAATAACAGTATTCAAAACAATGTTTTCCCGTGATGAATTTGAATAACGAAGACACAAACAATAGATTGCACGATTTATTGCTTGGCATATTTCGCTGCATCTCGTCAGGTACATACTGCAGAAATCACACAACTTTTTTTTTTTTTTTAGCATATCCTTTTTACAGGACTTAGCTGTCAACACCAGCATCTTTCAGCTGTATGTTGATCTCTTGGCAAGATTACGCTCAGTAGTTTGCCATTGCTTTCTGAGCGGCCGGCTCACATACCCCGTAAGTTACCGATGCGATTCGAACCACTGCTGATTTGAACCGTCATCACGTTACCTGACGAGAGTATACGAGATTACGGAAGAAAAGTCATAACCTCTACGCCACGAAACGTGAATTAATTAGATAAATCCTTCAAACTGAAATATACACATGTTCGCACAGTAATGTCGATTGTCTACCACGGTAATTTTAAACTGACTAACATGTCTTTCTGCTTACACAAGGACGGCTTACGAAGGTTGATTAGTATAGCTTCAGCAAACTTTAACAATCGACTACTTTGTGTGTTGAATAACACACGGAAGGCACTGTCTCTTTCAACCACGTAACCACTCTCGAGCACATGTCTCACGACCGATGAAGCCAGACTTTTCCGGTGTGTCGGCCTGCCTAGGCTACCATCTTCTGTGTGTAGTATCTTGTCCAACCAATTCGGAATATGTTCCGAAACCCTGCAATGTAACTGTCGCTCAGTTCTGCCTATGTAGATGGCCTCGCATCTGCATGTAAATTGGTAAATACAATTTGATTTGGCGTACAAAGCTACAGGTTCTTTTACTGCTGGGACTGGGATCGGTGTGTTTCTGTACCTGATGACTAGAGCTGCAGCACAGAATGTTCGCTCGACTGCTGTGGTGAGCCGGTCCCGCAGACGTTTCATTAAATCATCTCCTCGGAAGGTTAGCTGGATGAATACTTTGAGTTTAGGGACTGTAGTTACTTCTGATTTCGGTTTGGGCTGTTGGCAGTGGCGCTTTATAAATCCTGTGGAGTACCCATTCAGGTTTAAGGCATTCTTCAGAGTTTTAAATTCCTCTGTCAGTGTGTCCTGGGTGCATATCTTCCTAGCACGGTCAAACAGGGTCCGTACTAAGCCCCGTTTGTACTGGACAGGTGCGAAGCTCTGAAAATTTAAGTATTGGCCAGTCCATGTTTCTTTGCGGTACACCGATCTTTGAATTGTGCCATCTGCTCTACGTCTCATTAGGATATCTAGAAACGGCAACGCTTCGTTGTGTTCGTGTTCCATAGATAAAGAGATGTTTATATGTGTCTCGTTCATTGTGGCCTGGAACGACGTTGCTTGTAGCTCGTCTGTGGTGATAATTAGTATATCGTCCACGTAACGACGGTAAAAGGCCAAGTTATTGATTCCTGAGGATCTCTTTTCTTCTAAGTGTGCCATGAAGATGTCCGCTAGAATAGGTCCAAGTGGGCTCCCCATGGCCACTCCGTCAATTTGGCGATATGACTTGTTTAGAAAGTTGAATTGTATGTTGGCAGTACACAATTTTAATAGCCTCTCTAGAATAGCTGATGGTATGCCTAGTTTTAGTTGTTTGTCTCTAATGCGTTCGCTTATTATATTCACTGTCTCATCTAATGGAACGTTGGTGAATAAAGAGGCAATATCCATGCATGCCATGTGTTTGTTGTTTATGTCCATAGTATCCAATAATTCCACCAGTTCGAATGTATCCCTGAGTGTTCTTGGATCGAAGGACTGTCGTACTGGCTTTAAAATTTCAGCTATAGTATGTCCGCATTTGTTTGCCTTCATTCACGATCAATTAATATTATTTTGAAAACTGTCTGTTGCATCGTTATGAAATTTTTCCAGCCGTCTTATATTTACCCCCACCCAAGGAATATGTCTTTGATAGGTCCAAAAACAACTTAAATCATTGAAAGCGGCCTCATTCCTTTGATGTTTTGCTTAACAACTAGTGATTTCTCGCTAAAAAAGTTATGTTTACGGTAATGAGGACCTGCAAATTCAGATGACAAACAAAGGCGTATCCGGATTCGTATGGGAGTGGGTGCAATCAAAGAAGTAGCTTACAATCGACAGAATCGGCTGCATTGCACCGGGTTTTTATCCCATATGGCTCAGTTTCGCACAAAGCACGAACTCCGTAGCTCCAGCGACGACCCTCGTGAGTCTCCGAAAAAAAATGAATGACGCGGCCCGGACAGACAGACAGAAAGGTAGGTAGGTAGGTAGGTAGGCAGAAAGATAGGTGAGTGGAGGGGTGGATGGCTGGCAGGCTGGCTGGGTGGGTGTGTGGGTCGGTCGGTCAGTGGGTCGGTCGGTCGGTGGGTCAGTCGGTTGGTGGGTGGGTCGGCCGGCAGGCAGGCAGGCAGGCAGGCAGACAGACAGACAGACAGACAGACAGATTAGATAGATAGACAGACAGACAGACAGACAGACAGACAGAGATGGATGGATGGATGGATGGATGGATAGATAGATAGATAGATAGATAGATAGATAGATAGATAGATATCGGTAGGTCGGTGGGTGGGTGGGCGGGCGGGCCGGCAGGCAGGAAGGCAGACAGACAGACAGACAGATTAGATAGATAGACAGACAGACAGACAGACAGACAGACAGAGATGGATGGATAGATAGATAGATAGATAGATAGATAGATAGATAGATAGATAGATAGATAGATAGATAGATAGATAGATAGATAGATAGATAGATAGATAGATAGATAGATATCGGTAGGTCGGTCGGTCGGTGGGTGGGCGGGCCGGCAGGCAGACAGACAGATTAGATAGATAGATAGATAGATAGATAGATAGATAGATAGATAGATAGATAGATAGATATATAGATATTGTAGCAGTATGTGTATATTGGGTGGGCAAAACTACAGCACGCTTGAGCATCAGGATGGAATGGGAAGAAGGATGCTCAAGTCGTGACGTAGTTTGTTGTTAGGAACCAGTCAACATCTGGGCCTGGAACTGAGAAGACGCCATGTTGTATGAAGCTTATAGAAGTTGTCATCAAGATGAAATAAATCTCTATTTATACTAAAACAAAGAACTCGTCAGTCCTATTTATCTGTGCGCTGTTACAATATCTGTCGGTCGGTCGGTCAGTGGGTGGGTGGGTGGGCCGGCAGGCAGACAGAGAGATTAGATAGATAGATAGATAGATAGATAGATAGATAGATAGATAGATAGATAGATAGATAGATAGATAGATAGATAGATAGATAGATAGATAGATAGATAGATAGATAGATAGATAGATAGATAGATAGATAGATAGATAGATAGATAGATAGATAGATAGATAGATAGATAGATAGATAGATAGATAGATAGATAGATAGATAGATAGATAGATAGATAGATAGATAGATAGATAGATAGATAGATAGATAGATAGATAGATAGATAGATAGATAGATAGATAGATAGATAGATAGATAGATAGATAGATAGATAGATAGATAGATAGATAGATAGATAGATAGATAGATAGATAGATAGATAGATAGATAGATAGATAGATAGATAGATAGATAGATAGATAGATAGATAGATAGATAGATAGATAGATAGATAGATAGATAGATAGATAGATAGATAGATAGATAGATAGATAGATAGATAGATAGATAGATAGATAGATAGATAGATAGATAGATAGATAGATAGATAGATAGATACAGGAGCCGGGCCGAGCCAGCTAGTTTATTTATATAATCACGTTTCGTGAAAGAACCCACAGTTTGACGACACCTCTGAACCTACCCCATATAAATTCCCTCAGTCTGCTAAAAGCAAATCCGCGCAGAAAAATTTCAAATATTTGGGGGCGTGTCTTGTTGAAACGGTAATACTCTTAAAATGATGGAATGAGTGCGGGGGCAAAAAAAATATATACCGTATATAACCAAACATTGAAATCTGCTGTACAATCTCCAGAACAAAAATTGTTTTGTTGGGTGGACATAATTATAAGGTTATATGCTAAATCTCATCATTTTTCGTCAATTGGTTACTGAGATATTGAATTTTATATTGAGGCAACCAAAAAAAAAACACACTATAGCTATCTCGCCATTTGGTGTTGTGCCGAGTTAACCATGGAAAGGATCGGTCTTAGTGGGATGCCGGGCTTGTGAAGCTTGGGTAGACCGTACTTCTGAGGTGTTTGGGAGCCACGCGGTGTGAGCGTTTTTGCAGTGGCCTCACTGATGAGTCCTGCATTCACAAGTGACTGGATTTCTTTCCTCATTTTTGCATCCAGGTCCTCCGACTTGTTGACTGTTTGCTCTACTCTGAATTTAGATGCGTCTGATAATATATCATCCATTTTTCTCTGGTAGTCTGATATGTCCATCAGTACTGCACCACTCCCTTTGTCAGGTTTCAATATTACAAGGGGTTTGTTGGCCTTTAACGCTTTTAGGGCAGTAAGGTGTTCGTTGGTCAGCGGACATGTCTGTTTAGAGGGGGTTGTGCGATACTGGTGTTCTAAATCTACCAGTTTGGCCTTCAGCCATCCGACTGACTCAGCAGAAGTAGGTGATAACTTGGAGACTTGATCAAACAACATTTCAAATTGTGCTTGCGACTCAACACGGTTAATGTGTTTGGGCTTTATGCAAAATTTTAATCCGTATGCAAGGGCCTCCGTTTCAATGTTGTTGAGTACGTACGACGATAAGTTCCTCACATATTTCTCTGGGTTGTCTAGTAATGAAGTAGTTTACATGTGTAGACATGGTTAACTCGGCACAACACCGAATGGCGAGATGGCTAGCTGAAATTTTAAAGCCAGTACGACAGTCCTTCGATCCAAGAACACTCAGGGATACATTCGAACTGGTGGAATTATTGGATACTATGGACATAAACAACAAACACATGGCATGCATGGATATTGCCTCTTTATTCACCAACGTTCCATTAGATGAACCGTGAATATAATAAGCGAACGCATTAGAGACAAACAACTAAAACTAGGCATACCATCAGCTATTCTCGAGAGGCTATTAAAATTATGTACTGCCAACATACAATTCAACTTTCTAAACAAGTCATATCGCCAAATTGACTGAGTGGCCATGGGGAGCCCACTTGGACCTATTCTAGCGGACATCTTCATGGCACACTTAGAAGAAAAGAGATCCTCAGAAATCAATAACTTGGCCTTCTACCGTCGTTACGTGGACGATATACTAATTATCACCACAGACGAGCTACAAGCAACGTCGTTCCAGGCCACAATGAACGAGACACATATAAACATCTCTTTATCTATGGAACACGAACACAACGAAGCGTTGCCGTTTCTAGATATCCTAATGAGACGTAGAGCAGATGGCACAATTCAAAGATCGGTGTACCGCAAAGAAACATGGACTGGCCAATACTTAAATTTTCAGAGCTTCGCACCTGTCCAGTACAAACGGGGCTTAGTACGGACCCTGTTTGACCGTGCTAGGAAGATATGCACCCAGGACACACTGACAGAGGAATTTAAAACTCTGAAGAATGCCTTAAACCTGAATGGGTACTCCACAGGATTTATAAAGCGCCACTGCCAACAGCCCAAACCGAAATCAGAAGTAACTACAGTCCCTAAACTCAAAGTATTCATCCAGCTAACCTTCCGAGGAGATGACGTAATGCAACGTCTGCGGGACCGGCTCACCACAGCAGTCGAGCGAACATTCTGTGCTGCAGCTCTAGTCATCAGGTACAGAAACACACCGATCCCAGTCCCAGCAGTAAAAGAACCTGTAGCTTTGTACGCCAAATCAAATTGTATTTACCAATTTACATGCAGATGCGAGGCCATCTACATAGGCAGAACTGAGCGACAGTTACATTGCAGGGTTTCGGAACATATTCCGAATTGGTTGGACAAGATACTACACACAGAAGATGGTAGCCTAGGCAGGCCGACACACCGGAAAAGTCTGGCTTCATCGGTCGGGAGACATGTGCTCGAGAGTGGTCACGTGGTTGAAAGAGACAGTGCCTTCCGTGTGTTGTTCAACACACAAAGTAGTCGATTGTTAAAGTTTGCTGAAGCTATACTAATCAACCTTCGTAAGCCGTCCTTGTGTAAGCAGAAAGACATGTTAGTCAGTTTAAAATTACCGTGGTAGACAATCGACATTACTGTGCGAACATGTGTATATTTCAGTTTGAAGGATTTATCTAATTAATTCACGTAAGTTGTGTGATTTCTGCAGTATGTACCTGACGAGATGCAGCGAAATATGCCAGGCAATAAATCGTGCAATCTATTGTTTGTGTCTTCGTTAATAACAGTATGTTCAGAAATGAGTGCCGTCATTCACGATCAATTATTTTGAAAACTGTCTGTTGCATCGTTATGAAATTTTTCCTGCCGTCTTATATTTACCCCCACCCAAGGAATATGTCTTTGATAGGTCCAAAAGCAACTTAAATCATTGAAAGCGGCGACATTTCTTTGATGTTTTGGGGAAAATGTAGTGAATTCACGCTAACAAACTAGTCTTACAGTAAACCACGTTATTTCTGGTAAGGACACAAGTACAAGGCGTAGCCAGATTCGTATGGGAGTGGGTGCAATAAAAAAAGTAGCTTAAAAGTAGACAGGGTCGACTGCATTGCACCGGGTTTTTATCCCATATGGCTCAGTCTCTTTCCGCAGGGCGGAAAGCGTCGCACAAAGCACGAACTCCGTAGCTCCAGCGACGACACTAGGACGTCTCCGAAAAAATGCACTCGTGAAATGAAGGAATCGAACATACAACCTTCGGAGCCCGAGTCAGATGGCTTGACCACTTCACCACGGAGACTCCCGAGAGGGGTGCAACGTGTAATATTAGTAAAGACAGAGAATTTACAGAGACATGGGGTAAATAATGTGTAAATTGACAGGAAAGTAGAATGAATATATTTCTTACCTTATTTTTCATCTCCTTCTTGTTTCTTCAGCTGCTGGTTAATAATTGTACACACGTATTCATGTTACTAGGATGCATTTAGCTTTTTATATTGAGTTCGTGAAAGTATGGAGTGACCAGAAATGATACCGCAATTTAGTCATCATGTGTCCAATTTTAAGGATCTGTTCAGCTGTGTGTGTGTGTGTGTGTGTGTGTAGTTTGTTCACACGTACACATGGGTGACAGACCCGCTTTGAGTCTTCGTGAAAGATTGTCTACTCTGCTGTTTACTGTTCAGAGACGGAACATGATTACCTGTTTTGCACTATGAAAATAGTTGTCAGTGTCTCTGTAGTGGGCTTTCTTCTTAACGACCAAGATGCTGGTCCCCTTTTCATTGTAGTTTATAGATTGATTCGTATGCACGTGTGTTGTCCCCTAATTTGACAAAGTGTTTGCTCTCACGTTTCTTGTTATGCCACAATATGTCAGTTTCCACGGCAATATTACTCTTCTGTTGGTATTCAATGCGTTTAGTGTGTGTGTGTTTTTTTCTTTCTTTCAATACCAGTTGTTTGTCACCGCTGAGGGCTTGCGGAATTGAAAATTCATCACTGTGAAATACAAACTGTTGCCATTGACATTGTGCTGATGCTGTAATGTTTAGGGCATGCAATTCGTCTGAATGGTTGGAGCAAAATATCCCAGTAAGCGTGCATGCGGATTAAGGTCTGCGATCTGCTCAGACCTTAATCTGTGTCGGACGATTCCAGTAGGTTGATGACTGCTCTCAGTTGCATAAAATTCAATCCATCCTTTCTCCAATAGTCCTCTTTCTTTTTCAACACATGGTCCTCACATGTTCCCAGTAACTTGTATCAATATTTAATAGCGCGGACTGGATCAGTATCTTGACGTCAGTCAATTTGAATATAGTATTGTCAGCTGCCACCTGTCCTTTAATTTTAGCCCACACAAGTTCTATAGAGTTAAAATGAGAGTGGTACGGCGGAAGTCTCAAGCAATCATGACGATGCTCTTCTATCAACTTGTCGATTTGATATTTCTTGCTTTTTTGGCGTCTGTTTTACAAGGGACAACAATTCTAGTTAGAAATACCTTTCTGGAAATGGTATGTTTTCCCTTCGGAGCCATATCTTTATTGCCCCCTTTGTGCTCGATGCTGTAGGTATTTTGTATTCTTGGGCAACAACATTGATATCATGCATTGTCCATAATTGGACACGGCGGTCTATCTAGGGATGGAAGCACAGTATTCTCGAGCCAATCTCTAAAAACATTACCATTCATCTTATTATTATAATCCCTATTGTCTGTATGCTTTGATACGAACACGAGCCCAGCATTCTGTTGTAAGCCATTATGCGTATTACCAGCATGGGCCATGACCAAAAGCTGTCCTATACTACTGGGAACATATCGCTTTATCTGTCCATCCACTGATTGCCATTCCTTATCACTTGTGTGGTGCGCATTGATCCACATTTCATCCAAATACACTTTGCCATAATTGTCTTTGCGCATTTCCCTTATTTCACGTAGGTATCTGCTTCTCATGGCTCCTAAATGCGGATGCTCGCAAATAATATTTCTATCTCCCTTGTACTTTCTAAAAGTGAAGATAATGTCCTTATAATTTGCCACAAAGTTGTTTTGGATAGCTCTGTGTTATTGTTCTTTCTCAACCAAACCCTAAGTTTTCTTACAGTCACTGTTTCTTTGGCATCCAGTATTTTTATAATGCTGGATAATCCTGAATATAAAATCCAAAATGTTTATAGTTTTAGGATGCTCCGTGGCGAAGTGGTCAAGCCCTTTGTCTCGGACTCCAAAGGTTGTGGGTTCGATTCCGGGCCACAGCCTTCGGTTCACGAGTTAAATTTGTCGGAGACTTCTGTGGGTCGTCGCTAGAGCTGCAGAGTTCGTGCTTTGTGCTATGCTTTCCGCGCTGCAGAAAGAGACCGAGCCATATGGGATAGAACCCGGTGCAATGAAGTCGACCCTGTCGACTTTTAAAGCATTTTCATAATAGCTCGCCTTATGACATCTTTGTCAAAGCTGTCTACAATAACCTTTCTACCTACCGTTTGGTTATTGTGTGGTGGTTTAATTCCAGATTCTTGCACCCATCGACGAAATGACCGTTTACTCAAACCCAATGCATGCACTGTTCTTTTTTCGGAATTTGTAATAGTATAAAAGAGTTTCCTGCGATCAGCTTCTATACAAAAATATGTGTACAACTTCATAGCGATGCTTTGAAGTGTATACACAATTTCGCATTCAAACCCATTGAAAAAAATATTTACACATTTCAATGTTAGCGATAAGTGGTAAGATTTTTAAAAAATAATAATAATAATCAGGTTTCATGAAATAACCCACAGTTTTACGACATCTCTGAACAGTCCCAGTTTAAACTGCGCGGGGTTCTTGGCATAAGGCCAATCCCGTGAAAAACGTAAAATATTCAACATTGAACGCTGATTGTCTGGCTACGCTGTAATACATTTAAAATTATGAATTTCATTTCTGACCCGTAAATTATATACCGCATATAAACAAACTTTGAAATCTGGTGTAAAATCTCCAGAACAAAAATTGTTTTGTTGGGTGGACATAACGATAAAGTTATATGCTAAATCTCATCATTTTTCTTCAGTTGGTTACTGAGATATGGAATTTTATATTGGGGCAGACAAAAATAAACACACTATACGAAAAAATGTGTTACCCAAATTAGGACAAATGTAGCTTCTGTGGTTATATCGAACGTGTCTTGAACTTGTATCTGCAAAGACATTTCACAACATCATCACTTCATCACATTTCATCAACATCAGCACTTTCCCGATTTTACATTACCGAAAGCTCCAACTTACCATTCCAGCGTATCTGCTAAAGAAGCACTAATACAGACAAATCACTCATCTCTCCACACTCCTGTTTTTTTTTCCTTTCTAACACAAAGTGTCTCTGTCTTTCATAGATAGCTTCACAACTTTTCCATGTCAAACCACAAAGAACTCCTAACCTTTGTGTACATGAGCTCTAATGAAACAGTCATAACATTTATGGCAATGCAACCTGTGGCTCCACTTGGGATAGTTTCGATATCATCTGAGTATTCGGCAGCAAAGAGCCATTTCCCATGGCTGCGTCTTCAACTTTCTATACCACAATGTCTGCTAACTAACCTTCCGTTGTTCCATATTTCAGCAATACAAAGGGTGTTCTCGAAGTCTAGCTAACATAACATTTCTTACTTTGTCCACCTCTTTCACACTTTGTCATTTCACGGCTGCAATAGCGGCAAGTCTACAACCAACCAACAGTGTCTGTTATGAAGTCGACCTTTCTTAAAACCACGTCTGCCTTACTGAGCCCTTGAATACCCTCTACCACATCTACTAACAGACTTTCAACGTTTCATACCAAATAACATTAACATTCTCTTTGATTACAGAGCAGCCGATATTCTGCTGACTAGGCAGATTTTCCGACCTAATGGAGATAAATTATCTGCCCCCCTAACCTACTAGGCGCTATTCTAGACAACGAATATAGTCATCGACCAGCACCCCTAGGAATAACTTTAAAAAAACAGAACAACAGAGATTGGGTTATTGAGACGAATGAGTTGCATTCATTGGACTACCAGAGTAACTAACGATGATCGCCTAAAAGAGCCTAAGGAAAATAGAGCATTTTATACATCAAACACAGCAAACTCTTTTTTACTAACCCTAACTATACATCATTTAACCCTAACCCTAACCTAACCCTAACTATTCATCAAACACAACAAACTCTTTCTTATGAGACATAGACACAAACCAATGGCCGGATCTTGGATGTTTCCATGTGACCTTATGCAACTTTTTTGTTTTAAAAAAGGAGTTTGTAATACATAGGTGATTTCTGGTGCAATGCTCCAGCAGCCTTTGCCCATTTTCATTCATGCGACCGATGTTGTATTTTCCAAGGCACACTGGCCATGAACTCGAGTCCTTGCCCACACGAGCATTGAAATCACCGAGCATATAAATGTAGTCGGATTTTGGAACTACCTTGATCACGGAGTCTAACTCCTCACAGAACGAATCCTTCACATCATCAGAGGAATCGAGTGTCGGTGCATATGCAGTAATAATGGTGGCAAAACCACAAGAGGTTTCCAAGCGCAGGTATATTAGTCTTTCATTACCTCCTGCTGGAATTTCAATCATTCTCAGTAGCGAATTCTTCACTGCAAAGCCCACACCGTGCTGCCTTTTTTTTCTGCCTGCCCTCTACCCTTCCAGAAAAAAGGTGCAATTGTTTTCCCTGAGTGACCCTTCCTCTGCGAGACGAGTCTCCTGCAGGCCAGCAATATCAATGTTAAGATGATTGAGTTCGGCATCAATCACAGCCGTTTTTCTCACATCGTCAATATTGGTCAAGTCAGTGGAAAATCCTGGACACATGGTTCTCACGTTCCAGGTTGCAAGCCGTAGCTTGAGGTTTATATTTTTCTTTTTATTAGTACCTGGTGCATTGGTTTTACAGCCTGCAATTCAGATTTTGTCATAGCCCCAAGCACCCACTGAAGCAGACAGGCTGTGGCGGATAGCACCAAATTGGCCGGGGGCTGCCCAGCTTGAGGCGGGCGGTAGCTGATCAGTGACACCTGTAGGTGTCTCCCACCGTCAGAGGCAACGCGTGGCGCCCCATGTCTACGCCAATTGACAGTGACTTATAACCCGTAACAGTTGCCTCTCGCTTTGATTCCCAGACCGGTTAAGACCAGGGATGAAGTTATTGCCTCTCCATAGCACAAAGCCTGGGCTAAAATATAGAGACAATGTGTTGCCATGCAGCATGATCCCTCTCTCGGCCTGCCTAGTTCACTCTAGAGGAAAGGTAACACCCATACATCTGGAACAAGACAAGCTGCAGAAGCTGCTGGATCAGCAAAGCAATGCTCTAACTGTCCGCCTGTCGGAGCTTCGATCCTAGACCAGCTGCCAACTAAGGCGTAGGGCCTGGTCTGCCCTGCCATGACATTTTGTCTTTTGGTTGCATTTCCTAGCACCAGGATAAGGCGTGTACCCTCACATTGTGCTCTTCCGCCCGAAGCCGTTGGCACAATGTGGGGTGTCGGGTTTGGTAAGCGCCGCCCAACGTTCGGCGCTAACAGAAAGCAAGTAGTACCGTCTACTGTCATACGGTAGCTCAGTCAGAATATAGAATAGCGAGAAGACATGTGAATAGAATAGTAAAGAGGGAAAAACAAAAAGACTGGGAAGAATATGGAGAAACCCTAAATAAAAACTACAATGAGGCAACTAGAAACTTCTACAAAAAGATCAGTGCAATGCGAACCAGAGGAGAACCCCTTGACCCAACTGAAATAATTAACAGCGAAAATGGAGAACCAATAAGTGAACAAACACAAATCCTAATAAGATGGAAGCAGTATTTCGAACAACTTCTCAACATCCCATCAGATGTCACAGGAATTCAAGAAACCTACACAGATGCCACCGAAGAACTAGAACCAGACATACTAAAAGAAGAAATTATAGAAGCCATCAGATTAGCCCCAAAGAACAAATCACCGAGACAAATGAAATACCAAATGAACCAATTAAAGCAGCAAGAGACGTTTAGTTTAGTTTAGTCGATGGATCAACAACACGGCACACGGGTTTAACTCATAAGTACTCCGTTTTCCTCCTAACTCAAATCTGAGTCTGGAGAAATTCAGCTCAGTGTACGAACTCCGTAGCACCGGCGAGGATCCTGAAATACTTTGCCCGGGCAGCGCCGCTAGGCTACTCTTTTTCGATTTCCAACTGCCAAGGGATGTTTTACGTGCGCAGCAATACACACGGGCGTCCGATCAACATACCTCGAGACCACTTACCCCCCCCCCCCCCCGAAAGAAGTAGGAACAGCATGGCTACATAAACTATTCAACCATGTTGTGTAGAACAACAGCCACCACGAGACTGGGGAAACGCCATAATTATCCCAATTTGGAAAAAACAGAGGTAGCAAAAGAAATTGCACACAATATAGAGGCATTTCACTGTTGAGTCATACTGGGAAAATATTTTGCAAAATTTTTGAGAAGAGATTACAACCTACAATAGAACCCCAGCTAAGCGAAACACAGCTTGGATTTAGGAAAAACAAAGGATGCACAGACGCCATCGATTTCAATGAAACACTCTACTTAGCCTTTATCGACCAAGAAAAGGCATTTGATAGAGTAGATAGAAACAAGCTGTGGGAAATCCTTAAACAATATGGAGTGAGTACACATCAAACAAACCTATGTAGGAAGCTTATACAACAACAATGAATGCATAGTGAGAGCAACTGGAGGACACTCAGAACCCTTCGCCATAGGATCTGGAGTACGACAAGGTTGTGTCATGTCCCCTCTCTTGTTCATAACATATCTAGACAACATGTGTAAAGAAACCAGCCAAACAGAGACAGTAAGAATACCGCATGACGAGAACACAGAAGAAGAACCATCTGCAAATCTAACCATT
The DNA here is from genome assembly GCA_014155875.1 of Cepaea nemoralis. Lineage (NCBI taxonomy): Eukaryota > Metazoa > Mollusca > Gastropoda > Stylommatophora > Helicidae > Cepaea > Cepaea nemoralis. Next base: position 296,236 of record JACEFZ010027823.1, on the reverse strand, counting down.
AGAGAACTCCTGTTTGCAGACGACCAAGCACTAATAGCAAAATCAGAAGCTGAATTACAAGACCACATGAATAGTCTAAACGAAATGTGTAGGAAACATAACATGAAAATTAGCACAAGCAAAACAGAGGTAATGACTATAACTAAAGAAGAAAGTACAATAACAATTCACCTAAACGAACATCCCTTGAAACAAGTAAAGAGTTTCAAGAACCTAGGAAGTATAATATCATCAAATGACAGATCAGAAGACGAGATTGAAAATAGATGCAGTAAGTAAGGCAAACCAACTCATTGGACACATGGCACCAATACTAAAGAACAAACATGTATCAATAACTACTAAGAAAGCACTTTACAACACAATCTTCCTACCAACTCTATGCTACCAATGTCAAACCTGGACAATGACAGAAAAAGAGAAAAGAAAAATCACAACAACAGAAATGAGATTCCTGAGAAGAAAACTCAACGTATCAAGAAGAGATAAGATTAGAAATGAAGAAATCAGGACTAAAGTGGGGGTTATAGCAGCATTAGATTTTATTAGAGACAGCAAGTCAAATGGTTTGGCCATGCAAGTAGGTTACCAGTCAACAGCATACCACAGCAAGCAATGATGTACAGACCAGATGGAAACAGAGGAAGAGGCCGACCACGTAAACGGTGGACGGAGGGAACAGCAGAGTCCATGGGAATATCGATACATGAAGCCCATAATCGGGCACTCTCACGATGTTTATACTTCACCTCGACACCGCAAGGTACAAGAGGAACATGATGAGATGAGATGATGATGATGATGTTGATATATATATATATATATATATATATATATATATATATATATATATATATATATATATATATATATATATATATATCCAAATGTCTCTCGATTCTTTGTGTTCTGGATCATTTATGTTGATGTTATGTCAACGCCTTAGGCGATTCAACACGATTGTTCTCGGTCTGCATTTTTCACCACTGATCTACCTAGTGTATGTGTTCCACCGCTTCTGTTAACTATCATTCTTATCATTACACGAACAAGTTTCTCCTGTCTTGGACATGTAAAAACAGATGATGGCAGAAGTGAAATATAAATAAAAAAGAGGGTAGGAATGACAAAAAATGCTTTCAACACCAGTATTAACATCTAGAGAGATTAACAACGCATTAAAAATGAAAATCGTCAAATGTTATGTATGCTATATTCAACACTACTATATGGCGCCGTAACCTGGACAATGAACAAGCAATTAGAAAGTCTACTAGAGGCCCTCGAGGTGTGGATATACGGAAGAATATGTCCTATTTTATGGAAACAAATAAAAAAAAAGTCGTTTAAAAGTCGACAGGGTCGACTTCATTGCACCGGGTTTGATCCCATATGATGGCTCAGCCACTTTCCGCAGCTCGGAAAACGTCGCACAAAGCACGAACTCCGTAGCTCCACCGACGACTCCCAGGAGTCTCCGAAAAAATACACTCGTGAACCGAAGGACGCGGCCCGGAATCGAACCCACAACCTTTGGAGACCGAGTCAGACGGCTTGACTACTTCGCTACGGAACAAACAAATACAATAGAATACAGAGATTCTAGAAAAATTGGGAATGAAAAGAGAGTTGATGAAAGAAATAAAACAGAGCAAGTGAAATATTTCAGCCATGTTAAAAGATACAACACTCTTATAAAAACCATACTGGAGGGTAATGTTGATGGCAAGAGGTAGACAACGGTACAAGTGGGAAGATAACATCAAGGGATGGATGAACAGCAATCTGACAGAATTTACAGTCATGGCGAGAGACAGATGATAGTGTTGGTGATCCATTGCAGCCAACCTTCATTGTGGAGATAACACCTGATTGATCATTACATGACCAAAGAACATTGCCTCTTTCTTATAGAATGGTCAAGCGTCTGCATTGCACTCCGAAGGTTGTGCGTTCGATTCCGGGCTACGTATTTCAGTTCACGAGTGCATTTTTCTCGGAGACTCCTGGGGGTCGTCACTAGAGGTACGGAGTTCGTGTTTTGAGCGACGCTTTCGGCATACCGCCCTGCAGAAAAAGTCGTAGCCATATGGGATAACATCCGGTGCAATAAAGTCGATCCTATCGACTTTGGAGACTTGAAAGACATGTTATTAATAAATAACTCTCCCGAGACGGTTATCTAACGAATGAAAGGTATGACCGGAAGTTATCTTTAAAGAGCCATACAACACATAAGAATTTAAATGTCGTCTGCATGAAATCAGTGTTTGTTATGGTCCTCGTTTAATTTCTATGTATGTACATATTTTAAACCTGTCTGGATATTTTTATCAGCTGTACAAGATAAGAGAAAGTTTACTCCACGTTGCAGTGAGTTACTTAGTCTAGTTTGTTTAGTTAATTAATTGGTTGTATTTTAAGGCCAGAATTTCTGGCCGCAAGGTTAGTTTAAAATATAATAATAATATTAAAAATTATTAATCGCAAGAACCATCAGATTTTAAGTGTGAGTATTTACAAATGAGACCACCACCAAAAGATAGGACTTGAGAAACCGAATCTAACGGTACCAAGATGATGCATGTATGTCAATTAGAAGCAAAGATATGCATCTTTGAGTGTCGTTAGCACATAAATTGAAACATTAACAAAAGATATCTTTTGGACATCTTTTTTTCGTGTCCGAGTCAAGGTCATAGCAGAAGCTATCAAAATTTATGTTCTTATAATTATAAGTGTAGCTTGTTTATTTTTAAACAAACATCCTAGCAACCATGCATCATTGCGATCGGTGTATCGAAACCTAAGTGCTCATGTCATCTATTTTTACATATGATCTAACGTTATCTAATTAGCATATAAAAATGGCCGCAAATGAGTTATTATACTAATTAATTACCACGTGCATTCTTTATATTAGCTTTAAACCCTGGCAAGTAATACCTTGTATTATGCGGAATGATGCTACACACATAATGGGTTAAATCCTGTTTACATATCACGCAACGTTATCTAATTAGTAAATTTAGAAAATTATTGCTGTGATGTATGGTTGCTTTTAGATTCATTTTAAATGTTTCTTTTGCAGACTGGAAAATCTCGAACATGTGACAACCGGAAAGAAAGATACAGGAAGACAGCATGATCACCCACAGTTCTACTCACAGTTTCATGATGCACCTTTTGTACTCACTGTACTGCGTACTCTTTTGTGACAGCTTCCTTGAGCAAATTGCAATTCCTGAAATATAAGCATAAGTTAGCAACTGCTGCATAATTAAACAATATTTGATAAATAATTCCTTCTGAGTTCTATACTTCTGGCATTAAACCATAGTTCTTCTTCTTCTTCTTCAGCATTCCGAGCCATTGAGGTTCTTTGCTGCAAATACAATCTGTCTCCATTCGTCTCTCTGGTGGACCTTCTCTTGCCAGTCGTTGATTCCAAGTGCTTGTAGGTCTGTATGTATATTATCTCTCCACCGCCTTCTTGGTCTACCTCGGGGTCTACGGTCATTTATTTCCTGAGTGTAAGCGAGTTTTGTTTCCCTATTATCTTCCATTCTTTCTATATGCCCCAGCCATTGTAGTCTATTAGCCTTCATGATACCAGTGATTAGCGGGGACTTAAACAAATCATAAATGTCTTTGTTACTTCTTCTTTTCCACTCTCCACTTTGTGTATCCCTAATGGGTCCAAAGATGCGTCTTAAAATTTTGTTCTCAAAGGTTTGTAACAAGGCTTCGTCTCCTTTCGTTGTACTCCAGGTTTCAGAGCCATACAGCACAACTGGTCTGATCAGTGTTTTGTATATTGTGATTTTGGTGTTACGAGATAGCGCCTTTGATTTTAGTAGATGTTGTAGTGCATAGTATATCTTATTTCCAGAGTTGATTCTAGTTTGTATTTCTTCCCTTATGATGTTGGAGCAGTTGAAGATTGTACCCAGGTATTTGTATGTTTCCGTTCTTTTAATGGTCATATTATCTATTTGTATGTGGCCAGAGTTTTTAGCCATTCCGTCTCTTGAAATTACCATATATTCTGTCTTATCTTGGTTGATAACCAGCCCCATCTGTTGGGCTTTTTCCTTTAAGTGAGTCAATATTTCTAATGTCTTTTGTTCACTTTGCCCTATAATATCTATATCATCTGCATAACCAAGCAGCTTGGATGTTCCTCCAATATCACATTCCTCCTTTACCTTCCTTACAACTTTCTCTAGAGCCAGATTGAAGAGTAGTGGCGATAGTGCATCACCCTGTTTCAAGCCAGATGTTATTTGGAAGGGGTCTGATTTCCTGCCTTTATATGTTACTATATTATAAGTATCTTCCATGCATAGTTTGGTCATGTTAATTAACTTCCTTGGTATTCCAAATTCCTGCATAACATTCCATAGACTATTCCTATGGACACTATCATAAGCCTTTTTAAAATCCACAAAAATGTTATGGAGATCTCTTTTATATTCCCAATGTTTCTCGGCTATTTGTCGTAAGATAAATATCTGATCTATTGTTGATCTGTTTTGTCTAAAACCCGCCTGGTAGTCACCTAATATGTCTTCTGAATATGGTTTTAGTCTATTTAGTAATACTGCGGATAGTATCTTATAGCTTGTGGACAGTAGTGATATTCCTCTATAATTTCCACATTGGAACTTGTCTCCTTTCTTAAAGATAGGTATCAATAATGACTCTTTCCAGTCATGGGGTAATTCTTCTGTCCTCCAGATTTTTATTATTAGTTCGTATAGCTTTAGATGTAATGCATGGCCACCTGCCTTTATAAATTCAGCAGCAATTCCATCAGTCCCAGTTGCCTTATTGTTTTTAAGTCGTGTGATTACATATAGGATTTCTTCAAATGTAGGTTCTTCAATTTGTGGTTCGCATGTTAGAACCTCTTCCTGTGGGAAAATGTTACTTGGAGCTTCACAATTTAGTAATTCAATAAAATATTCTTTCCATGTGTTGCACATTTCTTCAATGGTATTTATCATATTCCCATTTTTGTCTTTTAAACCATATGTGTTTTGTTGGTGCCCTCGTTTCATTGACTTCAGTACTTTAAAAAACTTTCTGGATTCATTTTTCTGGTGATTAGTTTCCATATCTTTGATTATATTACTCATATATTCTCGCTTCTGCTGTCTGACTATTTTTGTAGCCTCTTTACATTCATTTCTATAATGCTCTTCCTTTTGGATGTTATTGATGTCATTTAACCATACATGTCTGGCAATATAAATGTAAAATTGCATGCAGAATCCGAAAATCCATATAAAAACATGGACATATTAACTATTGAAGCTTAAACCATAGTAGTTAAATAAATAAATTAACACACAAAAATATTTGTTAATGATCGCATCAGATAGCATCAGCAAGATAGCTATGATTATCATCATTTGCAACCAGCTCTAAGACATTTTTCTTACAAAAACCTGAAAAGAAAAAAAACATGAAAAAAAAACAATATTAATAAAATGCTGTAGACTAACATGCTATAAGTAGTACATTAATATTTATCAAGTTATCTCTGAAGAATAAAAAAGAAATTGATGCATTTGTGTAGAAAAAACATTTGTTGTAAATGACTGTCTACAGTGTTTTAATAACAGAATAATAAACTCAACTCACCGTAGAAAGGTGTCAATTTGATAAATGTTACCTATGCTGCCGACGGAAGCAGACCACTGTCTCAACAGGCAAGGGTATTATGTCTTCACAGCACCTCTGTTACCTTTACAGACAAGAAAACATAAGGTGAATAAAAAGAAATTAGGGAAATGGTATACATATTTTTAAATATCAACTAGACAAAAACCTGAAAAGAAAAAAAAATCTGAAAAGAAAGAAAAAAAATCTTAATAAATATGAATAAAATGACAAACATGTGTAAGTAGTACATTAATTATTATTTGTGTACCACTTCGAAAGCGATAATCGCGATGAAACTCACCATATAAATGTAAAATTGCATGCAGAATCCGAAAATCCATATAAAAACATGGACATATTAACTATTGAAGCTTAAAATAAATTATATGTCCGATAGATATGCGAGGTGTGGCGCCACCATTCAGCCCATTGATTTGCAATGGCAAACACATGTCCGCAAAAATGATGTTTTTGTACCACTTCGAAAGCGATTATTGCGATGAAACTCACCACATAAATGTAAAATTGCATGAAGAATCCGAAAGTCCATATAAAAACATGGACATATTAACTATTCAAGCTTAAAATATTAAATTACTAACCTTATATCGTAAACAAGTCAATTGCTCAAAAACAAAACTAACCTTATTCACGCTGCGCATGCAAAATGAAAGTGAGACCTTTTGACAGGAAGCTAAGATGGCAATCGTTATTGCCACGAGTTATTTAAATATATCCAATCAGATACACAAAGGGTATGGTAATAGTCCATGATGTGGCGACACGACGAAACCCTTCTGCGCAAGCGCAGAAAAATGGTTTCCGGTAGAAGTCTGTTTACAGTAGTGACGGTTCTAGCTAATAATATGATAGGCTGTTTACTTTTCCATTTTTACTGTTCCTTTTATGACATAATTTGACACACAAATCTGGGTATCTCGGTTTAGAATCAACATACAGACTTGAATGAGGTACCGTTGGAAAGCATTTTTCAGGTCCTATTCAACTGACCAGATGTAATCAATACCAAACAAATTTTTAAAATGTCACTAAAGTACCTAACTTATGAAATCATCACGGTTGGATACAGCTTGATAAGACGAATCTAACGGTATCTCAATAAAGATCGTACGCAAATTCTAAGCGGAGTTATTAATATTTATCTGTCGAGAGGATTGAGAGGATCGACTTCATTGCACCAGGTTTTACCCCATATGCTCGGTCTCTTTCCGCAGGGCGGCGTGTCGAAAGCATCGCACAAAGCACGAGAGTCTCCATGTCTCCGAGAAAAATGCACTCGACTTTTAAGACTTTTCGATAGGTTGTGCTGTGACCTAATTAACAGTTAAAAATAGCTGCCCATTTATATTAATTAAATGTCATGTGAAATGTTCGTCGTTAGTGAAAGAACAATTCATGAAAATGTACTCATATTGTCTTAATGTACCCACTGCATTGCGACAGCTTTTTTGTTGTTGATTAAATATCATGCATTAATGTAAGTAAATAAGTTTGTAACTGCTGCATAAATTAAGCAGCAGTTAATTAATTATTAAATATTAAATAATAAAAAATAAAATATTAATTAATTAAATATTCGCTAATAATTGATTTCTACTTCTGCTCTATAATTACACTGTTCTGTATCTAAAAGTGTAGTGAGCAATTAATAATTAAATACTAACATTTTAAAAAACAATAACTTATTTCACAGTAGTTTATTTAAATTTAAATAATTATGTATTGGTGCGCTGCTAAGAAAAAAAGTACTCCTTACAGGTTTACAACAGACGGGTCTGAAAACTGGCTTTCAAAATTATTTTCAGTCATGTCAAAGGGTGACAAATTATACAAGTACACAGATAAGTTACTGCTACAAATGAAACTTGTATTCTGTTTAATGTTAGTAGTTAAATTGCCAGTTCTAATTATAAAATAAAAAGGAGTCCGCTCTGCTATACTACGCAATGCTAACGGCATGGGTCCGCCATTTTGAATTTTGCGATATCGATATCTCATTGTTATGCTAAAATTGGTTATTGTTTTCTGAAAAAAAGTAAGAAACAGTAATTGTTGAAACTCTTCACATATATGAAAAATTGAATGGAGTATCCAAAAATGAAATAAAAAGTCTACTTTTAGTTACGATACATGAGTTATATGAAAAATTAGCATCAAATATCGAAATTAACTCCACGGAGAAATGTCTAGCGACAAAGGTTTGCAGTCTAGCAGACAGGCCACTTATGCAATTTTTACAGTTGTTTCCTGCAAAGTTTAACCGGTTATTTCCGAATACATCCAATCAGAAGCAAGCATGGGTACCCCTAGGCATAGAACCTAATGTCGCAAGAAACTTTATGCTAATGAGGTCATACTGTACCCCACCCATTTAATGATATGCAACAATTGACATTGCTATGGTTAGTTTATTCATTATTTAGTTAACCAAGATAACTAAAAATAAGTTAAATAACTCACATAATAACTGGAATCTTCTTCTTCTTGATCTAACCCGAGCATTAGGACAGCATCAGGGCCTCAAGAGTGGGTGCACAGCAAGAAGAAATGACTGAATGAGTATCATTGAGTCAGTGATTGTTGGAGTGTTGGAAATATTAAAAAAAAAAAACAGATAAAAAGTTAATCATTCTTAATCTAAACTTACTCTAAACGGCACTCTTTCTGACCCCAGCCATGCATGATTTATTTTACTTAGGAAGGTGGGAGGTGTACATTGAAAAGTTGTCAGACTGATATTTCGTCATCGAATGTCTAATCCCTTGCAGACCTTTCTTTGTCCCCCCCCCCCCCTTCCCCGGCCATACCACTCTCTCTTTCAACATTTAAATTTCTCCTACTTAGATTTAAGTAAGCCAGATATTCTGTCTCTGCTGCCATCACATGTAAATTATCTATCATATCCAGTTAAAAGTTATTTGCATATCCTTTACAGGACATCGCAGTCAACCCCATCATTTTTGACTGTTTGTGATCTTTTGGGAAGTTTACGTTCAGTACTTTACTATTTCTTTATGATCAACTGGCACCCATACCATTTTATAAAAAGTCAAATGCAGGGTGGTCTGCTGCCAAATTGCCCGTAGCAGTGTTTCGAACACCGTATGAGGGATAAGGAACTGAACTGCTTCCATAACCCCTTCTCCACACCGTATGAGGGATAAGGAACTGAACTGCTTCCATAACCCCTTCTCCAGACTCCATCTATATTGTGGCTTTCCTCTTCTTAGCTTACCTGGTAAGCCTACTTCCATGTCTTTTCTACAGAAATATCAGTTGGAACCCGTTGAAACCACTAAGACAGTACATAAATAAACACAGCATTTTTGTTTGATGCTCATAGAAGTAGAAGAAAGAAGTAGGGGGACGAACTTGGACTACATAGAAATTAGGGCTGTACCGGATTCAAATTTTTGAAATCCGGCCGGAGCCGGATTTGGCCGGATTTATGAAGTGAGATCCGGCCGGAGCCGGAGCCGGATTTACAAATAAAAAAATAAAAATAAAATAACATACTACATCACTTGACTTAGGTGAGTGGAGTCACTCGACTGTTCATTACTGCAGTTCATTACTATAGACATGACAATGATGACATATACTCATATTAAATCATTTAAATGTAAAATAATTACATTCACAGTAGAATAAGTAATTAAGTAATATTAAGTTCCATAAGTTCAAGATGAAACATAATACATAAGCACATAATGCTAATTTAGTAATTTTAATTGTTAGTTTTCATTTTAAGTTTTTAGTTTTCACATTGTTTTCAGTTGGCAAATTATCAGCTCAGTTACAACTCACAACAACAGTACACTGAATAGATTGAATTTATTGAAATACATTCATTTAGTAATTTCACTATTTCAGTCAGTCTTCATTATGGCTGTGAAGTTGAACTCTCAGAGTCAAGAAGAGACGAGTTGTATTTCAGGAAAATCAACGTCTCCGCATTTTCTGGTAAAAGGCTACTACGGTGGTCAGTGATAATGTCTCCTGCAGTACTGAACAGCCTTTCCGATGGCACACTTGTAGGTGGTGGTGCAAGAAATACCTGCGCCAGTCTAGCCATGCTTGGAAATCTTTGCTTATTGGCATGCCACCATGAAACTGGATTTGACTGTCGAGTTTGAAGTGGCTCTGACAGGTACTGTGTCACCTCAGTGTTAATGCTGTTGCCTTCGGCACTTGCAGAACGATCTGCGGTGGGATTTTCCTCGACAATTGTGTCAAAACAGCTCCATAGGCTGGACTCGTACTGTGTGGCAGTGCTCACAGAAGTCAAAACACTAGTACTACTACTACTAATAGTAGCTGATGGATCCTGTGGACTGACTGTGTTTGCTGAATCAATAATGGAGTTAGCTGCTAACAGCAGATGGGCTCGTGCATCACTTCTACCACGTTCGGAGAAGAAGCACAGCTTGAATCGAGGATCCAGTAGTGTGGCACAGGTGTAAATACTGTTGGATTCAATGTCCGCAAATCTGCTGCTAACAGCTTCAAGCAGGGCTGCTTTCATAGTTTTGATCCCAGCATCACTACCTTCTTTCTGGAGGAAAGCCATGAGTGTTTTCACTAATGGGATCACAACTGATATTGATGCCTGAGCTGCACTTATTTCACGTGTGATTTCTTCAAATGGTGCCAAAGTAGCTACCACATTCTCCGTGACTGCCCACTGTTGTGCCGTTAGCCCAGTTACCGAATCAATTTCAAAATTTTCAACACAGTACAGGCTGATGCTGCGCCGTTGTTCTAACAGACGTCGTAACATAAAGAACGTTGAGTTCCATCGTGTTGTCACGTCCTGGATAAGCTGATGTTGTGGTAGGTTTAATTCATTTTGAAGTTCATGCAAACGACTGGTTGCTGAAGAAGAGTGTTTGAAATGTCCTACCAATTTTCTTCCAGTACTGATGATGCCAGCAACATACTTTTGACTCAAAAGACCATCACGCACACACAGCTGCAGTGTGTGTGCAAAACATCCAACACTTGAATAGCTGCCATCACGAAAGCATTTGGCAATGTTGAATGCATTGTCTCTCACAACAACATGGCACTTCTCACGTGCAATTGACCACTCATCCAGCATCATTTCAAAATGTGCAAGCAAGTTTGTGGCCGTGTGATGTTCATCACATGCAGTACAATGGAAGACTACACTGCGGAGAACGAAGGAGTCTGTTAACCAATGGCCAGTGAGGCCCATAAATGACTGAGTGGTGTGTTCAGCTGTCCACGTATCTGTTGTGAATGATATGTAATCAGTGTCAGATATCATTGCTGCAATTTTTACCTTCAGACGTTTACACATGTCAGGAATGATATGTTCAGCAAAGTACTTTCTTGAAGGCAATTCATACCTTTTTTCCATTGTATGCATCAACTCTCTGAAACCTGGTCGTTCCACTACTTGAAAAGGCTCCATATCTATGGCTATCATTCGGGCTACGGCAGCATGAATGCGTTTAGCATTGGGACTGTTGATGTCCCAAATTTTGGCCCGGTCCCATGCCTGCACAATTGACTGCTGGGTACTGCTGCTTGCTTTGTGCAAACACGGTCCCAGATTCATCATAGATGTGGTCGCCAATACACTGGCCTTCAGTGATGCTTTCTTTTCCATCATTTCGTCATAGCTTTTCTTGTGCATCGATCGCAAATGGGTCTGCATTGATGATGTTGAGAAGTCTTTGGGGCGATCTGATCGTCCACGCGATAACTGTTTGTCACACAACTTACATATTACCTTCGCTGAATCATCGTCTTTAACCTTGAAGTAATCCCAAACGGCGCTGTATGACTTAGATTTTGATGCCATTTTATTTTATGGGCAAGACCAAAGAAATTTACGAAAATAAATATTCAAGTCCCACAAACTCATGAAGTAATGCACCATTAAAATTCAAAATGAGTGTTTTTTTCTTAAAATTCTTATTTACATCAGCGAGAAATAGTAAACCGGAAGTGCTACTGTGCTATTGCCTAAAATTCGACGTGGCCTCATGAAACATGTACAGAAAATTCACGTGACTAGGCAACACAAATCCGGCCTAAATCCGGCAAAACTGGACCGGAGCCGAAGCCGGATTTGTAAAAATGGCCGGATTCCGGATTTGCCGGAGCCGGAGCCGAAATCCGGTACACCCCTAATAGAAATAGATAGATAAAGTTACCGACCAGGATTCCAACCTTTCACCACCAAATGACGACAGTGCATCGCTGAAGGAACATCGCTATACTTTGACACATGACTAATTAGACAACATATCTTTCATCATCATCATCATCATCATCTTTCACTTCTGCCGTCAAGCGTCGTGGGGAGGAATAATTTGAGTTCCAGCGTCCGATGGGCAGCACTGGATAGTGTCATTCCATATGATTGTACAATGTCTTTAATGTCGTCAATCCATTTTCTTCTTGGACGTCCTCTTGGTCTCGTTGCAGATGATCTTTGTTGTAAGGCCAGTGATGGTAGTTGCTGGTGTTGCATTCTAACGACATGGCCAAACCACTTGATCTTCTGTCTTTCAATAAATGTGGCACAAGGTGTTGATCCCACTATCTGTCTGATAACAGCATTTCTTACTTGGTCTCGGGTTGTTAAGTTGGCAGCTCTCCTCAGGCATCTCATCTCTCAGGTGTTGATTTTGTGAAAGTGTGATTTGTCTTTATCTCTTTCAAAACTTACTCCATACTGACTTTATGCCTCCATAAGTCACCTACTAGCACCATTTTTCATTAACACTAACATTAATATAAGATGCGTACATTGTAAATTGTATAGATATATGTAGATAGTCCTGTGTGTGTCAATCTGTGTATTTACGTGGTGTGTGTGTGTGTGTGTGTGTGGGGTGGGGGGGGGGTGGGGAGATTCTTTTTACATGCCAACAATATTTTATTTGTCTTCATAGCCAGTTTTCTTCAGTGTTGCTCATGTTGGATAGATCTGTTCTGTTTTATCTTTTTTTTTCTTTTTTCCGCCCAGTGAACTTTTAATACTTCTCTGTATTGCTTATTTTCAAATGCTTTTATGTGTTTTCTAGTGATTCGTTAAATGTCTTAAGTTTCACAGAAAATATGCTTACTCTTAAATTCTGACTAGTGTTCTTGTTTCCCCAGTCCATAAAGGTTTTAATTGCTTGAGCTGTTACAGGGCAGTGCTGACACTTCTGGTCATTTCTGTGCTCACATTCCCATTGCCTGTCAGCCGTGAACCTGGATGCTCAAAACTGCTGACTTCCTGTAATTTTGCTACATTGATAACTATATCTAGGGATGTATTAGTTTTCTCAGTTGTCATTAGTATTGTTTTTGTTGCATTGAGGTATAAATAGTTTCAGTTCTCATGTGTGTTGTTGATACTAATGCTGTGTTGTAGGAATTTATATTTCTGATATTTCTCTTTTTCTTATTACAAAGGGATGCAGACTTAATTTTCAGTCAGTTTCTTAGTCTGTATGTACACAAAATACATGCAGGATCCTGAAAAAAAGGGAACTGGCACCTGAATTGTTTTTATTTTCCCCTGCCAATACATAATTATCATCGTGTGTTTTAGGTGGCTTGCTGAATGTTTTTATTAGGTTTTTTTTGGTTGATAATATATGACTATAATGAGAGAGATCAAAGAGATGCCAGGAATACTAGTCGGAGGTTATAATATAAATAATATACGCTATGCAGATGACACAGTATTGGTGGCGGATAATTCAACAGACCTACAGCAATTATTAGACGTTGTAGTAACAGAGAGTGCAAGGAAAGGACTCTCCATGAATATCAAGAAAACAGTAACAATGGTAATATCAAAGAAAATGGTGACACCAAAATGTGACATAGAAATAGAAGGAAAAATCCTTAACCAAGTGGATAATTTTAGATACCTAGGGGCATTTATAACATCAGATGGAAGATGTACAACAGAGATTAGGAGCAGAATAGGGCAGGCAAAAGCCGCATTTCAGAAAATGAAGAGTATCTTGTGCAATAAGTCACTATCACTGAATGTAAGAAAGAGAGTGCTGAAATGCTATGTAGAACCAGTTTTGCTGTATGGCAGTGAATCTTGGAATGTAAATGAACAAAGTAAGAAGAAATTAGAAGCAACAGAGATGTGGTTCCTGAGACGAATGTTGCGAATTCCTTGGACTGCCAGAGTGACTAACGATGACTGCCTGAAACAGGCTAATGAAACTAGAACATTATATACAACAATAAGACAGAGACAAACATCTTTCTTCGGTCACGTGATGAGAAGAGAGGCATTGGAGAACATCGTAACAACTGGAAAGATCGAGGGGAAGAGAGGCAGAGGCAGACCAAGAGAAATGATGCTGGATGGATTGAGACGGTGGCAGGTAGGAATATCAGCAGCAGAGTTGATCCAGAAAACCAAAGACCGAGATCTGTGGAGAGCCATGAACGCCTACGCCAGCTGGCACGGCACTTGATGATGATGAATATATGACTGACAAGCCACAGTAGCGCGGGGGCTGACACATTTGCAGTTGCCTTGGTGTTTGTGTGTTTGATAATGTATAACTGAGGAGCCACAGTGTTCATGTGTTTGATAATATATAACTGAGAAGCCACAGTAGTGCGGGGGCTGACACATTTGCAGTTGCCTTGGTGTTTGTGTGTTTGATAATGTATAACTGAGGAGCCACAGTGTTCATGTGTTTGATAATATATAACTGAGGAGCCACAGTTCATGGTTTGATAAGAGAGCAAGTGTCATGAAAGGAAAATCAGGAAGAGGAGCAGACCAAGAGAAATGATGCTGGAATGATTGAGACGGTGGCAGGTAGGAATATCAGCAGCAGAGTTGATCCAGAAAACCAAAGACCGAGATCTGTGGAGAGCCATGAACGCCTACGCCAGCTGGCACGGCACTTGATGATGATGAATATATGACTGACAAGCCACAGTAGCGCAGGGGCTGACACATTTGCAGTTGCCTTGGTGTTTGTGTGTTTGATAATGTATAACTGAGAAGCCACAGTGTTCATGTGTTTGATAATATATAACTGAGAAGCCACAGTAGTGCGGGGGCTGACACATTTGCAGTTGCCTTGGTGTTTGTGTGTTTGATAATGTATAACTGAGGAGCCACAGTGTTCATGTGTTTGATAATGTATAACTGAGGAGCCACAGTGTTCATGTGTTTGATAATATATAACTGAGGAGCCACAGTGTTCATGTGTTTGATAATATATAACTGAGGAGCCACAGTGTTCATGTGTTTGATAATATATAACTGAGGAGCCACAGTGTTCATGTGTTTGATAATATATAACTGAGAAGCCACAGTGTTCATGTGTTTGATAATATATAACTGAGAAGCCACAGTAGTGCGGGAGCTGACACACTTACAGTTGCCTCGGTGTTTGTGTGTTCAAATCCTCAATGAGGCGGGGACTTGTTCAGTTGACCTGGACTCCCTGATCCACCCAGCCTAACATGAATACCATGACACATTCTGGGAAGTAAACATGGCCTGCATAACATTGACCACATCACCGATCAAATGCTGATTGGTCTAGACAAATATGGGGCCAGCTCCGTATATCCGAGACATTTCAAGGTGATGAATAGGGTTCTTTAATTTTACTTGTAATATGTAACTAATGTATTTGGCTGTTATGCCCTGGTGCCTTTTTTGGCCAATTTGTGAGCTCTCACATTTCCTGCCAAACCACAATGTGATGGAATTTACTACAGAATAGTTCTAGATCACAGATTTGCTTGAGACTAATAGATCATGTAGTTTGTTTTTGACTCATATTGAAGTGAAGTGCTATATATTGTCTTCTTTTGTGACCGTCTCCTCAGTTAACCTAAGGACTTCTCCATATCTAAGCAGTGGAATAATGGCTGAAGCATCGGCGCCAGGTCATGGGAGTGTGAAAAGGCTGCTGGCGTATACTCCGTACTCATCAGTGTCTCATCCTTCAAGAACACCACGCTTCACTAACCCTCCAACCAGCAGAAGACTCGCAGGTGAGGTCAGAAATTTAGTTTTTTCCCTTTTAATAGCAGAATGGATGGATAGCAGCACTCAGAACATTCCCATATGTGCTCCAGCCTCATCTTCAACAGCTAGCAAAGAGTCCCAATACTAATGGTACCTAGTAGCATTCTGATTAGGTGATCATCTAGCCTTTCCTCAGAGTTTTGAGTGTCGGCCAGATCCTCTGGTTACTCCCTGCTCACTGCTTGGATATCTACACAGATGGGTCGGTCATCCAACATGTGAGAAGCTCATGGGCCTTTACAGCTCAGGCTGGAGGGAGAATTGTGAAGGAGGACTCTGCTGCTTTCACTGAAACCACAAGTAGCCTGACCATGGAAGTCATGGCAGTAAGTAAAGCAATAACATGGCTCGAGACACAGACATTCACTAGGGCTTGTTTCCTTAGCGACTCAATGAACATGATCAAGAGGATAGAGGAGGGGTCGATCCGAAGAGAATGGTTGCTGCCTCTGGAGCGGTCTCGGCTGGCAAAGATTAGTTTCATCTTCGTGCCAGGGCATGCGGGAGTACAAGGAAATGAGCGGGCTGACAAGCTCGCAGGTGAGGCTACTGTGGAGGGCGGACGCGCCATGGACCAGGCTGACATTCTGAATGCTCTACGAGAAGTAAGACTTTTGCGAGAACCAAGTGATGACTGTGAATCTACAACAATGGCCAGACTGCGAGAGCAGCAAATTAAAAGAGGGGTGGCCAAACAAGAACACCACGCAGGAAGCCAAAGAAGATTGATAAACCAACACAGAACTGGCGTCGTTAGCCGCTACACGTTGCGGGATTTGCTGAGGAGGGGATCCGAGCACTTATGGACTGAATGGTTCGATGTGCAATGAGGATGATCTGTCGACTAACTAACTAACTAACTAACTCCCTGCAGCAACATTCTCTCCAGGCCGTGATGATCTATCTGTTCTTCCACATTATACACATGATCCCAAAGGGCTCTGACCACATCTGTCTTATCATGCACCAATATCCCACTAAGTGGTGCAGACCCTGCCAGTCTGTCCGTCTGTTCATTTTCCACCACACAAGCATGTCCTGGGGGGAAAAATCAAACAGATGCTCTCTATTTCTGATTGTTGAATGGAAGCCTGCCACTCTACCTGAAGCATGCCTGTCTTCACCTTTCTCGTCATACTTTGTGAGTCCATTACAATCATGACTTGCATATGCTGTTGGTCCTCCATCCAGCAGAACTTTATTAGAATACTGAAGTTATTTAGCATTCTTTGTTTTCTCTCTCTGACAGTACACTAAAGTATTTAGCATGGTTTGTAACAATGTTCCCCCTCTCTAATAATAATAGAATACTGAAGTTATTTAGCATCCTTTGTAACAGTGTTTCCTCTCTGTGACAGAAAGCTGAAGTTATTTAGCATTCTTTGTAACCTTTGTAACAGTATTTCCCCTCTCTAACAGAATGCTGAAGTTATTTAGCATTCTTTGTTTTCTCTCTGTGACAACATACTAAAATATTTAGCATGATTTGTAACAATGTTCCCTTTCTCTAATAGAATACTGAAGTTATTTAGCATTCCATGTTTTCCCTCGCAGAAAGCATACTAAAATATTTAGCATGGTTTGTAACAATGTTCCTCCTCTCTAATAGAATACTGAAGTTATTTAGCATCCTTTGTAACAGCGTTTCCTCTCTGTAACAGAAAGCTGAAGTTATTTAGCATTCTTTGTAACCTTTGTAACAATATTTCCCCTCTCTAACAGAATGCTGAAGTTATTTAGCATTCTTTGTAACAGTATTTCCCCTCTCTGACAGAATGCTGAAGTTATTTAGCATTCTTTGTAACAGTACGTGCTCTCCTTGATGGAATACTGAAGTTATTTGGCATTGTTTGTAACATTATTTGCCCTCTTTGATAGAATATTTAAGTTATTTGGACTTCTTTGTAACAATGTATCTCCTCTCTGATAGAATACTTAAGTTATTAATGAATATAAATGGGGTGCCATTTTTAATTGCTAATTAGGTCACAGCACATTTTTAGGGGACTGAAGAAGTGTTTGCTACTCTTGTTCATATTGCCATTTGCATTTCAAGATTCTCATAATGATTTGTGCTATTTGCTTTTTCTTCTGTCTAATTGAGCAGCAAGTACGCGAGCTGCACGAACAGAACATGAGGATGAGGATGAGGTTCACGACTATGCAGGTTAGAGACTGACTTCATTTGTAACAACATTTCTTTGTTACTAAATTGCTGTGCGTCTTCTGGAAACTGTAATCTCTACTAGTTTGTTTTCTCAATGTCCTTGTGTTTTATTTTCTGAAACTACAACTTTTCCAACTCTCTTTCTATTTTAAATCTCTTCCTTCTTTTTTCAACATGTAACTTGTTTAAATCTCTGTAACTTGTCTAAATCTATGTAACTTGTCTAAATCTCTGTAACTTATCTAAATCTCTGTAACTTGTCTAAATCTATGTAACTTATCTAAATCTCTGTAACTTGTCTAAATCTCTGTAACTTATCTAAATCTCTGTAACTTGTCTAAATCTATGTAACTTGTCTAAATCTCTGTAACTTGTCTAAGTCTCTGTAACTTAAATCTCTGTAACTTGTCTAAATCTCTGTAACTTGTCTAAATCTCTGTAACTTGTCTAAGTTTCTCTTTAAAACTTTAATCACATGTCCTTCACAGGATGTTATAATCAAGCTCAGTGTTTATCACTGTTTATCACTAACTCTGTAACTTGTCTAAATCTATGTAACTTGTCTAAATCTCTGTAACTTATCTAAATCTCTGTAACTTGTCTAAATCTCTGTAACTTATCTAAATCTCTGTAACTTGTCTAAATCTCTGTAACTTATCTAAATCTCTGTAACTTGTCTAAGTTTCTCTTTAAAACTTTAATCACATGTCCTTCACAGGATGTTATAATCAAGCTCAGTGTTTATCATCATGTGCCGTGCCAGCAAATTAAACAAACTAGGTTAAACTTGGTAAAGCTGTGGAAATGTAAACATGAAGTATAGGGAAGCTTTATACAATAAAATTGCCCTTTGCAGGACATCATTTATTGCATGCTTGTGATTTAGTAGGCAATTTTAATTCAATAATTTGCCACTTACTAAACAAGCTGAACAGCGCATAAATGCCTTTGAATATAAATGTTATAGATAGGTTCTAAGAATATCTTGGATAAAGAAAAACAAATGCATCCATACAACAAGATCTGACTATTGAAGAAGGTTGGCTACTAAAGACGATAAAACAAAGAAGATTGAAATATTTTGGTCACTTGAAATGTCATGAAAGTTTGGAGAGAACAATAATGGAGGGGTATATGCCCGGGAAGAGAGGAAGAGACAGCCAAAGAGAAGATGGGTGCAGGATGTGGCAGATGATCGCCAGATGGGTGTATCGGAAATGGGACGTCTTGCTTATGACCAGAAAATTTTCCAGAAAGTTATGGGAGCGAGGTTCTGCAAAGGACATGCTACTTAATGAATGAATTTGCCCTTGATTTCTAAACTACCGATGTCACAACGCAAAATCAACGCAAAGTAGCCTGCTTCAAAATTTCTTGTGGCTAATTTTAAACTCTGGACAAGATATGATGGGGAATTATGAAACTGCAAATTTCACTATCTCCTAAGCAACAAGTGTTGGTTATTTTCTGTAGCTTTCTCAAATAGCTTTGGCTTTTCTTCATATGTGTATATTTCATTATCCGTGCATTCTTTCCTCAATTTATGTATACATTGTAAGTATCATTTTGTTTTCTAAATCTCCTTGATTTGGAAATCTCAGTAGCTTTTCTAAATCTGTAAGTTGTAGTAGCCTAGGGGCTAGCATGGTTGCCTGATGGCAAACCATTATTACACCACCACCACCACCACCACCGCGGCGGCGACGACGGCGGCGGCGGCGACGACGACGACGACGATCGCATTACCACCTCCACAACTAATGCTATTTCTACTACGACTACTGCTGATGCCGATACTACTAATACTACAGTTATTGCTGCCATCACTTATACTACTACAATTACTGCTGCGATCACCTATTCTATAGTCTGTTCAGAAATGAATGCCGTCATTCACAATCAATTATTTTGAAAACTGTCTGTTGCATCGTTATGAAATTTTTCCTGCCATCTTATATTTACCCCCACCCAAGGAATATGTCTTTGATAGGTCCAAAAGCAACTTAAATCATGGAAAGCGGTGACATTTCTTTGATGTTTTGGTGAAAAACTAGTGATTTCTCGCTAACAAACTTGTTTTACAGTAATGCCCCGCCAGTTCGGATGACGACAAGGCATATCCAGCTTCGGATGAGAGTGGGTGCAGTGTCTACTCTGCTGAGACGGAACATGATTACCTGTTTTGCACGACGAATATAGCTGTGAATGTCTCTGTAGTGGACTTCCTTCTTAACGGTCAAGATGTTGGTCCTCTTTTCATTGAAGTTTACAGAATAATTCGTATGTTCGTGTGTTGTCCCCTCATTTGACAACGTGTTTCTTCTCATGTTTCTTGTTATGCCACAATATGTCAATTCCCTCCGCAATATTACTCTTCAATTGATATTCAATGCGTCTAGAGCTTTTTTTTTTTCAATGCCAGTTGTTTGTCACCGTTGAGGGCTTACAGAATTGAAAATTCATCACTGTGGAATACAAACTGTTGCCATTGACAAGTTGTATTGTTTGTGCCGATGCTGTCATGTTAAGGGCCTGCAATTCTTCTTCTGAATAGTTGGAGCAAAAATATCCCAGTAGGTGTGCATGTGGATTAATGTCTGCGATCTGCCCAGACCTTAATCTGTATCGCATGATTCCAGTAGGTTTATGACTGCTCTCGGTTGCATAAAATTCAATCCATCCTTTCTCCAATAGTCATCTTCCTCTTTCAACACATGGCCCTCACATTTTTTTCCAGTAACTTTTATCAATATTTAATAGCGCGGACTGGGTTAGTATCTTGACGTCTGACAATTTTAATATAGTATTGTCAGTTGCTACCTGTCCTTTAATTTTAGCCCACACAAGTTCTATAGGGTTAAAATGAGAATGGTATGGCAGAAGTCTCAGGCAACCATGACAATGCTTTTCTATCAACTTATCAATTTGATATTTCTTGCTTTTTGGCATCTGTTTTACAAGAGACAACAATTCTAGCTTGAAATACATTTCTGGAAATGGTATGTTTTCCATTCGGAGCCATATCTTTATTGCTGCCTTTGTGCTTGATGCTGTAGGTATTTTGTCTTCTTGGACAACAACATTGTGATATCATGCATTGTCCATAATTGGACACGATGGTCTATCTAGGGATGGAAGCACTGTATTCTCGAGCCAATCTCTAAATACATTACCATTCATCTTATTATGATAATCCCTATTGTCTGTATGCTTTGATATGAACATGAGTCCAGCATTCTGTAGTGAGCCATTATGCATACTACCGGCATGGGCTATGACCTAATACTGTCCTATATTACTGGGCACATATCACTTTATCTTTCCATCCACTGATTGCCATTCCTCTTCACTTGCGTGGTGCGCATTGATCCATGCTTCACCCAAATACTCTGTCATAATTTTCTTTGCATATTTCCCTTACTTCACGTAGGTTTTTGCTTCTCATGGCTCCTAAATGTGGTTGCTCGCAAATGATATTTCTACCTAAATTGTACTTTCTAAACTTGAATCCTAATGTCCTTATACTTTTCTACAAAGTTGTCTTGGATAGCTCTATGTCATTGTTCTTTCTCAACCAAACCCTATGTTTTCTTACAGTCACTGTTTCTTTGGTATCCAGCATTTTAATAATAGCTCGCCTTATGACATCCTTGTCAAAGCTGTCTACAATTGCATTTCTACCTACCGTTTGCTTATTGCGTGATGGTTTCATTCCAGATTCCAGCACCAATCGCCAAAATGACCGTTTACTCAGACCCAGTGCATGCACTGTTCTTTTCTCAGGATTTGTAATAGTATATGAAACAGTTTCCTGTGATCAGCTTCTTGATAAAAATACATGTACAACTTCATAGATATGCTTTGAAGTGTACAGAATTTCACATTCAATCCCATTCAACAATATTCACACATTCAGATGTTAGCGATAAATGGAAAGATTAAAAAAAATAATCAGGTTTCATGAAAGCACCCACATTATTGACACCTCTGAACACTCCACGTTCCACTAGGTGAGGCTCTTGTCATAAGGCCAATCCTATATCCCACGAGAAAATTAACTATTCAACGCTGTTTCCATGTGAAGGTGTAATACATTTAATAATATGCACTTCATCTCTGACCCGTAAATTATATATTGCAAATAAACAAACTTTGAAATCTGCTGTACAATCTCCAGAACAAAAATTTTTTTGTTGGGTGGACATAATGATAAGGTCATGTGCTAAATCTCATTATTTTCCCTCAGTTGGTTACTGAGGTATGGAATTTTATATTGGGACAGACAAAAGTAAACCTATACCACTCCTGTTACTATTAACATTATTATGTTACTCTATTGTTTATCATTGTCTGTTTTCAGGTTTGCTTAAAAAGACATGGAAACTCTACAGCCTGTCACCTCTACACAAATTCAAGTCTAGTAAAACCTCTCTGACCAAGTACGGACGTTCATTGGATGTTGCCTTTTCTCAGGTAAGTTCTGAGCCAGTGTTATCAAACATTTGTTGCAGTATCAGGATGCACTAGTTTTCTTAATGTGTTTGTCCAAAGTCGTGGAAACAAAGCTCATGTAACAGATAATACACAGGATGTCAAACATGAATCTTTGTTATGCTTCTTCTCATTCTTCTTCACAGTAATTATAATTGATGTAAAGACAATGGTTGAAACACAGCTGCGAGCGATGTGGAAGTAGACTGCCTTACACTGGTTTTCTCTTGCCTGGGATACTGGCTCTGGGTTAAGAGACAAAAGAAGTGCCTGTGGATTGCATTTAGTAAGGAAAGCTTGACATTTGATACCACTTCATCTAGTCTGAGAATAGAGGTGGAGGCAGTGGCTATGGCTGGATGACAAACCACACTGACACATGTAGTGATTGTAACAGACTCACAGAGAATGCTGAGAAAGCTGAAGTCTGGCATGCTTTGTGCAGAGTGGCAGGCATCAATTAAAAGAAAAAAGGTAGAGAATGTCCATTGGATCTTTTCTCCAGGGTGTGCTGGTGTGTTGGGAAATGAATAGGTGGACAAGTTGGCCGGGTCTCCACTGTGATTAGTGTGGAAAAACAGATAAATCATCGTAACCTGAAATGAATAGGGCGACAGGGAGTGACCAAAGGATCTGGCCGGCACTCAGAAGAAAGACCAGGCGGAGACAAAAACAGACAGCAACTGATACCATTATTGGTGGGACTCTTCACTGGTTGTTGAAGATGGGAATGGGGCAAATATGAGAATGTCCTGAGTGCTGTGATGTTTGTACTTGGACTCAATTACACTCTTGTCTAAAAGAGATGATGACAGGTGTGCCTCAAACATAAGAAAGATAACAGGAGTGAAGATGAAAATAAATTCAACAATAGCAAAGAGGCAAACGTATTGATGTAATCACTAGAGCGCTCCGCTGACAGTGTCACAAACATGGTCGGATGAGGGTTCAATATCTGAACTCATTGTCTGCTAAGAGAGGGAGAGACTGACCACCTATCCTCCATGCACTCAGGCCTACAAAATGTGATGCTTCTAGCACATCATAGACCTACAGCTGGTTCCTGCTTCAGGGTATGTTGTTATTGCATGCAAGCAGAAAGAGTTCTGTTCAGTGTGGAGTGATGGTGGGGACAGCAGATGTTCCACATTGGAACAATACCCGTGTCTGTGTGTTGTGATTGTTTGCAGCTCAGGACAGCATGGCCTAATGGATAGCAGCACTCATTTTTAAACTTCCGGTGTGCTGGGCCAAGGTAGCGGGTTCAGCCCCTACACCGGTCATTTGCACTAAAATGATGACTTCTCATCCTAGACTTCGGGACATAAACTATAAGTACCGCTGAAGTCAGAGTGAGTTCGCCTGATGGTAAGGGATACTGATAATAGCTAATTCATATGCAAAAATCAGTCCAGTGCACTAGACTTAGTAGCAAGTGTAAGGACTACGCTTGAGTTCAAAGCGAGCGAACGCAAATTAAAAAAATTATTTCAGCCGAAGTATTATTCATGTATTCACTTCATATGATATATAACTCTATAGTATGTGCCTGATTAGATGCAGCGAAATATGCCAGGCAATAAATCGTGCAGCATATTGTTTGTGGCTTCTCTGTGTTTAAATTCACCAAAGGAACACATACTTTGAATTTCCTAAATATATTTTTAATAAACATGTGAAACAACTTTTCACTTGTAAACAACTACATTATGAGTTTAAATCATCAGTAAGATCAGGTGTTAATAGACATTTTATTAGCACAAGGTGTAGGTAGTTGCTGTTTTTGGTGTAATTTGTAAAATATTGAGTGAATGGAAACAAATGTCATATTGATTTTGCAGGTGAAAGCTCAGAGTTGGCGCATAGAAGATGCTTGTTCTGGAAATGAGAAAAGCTTTTTCTGCATTTATGAGGGACTTAATTTTCATCACAGTGAGTTGCTATATATTTGTAATTTTCATCATGTTCAGTATTTCTAACTTTCATCATAGTTGGCATTTATTGTTATTATTATCATAGTTGGTATTTGTATCTTTCCTCATAGTTGTATTTGCATCTTTCCTCATAATTGGTATTTGTAGATGTCACCATAGTTGATATTTGTAACTTTCATCATAGTTGGTTGGTATTTGTAACTTTCATCATAGTTGGTTGGTATTTGTAACTTTCATCATAGTTGGTTGGTATTTGTAACATTAATCATAGTTGATATTTGTAACTTTCATCATAGTAGGTTGGTATTTGTAACTTTCATCATAATTGGTATTTGTAACTTTCAACATAATTGGTATTTGTAACTTTCATCATAGTTGGTATTTGTAACTTTCAATATAATTGGTATTTGTAACTTTATTATAGTTGGTATTTGTAACTTTCATCATAGTTGGTATTTGTAACTTTCAATATAATTGGTATTTGTAACTTTATTATAGTTGGTATTTGTAACTTTCATTATAGTTGGTATTTGTAACTTTCAATATAATTGGTATTTGTAACTATGTTATAGTTGGTATTTGTAACTTTCATCATAGTTGGTATTTGTAACTTTCAATATAGTTGGTATTTGTAACTTTCATCATAATTGGTATTTGTAACTTTCAACATAATTGATATTTGTAACTTGCAACATAATTGGTATTTGTAACTTTCAACATAATTGGTATTTGTAACTTTCAACATAGTTGGTATTTGTAACTTTCAACATAATTGGTATTTGTAACTTTTATCATAGTTGGTATTTGTAACTTTTAATATAATTGGTATTTGTAACTTTCATCATAGCTAGTATTTGTAACTTTTAGGACTTCCGGTCCCCAAACATGGCGGATAGGTATTTATACCGTTAAGCCTCTGGAGTGTTTAATGCTTGTAGCTATGGTTTCAGTTGCATTTTCCTCATGTTGGACTGGTAGTGCATGGTTCCATCGCCCTGCTACTGAGTTGAGTGCATGGCGCGACACTGTGAGCTGTTAATTTTGTTTGGAATGTTTTTACATCTGTCCGCGGTTGTTGTAGCGTGAACTGCATGTTCGGAATGATGGTGGTCGGCCTGTCGCAGAATTGACTGGATTGCTTTATTTGGTTTGTGAGTGCATTTCTCTTGGAGACTCCTGGGAGTCATCGCTGGAGCTGCGGTGTTTGTGCTTTGTGCGATGCTTTCAAGGGGCCGCCCTGCAGAAAGGGACCAAGCCGTATGGGATAAATCCTGAGGCAATAAAATCAATTCTCTCGACTTTTAATGCAGTAATGTGTGGCTGCTGGTTTTCTAGTGACTGCCACTTCCATCGATGACAAACTGTATTTTTCATGGAGGACTTTTGTGTTGGCATTCTGACGGCGACATTATGCGGGCTGTTGGTTTGTTGAGACTCCTGTCTATTTCATTGTTCACATAGGGCAGTGAGGAGCATTTTGTATGATATTCACTGGCACAGGAACGAAGTGTAATGGGGACAACCCGTTGCCGTTAAGTTGGAACCGCGACTAATGACTAATTGTAACTTTCAACATAATTGGTATTTGTAACTTTCATCATAGTTGGTATTTGTAACTTTCATCATAGTTGGTACACTGCAACACTGTGTATGCTTTCAATCTTTTCAGATGACCCTGAGGCTGTTCAGATTCAGGTCACAGAGAAAGGTCAGTCTATACGTTTGTTTAATCACAGTTGCATTTCTTTCCCTAGAATCTGGGAATCTAGGTGATGAAGTGGTTATGCTGCCTGCCTAACGCTTCAAAGTTCGTGACCTTGTTTTCAATTCCTTCGTTTGATTTACG
This sequence comes from Cepaea nemoralis, assembly GCA_014155875.1. NCBI lineage: Eukaryota > Metazoa > Mollusca > Gastropoda > Stylommatophora > Helicidae > Cepaea > Cepaea nemoralis. The sequence goes on along the minus strand of JACEFZ010027823.1, from coordinate 270,056 downwards.
GGTGCAGTTTTCTAGGAGACTCCCGGGGGTCGTCCGGTGGAGCTACAGAGTTGGTGTTTTGTGCAACGCTTTTAGCAGGCCGTTCTGTGAAGAGACACGGTCATATGGGATCAAACCCGTTGCAATGAAGTTGATCGTCTTGCCTTTCAAGCTCTTTTTTCTGTCCTCGTCCCCCCCCCCCCCCCCCCCCCCCCTCCCCTCCAAACCCCTGAATTTGTAAGATAACGCGCTGATGGGCATCGGTGTCAGTAGGTTCTTATTTATGTTGTCTTGAATTTCATGGAAGCATGTGTTGTTGTAATTGGTGGAAAAAACCTTAGACTGACCCTTGTAAAAAATAACATCACTGATTCCCAAATAGAAGTCTACATGGAAGGGGCTGAGTGTCAGACACTTAAACTTAAGACAGGCAATGCAGACCTACATCTGATCAATTACTACTGTCCAAGTGACCGCCCACAGGCACTGGACACACTACCATTAACAGAAAAAATGATTGTGTGTGGTGATTTCAACAGCCACTTGAGAGCTGGGGCTATGATCACATGGACTAGAGAGGAGAGAGACTGGAAGACTGGCCGGATGAGAATAGATTCATCTTGATTAACAAGTCGTCCGACCCACATACTTTCTACTCAAGATCATGGCACACTACAACTACACCTGACCTGGCTTTTCATTCACCAGACCTGGAGTGGAACATTACTTGAATTGTTGGGAAACAACTTGGTGGCAGTGACCATCGGCCAGTCTTTATAACTGTAGAAAATGAGCTTGTAAGTGAAAGCAGCACCCTCTCGAGGTGGAACTACAAGAAAGCAGACTAGGCAATGTACAAGAATCGCACCAGCATACTGGTTAGAAACCTGAACACTGAGAAAGACATAAATAAAGCAGTTGAAGAGTTTGGGAAATGCATACTACAGGCAGCGCAAGAAACAGTACCAAGAGGAGCCCATAAACAATATAAACCCTACTGGAGTAGTGAACTGGAACAGTTGCATGATAATGTGGAAGTGTGTAGAAAGCAAGCAGAGGCCACACCCAGCCAAGAGCACCGCAAATTCCAGCACGCAAAAGCCAAATTTCAAAGGGCCAAGCTGCAGGCTAGACGGAAAAGCTGGCAGGGGAAAACGGAGTCTCTGAACTTTGAAAGAGACACAAGGAAATTGTGGAAGCTAATAAAACAACTTAACAATGAAGGCACAGGGAGAAACTCAAAAATTGTACTACATAAAGATGGAAACATCTTAACAAGAAAGCAAACAGCTTACCATTTTGCGGACTCATTTGCACAAGATAACAATATTAAAATTAGTCAAGAGAAACAACAAGAGATTTGAGAGAAACTGCAACATACAGGACAGAAGGAAATAGTACATGAGGTTCTTGAGGCACCCATCACAATCAGCGAACTGGAGCTAGCCATATCAAAACTGAAAATGAGAAAGTCACCAGGAGCTGATGGTATCTCCAATGAAATGATCAGGAACCTAGGAACAGAGGCCAAAGCAAAGCTGTTGCAGATCTTAAATAACAGTTGGACCTTAGGCAGTGTTCACAAGCCTGGAGAGAAGCAATCATGATACCCCTCCTAAAATCAGAGAAAGACAGTTCCATTGCCTCTAGCTACAGACCAATTAGCCTCACCAGCTGTCTCGGCAAAACACTGGAGCGTATCATCAATCACAGACTGCAGTGGTACATTGAAAGTGAAAACATCCTTGTACCACAGCTGGCTGGCTTTAGGCAGTGCTACTCTATGGAAGATCAGACAACCTACCTCTCTCAAGAAATTGAAGATGCATTCCAAGAGAAGAAGCTGGTGCTTGCGGCATAGATAGATCTGAAGAAAGCCTTTGACAAAGTCTTGAAAGAAGGTCTGATGAAGAAACTGAGAAACTGCAAAGTCAGTGGAAGAATGTACAAATGGGTGAAAGCATACTTGCACAACAGAAGAGCCCGAGTACAGACAGACGGACTCATCAAGAGCAAGAAAATACTACTGCGTCACGGTGTTCCCCAGGGCGGAGTCTTGTCCCCCACACTTTTTCTAATCTTCATCAGTGATCTCGTTGCTAATCTGCCGCATGGAATTAAAGTGGCAGTGTACGCCGATGACCTGGTTCTATGGAGCACAAATGAACATGCATCAGTGGCCACCAGATTGCTATAAAGAGCTGTAGATACATTTGCTGCATGGGCAAATAGATGGTGTGTCAGCATAAACACTGACAAGTGCAGCACCACGCTATTTACCCTCTCTCCAAAACAAAAGGCAGGGATCATCCATATAAATGGAACACCCCTAAGAGAAGATAAAGAACCAACATACCTTGGAGTAACATTTGATGGCAGGCTGACATGGAGAAAGCACATCAACAAAGCAGTAGCAAAAGCCAGAAGGAAAATAGCCATCCTGAGAAAGCTAAGTGGAACCACATGGGGAGCCAGTGGGAAAATACTTAGCAAAGTTTATCAACAGAGCATACAACCACACCTGGAATACGGGTCAACTGCGTGGTGTTCAGCATCAAAAACCACACTACAAGAGCTGGACAAGGTGCAAAATCAAGCACTTAGAGTCACCACAGGAGGGATGAGATCAACCCCTATAGTGGAAATTGAGAAGATGGGGAGGACACAAGTACTGAGAGAGCGTAGAGATACAAAAGCTCTAATACAAGCAGAAAAGTTCCTCAGCTTGCCAGGCCACCCTATGAAGAACAGATTTGAAAACCTAGCTATAGGGCGGTTGAAAAGAAGTAGTTTTATCCACCAGGCCAAAAGACTCTGCAGAGAAACCACCAATCTGCCCACAGTTAGTATCCCCCTAACAACTATTTGAGAGCGAACTTCATGGAAAGATGAGCATAGACTATTATTACAAATCCAGACAAAAGTGAGAGGAATATTTGACAAGGAAGAACAGATCAGTGTACAGCACAGAACAGCTTCGCTCAGCTTGATGAAGAATACCCACAGGACCTCTGGATCCGAGTCTACACAGATGGGTCAGCACAAAATGCTTTTCGAAATGGAGGAGCGGGAGTGTACATAGAATACCCAAATAATACTAGGGACACAGACAGAGTACCGACAGGAAAGTACTGCCATAACTATGATGCTGAAATTGAGGCAATCAAGATAGTGATAGAGAAATTACTAAATACCAGCAATGGTACACAACCTGTGGTGCTATTGACAGCTGCAAAATCAGTACTCGAGGCTCTCCTGTCTGGGAAATTGCCAGTACTAAGGACACTACTTTCTGAACTTAGCAGTCAGCATAAGGTCACCATACAGTGGATACCATCCCACTGTGGAGTACCCGGAAACGACAGAGCTGATCAATTGGCTAAGGAAGGAGCCAAAGAAGAACAGCCTGATGAGCCCGTTACATACCACCAAAAGAAAAGAATGCTCAAATCAGTCAGAAAGCCACCAAAACCTGCTCAACATGACTACCACATTATGGACAGACCAGAACAAGTAATTATTCTGCGCCTCAGAACAGGACACAATAGATTACGCAACCACGTGTATACAAAATTCAAGATTGGTGAAACAGCCATGTGCACATGTGGATTGGCCTTGCAGACAGCAGAGCACATACTCCGAGACTGCCCAAAATATAACATATCTAGGCAAACCTTCTGGCCTAGAGAGCCGACAGTGGAAGATAAACTTTATGGACAGATGTGTGAACTAAAAAAAGACAGTTAAATTCATACAAGATAAACATTGCAGTTATAGACATATTTCAAGCGAAAGAAAGAAGAAGAAGAAGACTTTTAAAAAACATATATTGGAAGCAACAAGCTGCCATAGGAATTGATAATGAAGTAGGTCAATTTGAGCCTATTAAGAGAGGTGTGAGACAGGGATGTGTAATGTCTCCAGATCTTTTTTCCCTGTACAGCGAAAATATTTTCAGAAATATAGAAGATATGGAACGAATCAACATTGAGGGACGATACATCATTAACATTAGATATGCAGATGATACAGTCTTGATTGAAGACAATGAACAGTACCTGCAAAATTTAGTAGATGCGGTTGTTGCACACAGTGAACAACTAGGGTTAGAATTGAATTGCCCCGGGAAGGTTAACCCGGTCGACAAATGCCCGCAGAAGTCATATGTGTCAGCCTAACGGCGCATGAACGCAGCTATACTGTAAACAGGCACAACACAATCACGCCCAAAGATAAAAAAACATGGATGAATGCAGAAGAAGAAGAAGAATTGAATTGTAAGAAGACAGATTATGGTCGTCACTAGGGAGGAAGAAATACCACAATGTAATATACAAGTAAATGGGCATATTCTTAAACAAGTGAATCGGTACAGCTATCTCGGAACAGTCATAACATCTGATGGGAGATGCCTTGAAGAGATTAGAACAAGAATTGCTATGGTGAAGGAGACATTTGCAAGATGAAAAACATGCTGACCAATAAAAAGATATCAACTGAAACGAGAAAAAGAGTGTTGAAGTGCTACATAGATCCTGTACTTTACATGGTTGTGAAGCGTGGACAATGAGCAGACAAGCTGAAAAACATCTGATGGCTGTGGAAATGTGGTTTCTGAGGAAAATGCAAAGAATACCATGGACAGACAGAAAAACCAATGAACAAGTCCTATAAGAAACAAATGAAGATCGTAAACTGATTAGAGACATTAGACGTAGACAGTCAAAATGTTTTGGAAATGTTATGAGAAGAAATGAATTGGAGAACTTGGTGACAACTGGCAAGATTGAAGGGAGGAGACCAAAGGGAAGATCAAGAATTAAATACCTGGATGGCTTGGCCACGTGGCATGGTCGAGACAGAAACACAGAGCTGATCCACATGACTCGAGTGAGATGGCAAAACATGACCGCCCACGCTTATCGGCATGGCACATGATGGATGGATGTGTTGCTGTGAATTTCAAAGACAGCTGATATTTTCATGAATTTAATTGTTAACTTTATGTTGCCAGGAATTTTGGGGTTGAAAGTAGACATGATGATCTAACAAAACAAAGTGATGATCTAATGTATTCGTAGATTTAATTGTGAACTAATGTTGCCATGGATTTAATTGTGAACCAGTGTTGCCATAGATTTAATTGTGAACTAATGTCGCCACGCCATAGATTTAATTGTGAACTAATGTCACCATAGATTTAATTGTGAACTAATGTCGCCATAGATTTAATTGTGAACTAATGTTCCCATAGATTTCATTGTGAGCTAGTGTGCCATGTATTCCATTGGGAGCTAAGTTGCCATAAGTTTCATTGGGAACTAACATTGCCATGGATTTCTTTGGGTTTTAATGTGCTATGGATTTCTGTGGGTAATAATGTGCCATGGATATTTGTGGGTATTAAATAATGTGCCATGGATTTTTGTGGGTATTAAATAATGTGCCATGGATTTCTGTGGGTTTTAAGTGCCATGGATTTATGTGGGTAATAATGTGCCATGGATATTTCTGGGTATTAAATAATGTGCCATGGATTTTTGTGGGTATTAAATAATGTGCCATGGATTTCTGTGGGTAATAATGTGCCATGGATTTATGTGGGTAATAATGTGCCATGGATTTTTGTGGGTATTAAATAATGTGCCATGGATTTTTGTGGGTATTAAATAATGTGCCATGGATTTTTGTGGGTATTAAATAATGTGCCATGGATTTTTGTGGGTATTAAATAATGTGCCTGTAATATGTATGTAATATGACATATTCTATATATCCACATCTCCAGGACCTCTTTTTGACTTTATAATTGCCTGTTCAATGTCCAGGCTTCTGCGCCATATAATACTGTTGAATATACATAACAATTCTCATTTTTAATGTGTTGTTAATTTCTCTAGATGTTAATACTGATTTCATGATGTAGAAAGCATGTTTGGCTGTTCTATTCTCTTGTTGAGTTATGTTTCACTTCTGCCTTCATCTGTTATTACATGTCCAAGATAGGACATGCTATGAAACCCAGATCTGAGAGCTAGTGAAGCAGTGCTGTACTGTGGTTGTGCCAGTAAATATGAAATCTTGTGTTCCAGGTGTAGGATCCAACATTGTCTTGAATGCGTTGTTGATTTGTGTGGATTTAGTCAGCTGTCCTGTACCAGACCATCTGTCCAACAGCTTCACCTACTACCCAGTCATTTTGATCTCTGGCAGTAAAGCTAGGACAGATGTGCTGCTTAACTGGTTGGAGGTGAGGTGTCTTGTTCTGTTGGATGTTCAAATGTTGCTATCATTTGTTCCACTCTTGTTTATCTGTGTGGCAAAAGGCAGTGGTTATTATTACTAAAAAAGCAAAGCTTTTTAAATATAATTAATATATGTTCATTAAATTAGAAATTAATGCTACTGAGAGCTATACAAAAAATAAAGTATAGGACCCCTTGTTTGTGCTATGACTCAAGTTGGGTATATGGTGCTAGCCCCATATTTTTAGACCAATCAATTCTCGGTGGGTAATGTGGTGAATATCACATTGGGTGTCTTTACTGTCCACCAAATTTCCTGTTATCTGTTTTAAGCTAAATAAACCTGGCAGCCCAGGTAAGTGGGGAAACAGTCCCTGGCCTATAGGAGATTTGAACACATGACCACCGGGCTGGCAGGCAAGCATGCTAGCTACTGCACCATTGCCACTGACATTAAGTAAGGGCTGTGTCTGCAAGTAATTATGTTTTCTTTAGGTTAGATTAATTGAGTAGTGAATAATATAGGGAGGAAATGGAGCTGAGATGGCAACAGATAGGAGGGCTTGCGGTGAGTTGGGTGCCTATGCCCTAGTCCAGATACAGGATGAAAGAAGAAATGTGTGTGAACACATAATCATGAAATATCAAGCATGGACATGCATCAGGCACAATAACTGTTTGACACATGCTTGAAAAGTCACACAATTCACCGTAAGGAAACCTGGAAAACTTGTGAAAAGTTGTAGAATTTACTTCAACCCCTGATAAAAAACTTGTATGAGTGAGTTAGTTGCACATTCTTTACAGGACATGGCAGTCAACACCAGCATGTTTTGGCTGTTTGTGATTTCTGGGCAAGTTTACGTTCAGTAGTTTGCCATTGCTTTCTGAACGACTGGCGCTCATACCATTGTATGAAATATCAGCGCATGGCGGTCTGCTTCAAAATCATCTGCAGCTGTGTTTCGAGCGCAGCATGCGGGATACGAATTGTGCTCGTAAGCCCTTCGTCACAGAGCCGGTCTTGAGACACAAACCTGCTGTCTTGTAGGTAGACTAGGGATGGGCAAGGGTAAGTGTCAGTAGTGTAGTAATAAACATAGTCTATTTCATTGATGTACTACATTTAATAAGAGAAAGGTGATGCAGAGTATTGTAATAATTGGTTAAAAAGTTAGTTGCATATTCTTTACAGCATGCTTCCCAAACTTTTCACTTTCGCGGACCGGCATAACATTTCCTTTTGCACCAGGGACCGGTGCCGTTTAAAAAAATCTTTCTCCTTGTAATCTGGAATTTTATATGACCTCAAAATGCAATTTAATATAAATATGAGATTTAACGTAATTGTGGGTGTTGTCCCGGTGCGCTAAATACTGCTCCATAATATTATTGGATGACAGTGATTTATTTAATGGTGGTCCCATTTTCATGAGTAAAAATGTTATTGTAGAGATTTACAAATCAAAAATGTTTTCAAATGTCAAAACTACATTTAGGTCTTCTAGGTGTATATACTCGTATACACCGACAGTAATGAACACCAATATATAATAAAAATACAGTATATCTTGGAAAACGATACCAAATCAGATTTTAAACAAGCTGACTAAATTACAGTATGTTGTAATAAAAATGATTTAATGATCAGCTGCTATTTAATGCAAGAGGCGTGCCTGTTTATTATTTACAAGCTTATCAAATCGTGGCTCAATTGTAGAAAGCGCTACCCGCAAAGAATAACAAATTTCCATACCGTTTCTGTATTTTGTCTTAATAATGCTCATTGACGAAAAAGAAATACTCTTCTTTCAAGTTGTCTTTGTATCGATATCTCACATACACTATCAGAATCGCTAAGTTGGCAACGTCCGTGCTTTCATCCAGCTGTAATGAAAAATTCTCACTCAGACGATGGCAAAACACATTATAATCATACAACGAAAATCACGTATGTTCTGCATCTTATGTCAATCAGCAAATTTATAATGTGCATCTTTCTCACTTTTCGTCACATAGGAAACACAAGAAAAGCACGTCGTCAACAAACAAATGTCGTCGACCGGGCCGGCTTTTAGTATCGGTCTCAGCTGGTTACTATTTTAAACTTTCCCATTGAACCAATGATTCACTTCTCCTTAAAAATAAATAATCCTTGGGCTACGCGGCTTTTAATTTTTAATTTTAAAAAAAAAATGTTTATTTTAAAATTAAATCACTATAAAAACGGTGTGGATATCATGTTGTGAGAAAAGGACAATCTTGTTTTTAAAAAGTTCTAAACAATCCTCAAAGGAGAAAATATTTAACTTATTTCTTACTTTTTTCAAGTCACGTTGCGGACCAGCAAAGAAGGGCTCGTGAACCGGCACCGGTCCGGGGAGCACTGCTTTACAGGACAAAGCAGTCAACCCCAGCATATTTTGGCTGTTCGTTCCTGAGAAAGTTTACGTTCAGTAGTTTGTCATTGCTTCCTGAATGATCGGACCACATACCATTTTATAAAAATTAATGTAAGGCGGTCTGCTGCCAAATCGCCCACAGCTGTGTTTCAAACACAGTATGCGTCCATAACCCCCTTCGCCATATAGCTGGTGTAATAATTGGTATGTGCTACTAAAAACATCTTATTTGATGTTATAATTATGTGTTTGGTACTTAGAAGGACGTTGTGCAGTTGAAAGCACACTTGCCTGCTGGTCATGTCTTTGAATTCCCATCAAGGCAGATTTTAAAAATTGATCTGAGCCTAGATTGGATACCAGGAAATCTTCAGGGAAGTGAAGGTAGCCAGTCATATTGACCACATCAGCCGTCCAGTTTTGGTTGGTCTGTACAAATATGGGTCCAACATCATAGCCACAATATGGAGGTCAGCTTGGCCGAATGGATAAAAGGGCTCATTCTAAAACTTCCAGTGTGCTGATGTCAAGGTAGTGGGTTCAGCCCCTACACTGGTCAGTTGCACTAAAATGTTGACGTCGCATCCTTGACGTCATCATCATCATGTGCTATGCCGGTAAACTTAATGTAAAATAAGGATAAATGGGAATATTCTTAAACAAGTGAATCGGTACAATTATCTTGGAATATTCATACCATCTGATAGTAGGTGCCTTCGAGAGATTAGAACAAGAATCGCTATGGTGACAGCAGCCTTTTGCAAGATGGGAAACATACTGACCAATAAAAAGATGTAAATTGCAACGAGAAAGTGTTGAAATGCTGTATAGAACCTGTACTTTTGTATGGATGTAAAATGTGAACAATGAGCAGACAAGCTGAAAAACATCTAATGTCAGTGGAAATGTAGTTTCTGCAGAACATACAAAGAATACCATGGACAGATAGAAAAACCAATGAGAAAGTCCTATAAGAGGCAATTAAAAACCGTGAACTGATTAGAGAAATTAGACATATATTAAATACAATTTTTTTGGGCACATAAGATGAAATAAACTAGAGAATTTGGTGACAGCTGGCAAGATTGAGAGGAAAAGAAGGCAGAGAAGTAAATACCTGGATAGCTTCACCACATGGTATGGTCTAGACAAGAACACAGGGCTGATCCATGACTCTGGTGATCATGTGAGATGGCAAAACATGACCGCCCACGCTTATCGGCATGGCACATCATGATGATGATGGCATCTGGAGAAAGTTGTGACAGCCAGGAATATCAAGGGTGTCAGAGACAGGGGGAGACCATGTGGTTACAACGTCGCACAGAAGATGATGGCCGCACTTATCAGAAACACAGGGGATAGATATTTGTAGGAGAACACAATCTCCTGTGTCACTTAGCAACGCACATAATGATGATAAACAGATGTAACACTTTTTTCCTACTGACATTTTCAGCAACACTTTGATTGCCAGACCAGTCCCGTAAGCTTCTCTAACAATGATCTGCGATGGATGTTGGCAATGTGGAGTAGTCAGGCTGTGGGTACGTGCCAAGATTCTTATAATTCGTTACATTTCTAAGTGTATTGAAGTGTTATAAAGAACCTATACTGTAATTCGCACAATAAGTCTTATGAGTCACATAACAAAGGTGTTACTGAGAATAATGAAAAGAATACGAAACAAGATTAAACCAGAAATTAGTGAGGAGCAGTGTGGATTTGTGGAGGGAAAGGGCACAAACAGCACTATATATATTCTCAGGACACTTAGAAAGAGCTATAAAAGTGATAAAAAATATGTACTAATGCACAAAAGCATTTGACAATGTGAAACATGATGAAATAATAAAATTACTAAAGCAATTGAACATTGATGGCAAAGATTTGCGAATAATAAAGAACATATGTTGACAGCAAACTGCAGCCATAAGAATCAACAACCTTGTAGGAACATTTCAGTGTGTAAAGTAGGCATCAGACAAGGTTGTGTATTATCTCCTGGTTTGTTTCATTGTACAGTGAACATACAATGACATCTACAGAAAATATATCAGCAATCCTGGTTGGTGGACATAATGTAAATAACATATGTATGCTGATGACTTCGTCTTGATAGCAACAAGTCAGAATGGACTACAGAAAATGATAGATACGGTGGTTGTAGAAAGTGAAAAGATGGGCCTTAGTTTGAATAATAGAAAGACAGAAGTCATGGTAATATCAAAGAAACAGATTGTGCCTAAATGTGCAATTAAAGAAAATGACGTTATTTTGGGGGCAAGTGCTGAAATTCAGATATCTAGGCACATGGATTACATCAAATGGAAGATGCATCACTAAGATAAAGAACAGAATAGGACAAGCAAAAACTGCATTCTATCAAATGAAGAACGGTTTGTGCAATAAGTCATTGTCCTTGAAAGTTAGAGTTACATAGAAAGTTACATAGAACCAATTTTAACATACAGCTGCGAATTCTGGACAATTATTAATCAGGCAAAAATATCCCTGGAAGCCTTGGAGATGCGGTTTTATAGAAGAATGCTGAAAATTAATTGGACAGCCAAAATGAGCAATCGGGACGTTTTAAGGGAAGCTGAGTCGCAAAGACAACTTATCACAAACATCAGAAAGAGACAGTCATCGTTTTTTGGCCACGTTATGAGACGACAAAAACTGGAATATGTTGTGACAACTGGAAAGATTTGCGGAAAGAGAGATAGAGGAAGACAGCTGGATAAGATTCTAAACAGTCTTGTGTCATGGCACAGAAGGGAGTCAAGACACGAATTGATCCATGCCATCGGAGATCACAATTTGTGGAGAGGCATGATCTCCCAAAGATGACCATAGATTGGCAGAAGAATGGATGCGACAGTTCTTCAATAAACAAATTCAAACCGTTATATGTAGACAGTCCAGATAATTTGGACATGTTATGAGGAGAAATAGACTTGACAGCTGGTAAACTTGATGGAAAGACAGTGAAGGGAAAGCAATGAGATAAAGACCTGAAAGTCTGGCCACTTGGTGTATTTGGGATTCTTCTTCTTCATCTGCGTTCATCCGGAGTGTTTTTTTGTGTGTGGGCGTAATTGCATTGTGCCTGTTTACAGCAGAGCTGTGATACTTGCGTATTTCAGCTGACACATCCGACTTCTGCGGGCATTTGTTGACCGGGTTAACCTTCCCGGGTTTTTCGAAGGACTTTTGACATTTACTCGGATGTTATTGCATTGTGCCTATTTACAGCAGAACTGCGATTCTTGCGCCATTCAGCTGACACATCCGACTTCTGCTGGCATTTGTTGACCGGGTTAACCTTCCCAGGGTGTACTTGGGATGAGAACACAGATTTCATCCAGGACTGGTAATCGTGTGAGGTTGTCAACACTGACTGCTCATGCTCTGGCACATTGTGATGGTGATACCATATGGTTGAAATTATTATTTATCTGAAGCCATGGTTGCATCAGTGGTTAGTTCACTAGCTTGCGAACACTGTAGCCTAGGGTTACATTTTTAGAGGTGCCAGAATTTGTTTCTAGCCAGAATGACTTTGAATCGACTGGACCCAGCCCAATATTGTTGGTACCAGAGATGATCTGGGGCAGCATACATGGGGAATAGAGGTCAGCGGGGTTGAATGGGTAAGAGTACTCACTCCTGAACTTCTAGTGTGCTGGTTCAACCCCTACATCGGTCAGTGGACTAAAATGTTGACTTCTAGTCCTTGACATGAGGGTATAAATTACAGTACCTCAGAAGTCAGAGTAGGTTCACCTGATGGCAAGGGACACTGATGATAGGGAAAGCTAACCCTCCCTCAAAATCAGTCCAGTTCACTCTGCAGTGGCACCAAGTACAAATAGTAGTAGCTTGTGAGTGGACTACACTTTAGTTCAAAGCAAGCGAACACAAAATAAAAAAAAATAAACGGGCATCATTATATATGTATGTATTATAGTGGTGGTCTGGTGCTTACATGGTGAGACAGGCTTGGTCACCCCAGTGCTGTAAAGTGAGCACTCTTCTTCCACACCTTGAGGAATATTGGGTATATGGTGCTAGCCCCATATTATTGTATCTACTTCCCGGGACATTTCCTGGTGCCCAGTTTAGGTTGGGTCGACTTGGGAGCCTGAGATAATTTGTTCGAATCTGTCTTGATGGATATTCAAACCACCAGAGCTGTCAAAAGACATGAGTCTAGACAAGGTAGTTATAGAGGGAAGTGTACCAGGGAAGCGGAAAGGAGGAAGACTGCAGTGTAGATGGAGTCATGATGTGGTAGATCATTTAAACAGCTGGTGTGTTAGTGGAGTTGATAGGGAGCTGCACTGATATTTCATGAGCGTGGTTGAACAAGGGGTCAGTGCCTGCTCTCGTCATCTTGCTAAGTGAAGGAAAGACTGGCAACCAGTTTTCCGTGCATTCAGACTTACAAATCTCAGACCCATGGCGGGAAACTGCTTTAAGACACATGTGTACACCATGAGACAGATACTAGGTAGTCCTGTATCACGACATAGACATGTGTACAACACGGGACAGATACTAGGTAGTCCTGTATCATGACATGGACATGTGTACAACATGGGACAGATACTGGGTAGTCCTGTACATGACATGGACATGTGTACAACATGGGGCAGATACTGGGTAGTCCTGTATCACAGCATGGACGTGCACAACATGGGGCAGATACTGGGTAGTCCTGTATCACGACATGGACATGTGTACAACATGGGACAGATACTAGGTAGTCCTGTATCATGACATAGACATGTGTACAACACGGGACAGATACTGGGTAGTCCTGTATCACGACATGGACATGTGTACAACATGGGACAGATACTGGGTAGTCCTGTATCATGACATGGACATGTGTACAACAAGGGGCAGATACTTCTTCTGCTTCTTCGTTCATCCAGAGTTTTTTTTCCGGATGTGATTGCGTTGTGCCTGTTTATAGCAAAGCTGCGTTCTTGCGCCGTTAGGCAGACACATCTGACTTCTGGTGGCATTTGTTGACCGGGTTAACCATCCCGGGGGGCCAGATACTAGGTAGTCCTGTATCACGACATGGACATGTGTACAACATAGGACAGATACTGGGTAGTCCTGTATCATGACATGGACATGTGTACAACATGGGACAGATACTGGGTAGTCCTGGATCACAGCAAGGACCGATGTTGTCATGTGTACAACACAGGACAGATACTAGGTAGTTCTGTATCACGGCATGGACCGGTGTGGGCATGTGTACAACACGGCACAGATACTAAATAGTCCTGCATCATGGCATGGACAGGTGTGGACACATGTACAACACAGGACAGATACTAGGTTGTCCTGTATCACGGCATGGACAGGTGTGGGTATGTGAGTGCATAACTAATGCTAGATATCTACTGATATGTCACACACACACACCGAGTGTCTCAGACATCAGATAGGGTGTGATGGTGAAAATGACCATGTGTTCACATGCAACCATTGTGGACGAAATTTTACAGTTCTAATTGGTCTGATGAGTCACATTCGCTACCACCACGGGTTGTAGTTATTATGCCTTATTTGAAGCACAATGTAACACCCTATTTTCTGTCAAGACGGCAAGGTACCAGTCACATGTCTCTAGATACAAGGTGTTTCTAGAAAGTCATGGTTAACAAAAGCACTTGAAGAGATGATTTTCTTATAAGGAGTTTTGCCTGTTTCCTGCAGATCGAAAGGCATTTCCAGTCTTGTTGCAGTACTCCCTAGCAGACAGGTGTGATGGAATCAGTACCATTGACTGCAAATTTGAGGCGGCATTCTGTACAGAGCTCTGGGAAAGGTGAGTGGCAAGTGAGTGGTGTCAGGGGCTAGCCCCGGATGTTTGTACTGTTTGGCGATCAATTGGTGATGTGGTCAGTGCTTTACTGTCCAGGAAATGTTCTGCTACCCTTCTTAGACTGGTCAGCCTGGAAGCCCTGTTATTGGGTGGAAAAGACAGCATTGAAGAGGATTTGACCACAAAGGCACTGGGCTGACATAGCAGACAGGACGGACTGGCGCAAGGTAATAGTGACACTGGGCCATGAGTGCAGAGAATGGGCAGCGTGCCAGAGTTTGTGGTGCAACAACTGATCCAGAGTAAGACATCAAAGTATAGTGATCTATACTGATGGGTCAGTGGTGAGAAACAGGCAGAGTGGTTGGGGTGTCATTGCGAAGGCTAATAGACGATTCTTGAAAAAGGAGAGTATGGCATACGAGGTTACGACCTCTAGCATGAAAATGGTGGTAGTAGCAGTCACAGCGGCATTCTTCATCACAGACACAAGGAGTATCCTTAGTAAAGTGGAGTATGCCTAGTCCCAGCCAGTCAGTGTGTCTGCTGTGCTGAATCATGACCTGGGTACATGCTAATGTGCCTCTCCATAGGTGTGAGGATCATGTACCGGTCTTGTACAGCCACTGTGGCACAATAAGATACCGGATGCTGATTCATTGAGGGGGGATCTGAGCACATACGGACATGTCCGGAGTGCATGGATGACATCTAAATAGATAACTAAGTCCACTGGTGTCTGAGCTTGAAGTGTCCCCATGAAGGCGGCACCTTGCTCCCAGGTCAGGACAAAAGTCTCTACCCCGGGCACAACCCCCTGGTCAGGATCTCTTTGATAGTATGTGCCATGCCATTGCTACATTTAAGTTGAAGGTTGGCTCGTTGAAAAACGGACAACAGCAGACACCTTGTTATTCAAATCACTCACAGCTAGAGTAGTGACGTTGTAACACAACTCGTCAGTATACACTCAAGCTTTATTGGAATTTCGCGGTGGTTCAGATCCCTGCACCAACCAGGTTGGATCTCCGTTTGATACAAGATGTTGCCAGTTGTTGTCTAATGCATGGCGATCTGCCCCTTGAGTCCAAACTGTTGTGTCCACAGGGTAATCATGTACATTGCCACTTTCACGCTGTCAATAACTACAATATCAGATCTTCAAAATGAGAAACGTGTACAGTTTACATGCCTGTCCTGTTCGGAACACATGAACTACACACTGGCGATGAATGTAGTTCGGCAATGGCTATGCTCCCATCTCGTGCCGTATTCAAGGACTGTATAATTGAACTGCTGTTTCCATCAAGCTGTCACTGAGCTAATGTTTCTATCAAGTTGTCACTGCGTCGCTTGCTGGTCTAGACAGACTCGGTGGCTGGTATGTCACTTTCTGACACAGCTAAAATTCCCTGCTGTAGTTGGTCTCACACAGTTCCGTCTGTTGTTTACGCTAGCCAGCTGCCTCGCCAAATGATGTTAAGACCGCATTCGCCATCTGAATTCAAGTCTTGTCATGTGATCATCCTTGACCCGTCTCGTCTCGGCTGATCACTGTTAGTTTTGGTTCTTTGTCAGAAGCCTAGGATAGACTTATACAAAACAAGCTTAACCCTTTACAGGGCACAGGTTTTTCCAATTTCTAACTCTAAACGGGCAAGATTTTTGAGGGTTTTAGTCAGATTTTAGGTGATGTTAGTAAAAAGATCATAACTAAGTTGTTAGTGAATGGATTTTAGTGAAATAAAGAGCAAAATGAAAAGAAATGCATGCAGATTAATAATTGTACTCACATGTCATATGAATAATCCAGTCTTGTTGGTATAATCCACATATGAACACAAATATTTACAAAATATTACACATTATTTGTGAGTGTCAGTCATATATACACTATGTACAAACACTGCCAACTGCTCACTGGGCTCCATGATGCTGGGGAAAACAAGTGTCCCTACAGTAGTTCACTTGGCACACATCACAGCCATATGAACTTTCAATGGTTCGTCCTGCAGGGGTACGACGTTTGGCGTGTCTGCACGCTGAGCAGGCTTTCTTCCTGCCCTCAAACCTCACGAGCTTGTGGTTGTGGACACTTTCTGGGGCTACTACTGCTTGGCCTTTCCTCTTTGATGCAGCCTTCTTCCTGCTGGAGAATCCTGCGATTAGTTGCTTAGATAAATCCACACGGAAGTCCAGAAGGGCGTAGCGTTTGCTGGGCTTTGCTGCGGACTGCTCGAACAGGATGAATGCATTGTTTATGCATGAATCGAAGACAAAACTGAGGAGGTAGCGCCAGTATTTTCTGCACTTCTTCAGTGTAGAGTAATACCCCCTCATTTGATCTGCCTTGTCCACCCCTCCCATGCATTGGTTGTAGAGTTTGATGACAGCAGGGCAGGACACAGGCTTTCTGGTGCGAGTGTGCCGGTCCCATCGCTCAACAGTGTCCAATGTGTGTGAGGTATTGTTGGAGAGCATGAAGACATCTCTTTTATCATGCCACACAGTTGCAAGCAGATCCTCTTTCTGGAAGACTTGATGGTCCCCTTGCTTCATTTTTCTCTTTTCTCTGAATGCCAGAGGCAGATCTTTCCGGTTCTTTCTTACAGTTGCTGCCGCATACGTTTTCTCTTGGAGAAGGTTAGTAAAAAGCCCAACTGACGAAAAAAAGTTATCAAAATAGAGATGATGATACTTTCCCAAAAAGGGGGCGGCAAGCTGCATCACTACATCATGGCCCAGTCCATGCTGAATGCCACCATCTGTCTTGCCACGGTAAACAGAAAACTGGAGGAGGTAGCCAGTTGCTGACTCGCAAGCACACCACACTTTCATTCCCCATTTTGTTGGCTTGGATGGTAGATATTGTTTTAGTGCATTCCTGCCTTTGAATGGCACCATTGCCTCATCAATGGCAATTTCCTTCTTAGGGCTGTAACGTTGTAAGAACGTCCTATTAGCCATGTCAATGAGAGGCCGAATTTTGTGGAGGCGGTCACTGCCGTCAGCTGTGTTGTTATCAGCCACATGTAAATACTGCTCCAGCTTCTTGAATCTCTTCAGCGGCATCACATTCTTCACACCTGGCACTCCCAACATATCATCTGTAGACCAATACAATTCCAAACGAGGAAGATTGTGGATCCCCAATAATATGAGCAGACCAAAATAGGCCTGCATTTCGGTTGCGTTTGTTGGAACCCAGCCTCGATCATCTATTTGTTCGATCTTTTGCCTAGCATACACATTTGTTTGATCGGCAATCATTTGAAACGTTTGCTCCTCAAAGAGTTGAAGAAAGAATGCACGCTGAGAACGATCGTCAGTTGTTAAGTTGACGCCAGTTTCTTCACGAAATTCTCCGATATTCAATGTTGTTGTTGTGTTGCTCCAACCGTTTGCGTCGCGAGACGGCCCCGCCCGACTTATTTCAGCGACATTTTCTGATTCAGATTCACTTTCTTCAAAGTCCGAAAGATCTGAAGTGTGCACGCTGCACACGCTAATATAACTGAGATCCAGTTCCGATTCGTCGTCATTTTCGTGCGTTTCAATGTCACTTAAATTGAACCCATCAAAATCGCCGCTATCGCTTGAAGAATTGAGGAATTCCATTTTGAATAACAACGCACAAAAACCCCGAAAACTAATGAACTATCTGATCAAATTTAACGAAAACACTTGCAAACGTTACCCACGCTTTCACTCTATCAGCAAGACTGGTAGAAAGGAACAGGAAGTCTCGGAAATTCGCGAGATCGCATTTTTAAAATGACTAGTCGTCAAAGACGCGATTAGGCGTTATGCCCGTTTAACGCATCGAACGCTATTAGGCGATATGCCCGTTAAAGGGTTAACGTACGCTGCAGCTCAGCTGTGGAACAATCTTCCACATGAAATCAAAGACATCCCCAATCCGCATACATATAATCGCAAATTATTTGAACACTATCTCAGTACGGATTACCTTCCCCCTTAATAATAGAAATAATAATAATAATAAAACCCTAGTATAACAGCCAGTCCCCTTTTGGTAGGCCAGTATATTCCACATAGCTATTAACAAGTGCCACACCAGTTATTACTATTACTGAGTCGTGTAGTATTGATTTTTCGTTTTCCACATGCCTTTATAGTGCATATCTTTTATATTGTTGCTGTTTTCAGTTAGCCTTGAATGATGTGTGAATGGTATAATGTATGAAAGAGAGTGATAAAAGGGCAGAATGTTAGACGGGCCTGCGTGCCCAATTCTTAACCATTTCAAAATAAAGTTTTGTTGTTGTTGTTGTCAGTTTCTACTGAGATTTTTCAGTTACTATTTCTCATTACTAGTCATTTAACTCTCTCTGGTCTTGTGAGTTTATCTTATCACTGTCGTTTTCTTCGTTAACTCTCTACAGGGTACTTTTCGGGTCATGGCAGTATGTTTTGTGTATTTCAGCTATAAAAATATTCATAAATCTGTTTTAATATATGTTAAACTATGTAATATGTACCTAATGAGATACAAGTGAGATATGCCAGGCAATAAACTGTGCACGACATTGTCTGTGTCTTCAGTGTTCAGTTGTTAATATTATGTTTGTTTCAGACTGAATGGCTCAGCTTCTTCACGTGTGGAAGTTAATGAGTCAGAAGTGGACAAGTTTGTAACAGCATTGGAGGAGCACCTGGAGTATACGATGCACATCATTTTTAGTGTAAGCATTTCATTGTAATAACTGAGAGTGAGTGGACGCAGCTGAGGCCGCATGACTTCTTCTTGCTCTTCTTTCGTCCTCTATCTCCCCATGGGGTATAGGCCTTAAACGAACAAACTCCAGGCCCTCCTATCTTTAGCTATCCCACCCAGCTCTGACCTTGTCCCTCCCATATTGTTAAAACCCCCTATCTGTAGCTATCCCATGCAGCGCTGACCTTGTCCCTCCCATATTGTTAAACCCTCCTATCTGTAGCTATCCCACGCAGCGCTGACCTTGTCCCTCCTATATTGTTACACCCTCCTATCTGTAACTATCCCATGCAGCGATGACCTTGTCCCTCCTATATTGTTAAACCCTCCTATCTGTAACTATCCCACGCAGCGCTGACCTTGTCCCTCCTATATTGTTAAACCCTCCTAGTTAGTTAGTTAGTTAGTTAGTCGACAGATCATCCTCGTTGCACATCGAACCATTCAGTCCATAAGTGCTCAGATCCCCTCCTCAGCAAACCCTCCTATCTGTAGCTATCCCATGCAGCACTGACCTTGTCCCTCCCATATTGTTAAACCCTCCTATCTGTAGCTATCCCATGCAGCGCTGACCTTGTCCCTCCCATATTGTTAAACCCTCCTATCTGTAGCTATCCCATGCAGCACTGACCTTGTCCCTCCCATATTGTTAAAACCTCCTATCTGTAGCTATCCCATGCAGCGCTGACCTTGTCCCTCCCATATTGTTAAACCCTCCTATCTTTAGCTGTCCCACCCAGCTCTGACCATGTCCCTCCCATATAGTTAAACCCTCCTATCTTTAGCTGTCCCACCCAGCTCTGACCATGTCCCTCCCATATTGTTAAACCCTCCTATCTGTAGCTATCCCATGAAGCGCTGACCATGTCCCTCCCATATTGTTAAACCCTCCTATCTGTAGCTATCACATGCAGCGCTGACCATGTCCCTCCCATATAGTTAAACCCTCCTATCTTTAGCTGTCCCACCCAGCTCTGACCATGTCCCTCCCATATTGTTAAACCCTTTATTATTTATTTATTTTTAAGGGGTTAAGAATTGGGCACGCAGGCCCGTCTGACATTCTGCCCTTCTTCTCTATTTCCTCTCATACATTCTTTCATTCAACATCACTTATGAAGCAACTTTTGACAACAAAAGAACATTAAAACGCATGAAAAATAATCAATAACAAATGACTCACTGAGGCAGTGTTTAACATGGGCATTATAAATACCTAAGGAGGGTGTAACGTGCCATACATAAGGGAATGTTTTTTGGCTAGTTGTCGTTTGAGATAAGTTACCATTATTGTCTTTTTTGTTCCTATCTTTAGCTGTCCCACCCAGCTCTGACCATGTCCCTCCCATATTGTTAAACCCTCCTATCTGTAGCTATCCCATGCAGCGCTGACCTTGTCCCTCCCATATTGTTAAACCCTCCTATCTTTAGCTGTCCCACCCAGCTCTGACCATGTCCCTCCCATATTGTTAAACCCTCCTATCTGTAGCTATCCCATGAAGCGCTGACCATGTCCCTCCCATATTGTTAAACCCTCCTATCTGTAGCTATCCCATGCAGCGCTGACCTTGTCCCTCCCATATTGTTAAACCCTCCTATATTTAGCTGTCCCACCTAGCTCTGACCATGTCCCTCCCATATAGTTAAACCCTCCTATCTTTAGCTGTCCCACCCAGCTCTGACCATGTCCCTCCCATATTGTTAAACCCTCCTATCTGTAGCTATCCCATGCAGCGCTGACCTTGTCCCTCCCATATTGTTAAACCCTCCTATCTTTAGCTGTCCCACCCAGCTCTGACCATGTCCCTCCCATATAGTTAAACCCTCCTATCTTTAGCTGTCCCACCCAGCTCTGACCATGTCCCTCCCATATTGTTAAACCCTCCTATCTTTAGCTGTCCCACCCAGCTCTGACCATGCCCCTCCCATATTGTTAAACCCTCCTATCTTTAGCTGTCCCACCCAGCTCTGATCATGCCCTTCCCATATTGTTAAACCCTCCTATCTTTAGCTTTCTCACCCAGCTCTGATCATGTCCCTCCCATATTGTTCATTTCTGTTCCTGCTTCTCTTCTCCGTGAGCCTTTATTTCTTTAAGAGAAAAAACATACCAATAAAAAAAGCTGTCAATTACTGTGAGAAAAAGAGTGTCGAAGTGCTAAATGGACTGTTATTTGAGACATTCCTTTACGAAACAAATGAAAACCGTAAATTAATTAGCGAAATTAGAAGTAGACATTCAAGAATTGTTTGGTAATGTTATCAGGAGAAATAAAGTAGTGACAACTTGCAAATTTGATGGAAAAAGAGACCTGAGCCAAGATTGGGGATCATGTGAGGTGGCTGACTGTTGCCTCCCACACCCAGGATGATAGAAATGTAACCCCTCTGTCAGCACAATGTCCCGGTGATAAGATTAGGGGCTGTTGAATTCAGAATCTCACCTGTCTCCTTTCTGCACAGCTGACATAACCCACGTGTCATATTTGCAAACGATCCCATAGATTTGATGCCCCTACAAGTGGCCACCACTGGTACCACATTGATTCAACTTCCTAACACATGGGCCGGGTTTCAAGACAGTGATCGCTTTGTAAGTGAAGTATTGGAAATATTACTCCTAATCATAGAAAGAAGTAATTTAGAATCTATAGTGAATGTAACCAGTGCCATCATCTTGCACTTCTAATATCCGTGATGATGCTGCTCTAGTCACGACATGAAATGAAACACTTAGAGCTGCAGTAAAGCTGTGACAATGCAGTCAGTAAATCAACACGGAAACCTTTTATGATCTGTCGACTGCACAGGGATTCATGAAGAGTAGCCCAACATACACCAGTGTGGGTGGAAATGAAAGTTAATCATACTTCATATAACTCTGCAGTATGACCTGATGAGATGCAGCAAAATATGCCAAGCGGGTATTCATGTAATACTTTGTTTCTGGTGTCTGTGTTTAAATTTGCTAAGGGGATACATTCCGGTCTCCATGGCGAAGGGCTTACGGACGCGATTTGTAATCCCGCTTACCTGCGTTTGAAACACAGCTGCGACCGATTTGGCGGCAGACCATGTTGCGCTGGGTTTTAACGAGTTGGTATGGGAGCCGGTTGTTCAGAAATCTATGGCAAACTACTGAACATAAACTTGCCAAGACATCAAGAACAGCAGTAAAATGCTGGTGTTGACAGCGATGTCCTGTAAAAAAGGATATACCCCAAAAAAGGGGGAGAGGGGATACATTGTTTTGAACTGTTATCAACATCCAATAGATGAGGCATGAACCTGTCAACTCAGCAATATACTTGGCTTAGATCTTGTCCTATGTTATCTCTCCATTGTCTTTGTGGACCATCTCTTGATCTGTGGTTGTACTTGCTCATTATATGCCTTCTTTATCTCAGGGTCTGCATCCAATTGTTTGATGTCATAACCTCCACAGTTGGTGCAGCAGATGTGGTCAGGGTCTTTTAGGGTCATGTGTAGTGGGGAAGAACAGATACACCATTATTGCCTGGAGAGAATGCTGCAGAAAGGCCAGAAATAATCATTTTGCGCCTGGCACTAATTGTATTGGGACTCTTTGATCGCTGTTGAAGATGGGGATGTGAGAATGCCCTTTGTGCTGTGATCTCGGTTCTTGACTCAGCTTAACTCATCTTTGACAACTGATGGTTGTTTATAATTAGTTCTGTGTTCTCACTTATCCTCAATACAATGGTAACACTGTCTTTCACATATCCATCTATTCTCATCATCTGTTTTCAGATTTGCTCTAGCTGATCAAGTGTGTTCTTGTACTCCACATCTCTGATCCAGACACTACTGTTGTTATGATTAGTGATGTATATTTGTTCAGGAACCATGATAACGCAGTGGGGAGAACGCATACTTGCCAGTCTGGTAGTTATATGTTCGAATCTCTCTCGAGGCCTGGAATGTTTACAATTGTCCAGCCTGTTCATTCCACCGCACCCCGCATGGCCAGGGTAAAATATCCATACAATTCTCACAATATGTGGCCTCTGAAGTGACGATAGCCATTCCACATGAAACATTCCTTTCTCCACCTTACTAAGCGTACTCTTTGAATCCGTAATGAATACAGTGTGTGCTGCATTAGTGACCATCAGGTGCTAATGGTCTGTTAAAACATCAGTTGTGTGGATGTGTTTATAACTGTAATCTCGCGTGTCAGAGTCACTCACCACAAGTGCCTCGACCAGGCCAATAAAACTAGAACATTGAATACAACTATACGAGACAATATTCTCTGGTTATTTAATGAAAAGGGAGGTGTTGGAAAACGTTGTGACAGATGTGTTGGAAAACGTTGTGACAACTGGAAAGATCAGTGGGAGAAGAAGCATGGGCAGTCTGAGAGAAATGATGCTGACTGGACTAAGACATGGAGGAATGACTTTAATAAAATTGATCCGGAACACTAAGGGCTGAGACCTGTGGCGATACATTAACAGCTGTTGTATTTGGCAGGGCTCGAGATGATAATTTCCCCGTCATTTGTGTAGACTGTTGTGCTTTTGTCTCTTTCAGAAACTGTGTTTGTCGGAAGTTGGAACCTCCGTGGCTTATGTTTCCAACCAAGGAAAGCTGAAGGTAAAGGTCTGGCTATTTGTTATCCTCATGTTTCATCATCATGTAGTGCACAGAAGCATCAGTTGTTGTGCAACCATTGAGACCACTCAGACTGTACATTAGCAAATTCATGTTTGGCACTCATAGACATAGATCAGACAGGTGTGCATCTTGGAGAACATTAGGTGAGGAGAGGAGTGGGTCAGAGTGCCAGCGGAGCAGTCAGACTTGTGCAGAGTTATAATCACATTGAGCAGGGAGTGGCCAGCAGGTACCATGGAAGTGGAAATCCAGCAACTAATTCAGGATAATACTCGCTCGGGTGATGTGATTATCTACACAGATGGTTCGGTGTCGAGAGGTAGGAGAAGTGCCTGGGGGTTCATAGTAAAAGCTAATGACCGACGTTTGGTGCAGGAGAGCCTGGCATATGACACCACATCTAGCTTAAGAATAGAGGTGGGGGCTGTCACTGCAGCTTTCTGCTGGATTGAGAATATGATACACACACACATCGTGATTGTAACTGACTCAGAAAGCATACTGAGTAGGGTGAGGACAGACATGCTTCGTGCAGAGTGGCTTGCTTCACTTCGGAGGTCACTGGTGGCAAGCATCACCTGGATCTTTTCTCCGGGGCATGCCGGTGTGCTGGGGAATGAACAGGGGGACAGATTGGCTGGCTCTGCAAAACTTGGTGGAGTATTGATGCATGATAAGGCAGATGTGGTTGCGGCCTTGTGGGAGAACGTGTACACCTCGGAGGAGCAAATGGATCAGCATGGTCTGGCATGAATGAGGCAGCGAGGAGTGATGAGGGGATCTGGCCGACGCTCGATGCTCAGAGGAATGGCGAGACGGACATATAATCAGATTGCTCTGGTACTATTGGTGTTGGAACTCTTCGCTGGCTGCTAAGGATGGGGACGGAGTGCCTATGGGAATGCCCCGAATGCTGTGATGTTGGTTCCTAGATCAATCAATCAGTCAATCAGACGTAGAAGAAAGAAGTAGAAATTAGGTGGCACAATAGACAACATATAAATTGAAAGCTGTATTTACCATGCTGTATTAGACCTTGCCTCCTCAGCATGATGATAGCACCTCATTGCAGGAACATGGTATACTTTGAAGCTTGACAAACTCAACACCTTTAGTGCCAGCCAGAGGCATGACTATCTTTGGAAGATTGGCCACTCAGGGGATCCAGTTTGTGAGGAGGCAGCACTTCTTACAGATGCTCCAAGGTCTTGGCCATTGCGAGGCCGGGTCGTGATCTTTTACCTCAGCAGTACATCTGCTGGGGAATTAACTTATACATGTTGGATATATACATAATAGATGTCTTTGTTAAGAAATGTATTAATACACTTACAGGCAGATAAATACAGCACATGACAGTCAACCTCAGCAATTTTTGGCTGTTTGTGATGTCTTGGCAAATGTACATTCAGTAGTCTGAACAACCGGCACTCATACCTTTATATAGAAACCATACACAATGCAGTCTGCTTCCAAATCACCCGCAGCTGTTATTCCAACGCTGAATGCGGGATTACAAATTGCATTCGTAATCCCTTGGCCACAGATCCAGTAAATGAAGGAGAGAGGTATTATTTTTTACTGCAGAAATTGCCATCTTCAGGCCTTACACAGGACATTACAACCTGAAACACTGCTGGTTAAAGCAGCTAAAAATAGCAGATACTGATGTATGTATGAGGGATCTTTTTACGTGTCTTAAGACATATGTGGCATATGGTGTTTGTGACCCATTAAAAAATAGATGAATCAGCACTTGAATGGTGATTTAATGTAACTGGGATTGAAAAAAAAAAATGATGGATAAACATTTGCTGAAAGAGTGTCCAAACATGCAGAACAGAGGAAATGACTTTGGCCGACACCTGCTTCATTTGAGGACAAGCTATGGAGATGTCAACAAGCTAAAGTTGACTGCTGCTTTTTTTAAATATATCTAGGTTGACATCAGAAATGAGATACATGAGACAAATACTCAACGTATCTAGAAGAGAGCATCAGAAATGATTAAATCAGGACTAAAGTGCAGGTAATAGCAAGGCTAGATTTCATTAGAAAACAGCGAGTGGAATAATTCGGCCACATAACCTAGCTACCAAATGATAGTGTGCCACAACAAGCTATGATGTATAGACAAAATGATGGTCAGAGGGAATAACAGGCGAAGATGTATCATTCTTTCCTATGTACTTGTAGTTCTGTAAATGTTATATAACATAAATGTAACAAGTTATTCAGCAAGTCATTTCACACTTTGTCCCCAGCTCTTCTCTAACTCAGGTGTGTTCCTGGCCTTGCATCTTATCTGTGAAATTGTCAGGGACAGATTCCAGGACATCCAGTGCAATTTTACCTCGCTCTCCTCGCCCCTGAGGGTTTCCTAGCTTATACTCAAGAACAGTCATAGCTGCATGTTTCCTTTATTGCCTTGTGTTGTGTGGCGTGAGAAATAAATATACAGGTATAGATCAACACTCATCGAAGTAGAGGAAAGAAGTAGAAATTACAGGAGTCATTAGACAATATATACATCAAAAGCTGTGGTGACAACATCAGGACTCAAGCGGCTGTTTGTATACTTTGGCAGTGTCTCTCTGAGCCTTAGCTTGAATAATAGAAAGACAGAAGTCGTGGTGATGTCATAGAAACAGATTGAGCCTCAATGTACAAAGTAAATGATGTTAATTTTGGACGGGCAGAAATTAATGTATCTAGGCACATGGATAACATCAGATGGAAATGCATCGCACAGATAAAGAACAATAGAATAAGCAAAAGCGACATTTTATCAAATGAACATTTTATGCAATAAGTCCTTGTCTTTGGAAGTTAGAAAAAGAATTATTGTATGCTATTTAGAGATAGTTTTTACATATTTCTGTGAATCCAGGACAATTAGTTCAAAAAAGTTAATTGCATATCCTTTACAAGACATTTCAGTCAACGCCAGCATTTTTTGCTGTTGTGATCTCTTAACAAGTTTACATTCAGTAGTTTGTGGACAATTAGTAAACGGGAAAATATCCCTTGACACCTTGGAGAAGTGGTTTTATAGAAGAATGCTGAACATTCCTTGGACAATCAAAATGAGAAATCTGAATATTTTAAGGGAGGCTAATTCGCAAAGACAACTTACCACAAACATCAGAAAGAGGCAGTCATAATTTTTGGGCCGCATTATGGGAAGATAACACAACTGGAACATGTGATAACCAGAAATATTTGTGGAAAGAGAGAGAGAGATAGAGAAAGACAGTGAGAGAGAATCTTGAGTCTTGTGTCAGGGCACTGAAGGGAGTCAGCACATAAGTGCCGGCAAGGCTATCAGGTGTGAAGTGTACTTTCACACATGGCGAACTAGATGTTTCCAATAGCCATATATATCACCCACCTGAACCCACTACTGTGGAATATAAACAGAATTCACATCCAGCCATTGAAGTAGCACCAAAGATTTCAGAAATGAGGGATTTCCCAAGGGTTGATATTTCTCATAGAATAACAGTTTTATCCCTAGGCTTCAGTTATTTAATTGTCAGTAGAGTCCAACTCAATGCCCAATGGAATATTTTAGTGAGCTTTCATAGTTTATTAGTGAGTTTCCTTTTTATAGTGAGTTTTTCTAGGGATTCCTATTTTATTTTACTTTCTATCTAGAAAACTCTTCTGGAGGCTCACAGTTTTAAGGCTTCAATTTGATTTCCAAATCACAATTTTGTTCTCCATTGTTTTAATCATGTTGCATGTTTTCACTGCATTACTCTTATACACAGTTTATTTCAGTGTGTGCCATATTACTTATTTGTTAACTTTTACTGCCTGATGGGATATGTATGTAATCATGACAAATACAAGTTGACTAGTTGAAGACAAACGAAAGATACAAGCTGACTAGTTAAAGACACAACAGATGAAACAACATATTTCAGGATGCTGCGTAAGTTGAGTCAAAGTGTGTTTCCAGCAAGGAGGGATGTGTGAGAGAAGGAGTCCGATAAGTTTACAATCAGTGTGTTACTGGAGCGGTGAGCATCTAAACCATGTGGTATTAGCTGAGAAAGCTGGAGCATCTATGGGTTTAAATAACGAAGACACAAACAATAGATTGCACAATTTATTTCCAGGCATATTTTGCTGCATCTCGTCAGGTACATACTGCAGAAATCACACAACATAAACTAAAGTGATTAGATAAATCCTTCAAGCTGAAATATATGCATATTCACAAAGTAATTTCAGTTGTCTACCACAGTAATTTTAAACTAACTACCATGTCTTTCTGTTTGCACAAAACTGGCTTCTGCCAATTAATGGCGCTGCCTTCAGCAGCCTTTAACAAGGAACCATTTTGTGTGTTAAACAACACGCACATTCAAATTCACTACAGGAAAACATTGTTTTGAATCTATGGGTTTGTTTGTCTGGAGTGCTATAATGTTTATTCTTAGAAACCAAGAAAAATGCTGATGTTCTGGCAGTTATAATGTTGATTCTTAGAAACCAAGAAAAATGCTGATGTGCTGGCAGTTATAATGTTGATTCTTAGAAACCAAGAAAAATGCTGATGTGCTGACAGTTATAATGTTGATTCTTAGAAACCAAGAAAAATTCTGATGTGCTGGCAGTTATAATGTTGATTCTTAGAAACCAAGAAAAATGCAAACATGGAAGGAGGCAGGACAGAATGAAAGACATGCAAGTTTGTCTAATTCTTGATAAGGTAACAGTGGCCACCTATGACTGAAGGTTCATGGGCTGATTTCCAACAGAGGCCTAGAAATGTTTACATCAAATTCTAATACCACTATGAGATCATTTACCTATTGAATTCTAATACCACACATCTTCTGGTTTTTAGGGCTGTGAGATCTTTTATCTATTGAATTCTAATACCACATATCTTCAGGTCTTAGGGCTGTGAGATCTTTTACCTATTGAATTCTAATACCACACATCTTCAGGTCTTAGGGCTGTGAGATCGTTGACCTATCCTTTTATAAGGGTACATAGTGCTTCTTGGGCACAATTTGTCTGCAGTACGTGAACCATTCGGCCTAGGCCATGACATGGGGTTGGGTGGCTAGTCACATGCCCTGCCATCTTTCCTTCACAGACAGTTCGTAGATCATTCTGAAAATTGTATTGTACCCATCTGTATGAGGCTGCCAGCCCTATAAACGTACAGGTCGTACAAGTAATCCTGCCTGTGCTGGGTATTGCCCAGACCACTTTCTCGGCTGGCAAATGCCTCTGAGCTAGAGAGGTGGTGCATAAACAAACTATCCTCAAAAGAGAATTAAGAAAGTTTCTCATTTATGACAAACTCCTTGAAAGTGCTCTAATCAAGAAAGTTTTTCTTTTATGACAAACTCCTTGAAAGTTCTTTAATGAAGAAAGTTTCTTATTTTAAACAAACTCCCATCAAAAGAGAATCAAGGAAGTTTCTCATTTATGACAAACACCTTGAAAGTGCTCTAATCAAGAAAGTTTCTCATTTATGACAAACACCACAAGAAAGTTTCTCATTTATGACAAACACCACAAGAAAGTTTCTCATTTATGACAAACACCTTGAAAGTTCTTTAATCTAGAAAGTTTGTTATTTTTAACAAACTCTTGTCAAAAGAGAATCAAGGAAGTTTCTTATTTATGACAAACTCCTTGAAAGTGCTCTAATCAAGAAAGTTTCTTATCTTTTAACAAACTCTCTTTGAAAGAGAATCAAGAAAGTTTCTCATTTGTAACAAACTCTCCTTGAAAGTAAATCAAGCAAGTTTCTCATGTGTGGCAAACTCTCCTCAAAGAGAGAAAAAGTTTCTTATAATGACATTTTGTCATACAAGCAGCCATTTTGGATGCCATACAATTTTCAACAACTGAGAATCCTTAATTTTCACACAAGGCCTCTTATTTTTTACCCTTACCCAAAAAGGCAATGCATCTGATTCACTACCCAGATATCAGGGAGGAATGAAACATTTTGTTTTGCAGGACAATTGTTTTTCTTCTGAATATAAAATCAGAATTGCTCACACCAGAG
The DNA here is from genome assembly GCA_014155875.1 of Cepaea nemoralis. NCBI lineage: Eukaryota > Metazoa > Mollusca > Gastropoda > Stylommatophora > Helicidae > Cepaea > Cepaea nemoralis. The sequence goes on along the minus strand of JACEFZ010027823.1, from coordinate 240,160 downwards.
TTGGGTGCAAATCTCCAAGTCAGTCCAATCCACATATTAATATTTTCTTCTGCAATTGTATTAGAATTGTTTTCAAATAGTTTCTTATGTACATATTTTACAATTGTTTTCAAATAGTTTCTTCTGTATTTATATTGTAATCATTTCAAAATTGTTCTGTGTGTCTATGTATTACAGTTGTTTTAGATTAGTTCCTTCGCTAAATGTGTTACAGTTGTTTCAGATTAGTTCATTCACTAAATGTGTTACAGTTATTTCAGATTAGTTCATTCTCTAAATGAGTTAGTTGTTTCAGATTAGTTCCTTCTCTAAATGTGTTAGTTGTTTTAGGATTAGTTCCTTCTCTAAATGCATTAGTTGATTCAGATTAGTTTCCTCTGTTCATGTGTAACAATTGTTTCAGATTAGTTCCTTGTGTACATGTTTTAAGTAGTTTTTGGAAGCCATTAAATAAGACTGCAAGGCCACAGCGTCCATTCCATGTCACTGAGCGTGTGATCATAGGCCCGTATTTTCTGTCACAGGCAGCACTCGGAGGCCGGTGTAGTCAAGTGCCATGCTGGCCACCGTATCACCCAGAACATTTCTGGTGCCCATTTGAAGAAGCTGGGTCAACCTCATTAGGGATATGAAATCTGGACCACTGCTCTAGCCACTAGCACACATAAGTGGCTCATTCTCCTTTGTTCCCAATTTTGAACTTGTATCAAGGTACATTAAGAAAAAATTAGAAGCAACAGAGATGTGGTTCCTGAGACGAATGTTGAGAATTCCTTGGACTGTCAGAGTAACTAACAATGATTGCCTGAAACAGGCTATTGAAACTAGAACATTATATACAACAATAAGAAAGAGACAAACAGCTTTCTTCAGTCATGTGAAAGGCATTAGAGAACATCGTGACAACTGGAAAGATCGAGGGGAAGAGAGGCAGACCAAGAGAAATGATGCTGGAAGGATTGAGACGATGGCATGGAGGAATATCATCAGCAGAGTTGATCCAGAACACCAAAGACAGATCTGTGGAGAGTCATGAATGCCTACGTCATCTGGTAGGGCATTTGATGATGATGATGATGGTAGTAATGATGATGATAAAGGTAACTGGAATATCACAATAGAAACTGCTGCCAGGTGTGAAGTGTTAGTTGTCATAATTTCTAGGCCTCAGCATTATGAAGTGAAGTGGCCAGCTGCCTTACCTTCCCAGAAAATGCTGAACTATATCCTGTAACCATTTCATTTTGATGAGGAAGAAAACGGGACACCCCACCTCATGCCATGGCCTAAAATGTGTGAAGACTTCACACCTTAGCTGCAATTTCAGCTATGGGACTACCTTCACCTTTGACCCATGTTATTAGTGTGGGTCGACCCCAGAGTCACACATGTTTGTGACGGAATACTGCCATTGCTGGGATCAATCCCAGACCACTGTTGTATACAGCCAGCTGACTAACCACTCTGCTGCCATGTGATTTACACTGTATATAATAATACTGTTCATTTGCTGTGTTAATAAATTATGTTTTGAATTGTGTTATTAATAAATAAATAAAAACAAATGTATTGTGTTTATTTAAGTTTGTGCGTACTGGGCTATTTCCTCTTCTGCTCTTTACCCCTCATTGGAGCATATGACCTCAGTCAACTGACTGTCTTGTCCATACATGACTCCAGATGATATAGCCCTGCATGTTTCGCGCACACTCATTATGATTTCTTCTCCTCCTCCTCCTCCCAATAATGGTACCTTTACTACCTATTGTCGGTAGTCTGCAGCTTTCCTGTCACCTGAATAGCTTCTGTGGTTATTCCACCTGGAACTGGTGATTTGGAGAAAAAGGAAGAAGTTTCGATAAGAACCGCCGACTTTATCCCAATATCATATGACAGAGAGGACTGGAGAGTTCTCTGCCCCAGACTCGGAAATTGAAAAAGTGAACACCAGAAAAAGGGCATCCACGATCAGTATCTATATTCATACACCCACAATCGGTAACTATATCCATATACCCACACTCGGTAACTATATCCATATACTCACACTCGGTATCTATATCCATACATCCACAATCAGTAACTATATCCATATACCCACAATCTGTAACTATATCCATACACCCACAATCGGTAACTATATCCATATACCCACACTCGGTAACTATATCCATATATCCACAATCTGTAACTATATCCATATACCCACACTCGGTAACTATATCCATATACCCACACTCGGTAACTATATCCATACACCCACAATCTGTAACTATAGCCATATACTCACACTCGGTAACTATATCCATACACCCACAATCTGTAACTATTTCCATATACTCACACTCGGTAACTATATCCATACACCTACAATCGGTAACTATCCATATACCCACAATCTGTAACTATATCTATACACCCACAATCGGTAACTATATCCATATACCCACACTCGGTAACTATATCCATATATCCACAATCTGTAACTATATCCATATACCCACACTCGGTAACTATATCCATATACCCACACTCGGTAACTATATCCATACACCCACAATCTGTAACTATAGCCATATACTCACACTCGGTAACTATATCCATACACCCACAATCTGTAACTATTTCCGTATACTCACACTCGGTAACTATATCCATACACCTACAATCGGTAACTATCCATATACCCACAATCTGTAACTATATCTATACACCCACAATCGGTAACTATATCCATATACCCACAATCGGTAACTATATCCATACACCCACACTCGGTAACTATATCCATACACCCACAATCTGTAACTGTATCCATATACCCACACTTGGTAACTATATCCATATACCCACAATCTGTAACTATATCCATATACTCACAATCACTGGTGCTTTTGTTGAGATCACAAGTAGCCTGATTATGGAAGTCATGGCAGTAAGTAAAGCATTAACATGGCTCGAGACAAAGACATTCACTAGGGCATGTGTCCTTAGCGACTCAATGAGCATGCTCAAGAAGATGGAGATGAGGTGGATCCAAAGAGAGTGGTTGCTGTCTCTGGAGGGGTCTCGGCTGACAAAGATTAGTTTCATCTTCGTGCCAGGGCATGCGGGAGTACAAGGAAATGAATGGGCTGACAAGCTCGCAGGTATGGCTAATGTGGTGGGCGGACGCGCCGTGGACCAGGTTGACATTCTGAATGCACTACCAGAAGTAAGACTTTTGCGAGAACCAAGTGATGACTGCGAATCTACAACCATGGTCAGACTGCGAGAATAGCAAATTAAAAGAGGTGTGACCAAACAAGAACACTACACAAGAAGCCAAAGAAGATTGATAAACCAGCACAGAACTGGTGTCGTTAGCCGCTACACGCTGCGGGATTTGCTGAGGAGGGGATCCGAGCACTTATGGACTGAATGGTTCGATGTGCAGTGAGGATGATCTGTCGACTAACTAACTAACTAACTAACTAACTAACTAACTATCAGTTGCTATATCCATATATCCACAATTAGTAACTATATTCATATACCCACAATCAGTAAATATATTCATATACCCACAATCGGTAATTATATTATATATCCAACATCATAAGGGAAGAAATACAAACTAGAATCAACTCTGGAAATAAGATATACTATGCACTACAACATCTACTAAAATCAAAGGCGCTATCCCGTAACACCAAAATCACAATATACAAAACACTGATCAGACCAGTTGTGCTGTATGGCTCTGAAACCTGGAGTACAACGAAAGGAGACGAAGCCTTGTTACAAACCCTTAAGAACAAAATTTTAAGACGCATCTTTGGACCCATTAGGGATACACAAAGTGGAGAGTGGAAAAGAAGAAGTAACAAAGACATTTATGATCTGTTTAAGTCCCCGCTAATCACTGGTATCATGAAGGCTAATAGACTACAATGGCTGGGGCATATAGAAAGAATGGAAGATAATAGGGAAACAAAACTCGCTTACACTCAGGAAATAAATGACCGTAGACCCCGAGGTAGACCAAGAAGACGGTGGAGAGATAATACATGTACAGACCTACAAGCACTTGGAATCAACGACTGGCAAGAGAAGGTCCACCAGAGAGACGAATGGAGACGGATTGTATTTGCAGCAAAGAACCTCAATGGCTCGGAAAGCTGAAGAAGAAGAAGAAGAAGATCCACAATCGTTAACTGTATTCATATAGTCATATACCCACAGTCAGTAACTACATTTATATACCCACAATCGGTAAGTGTATTCATATACCCACAATCGGTAACTATATTCGAATGCCCACAATCGGTTACTACATTCATACACCCACAATCGGTAACTATGTTTACATACACAATATGGGTAACTTTGTTCATATACCCACAACAGGTTACTATATTCAAAGTCAAACACCCATAATCAGTAACTATACTCAAACATCCACGATAGGTAACTATATTCAAACACCCACACAATCGGTAACTATACTCAAACATCCACGATTGGTAACTATATTCAAACACTCACACAATCAGTAACTATACTCGAACATCCACGATTGGTAACTATATTCAAACACCCACACAATAGGTAACTATATTCAAACACACACGACGGTAACTATATTCATACGTTTGTTTCGCCTTATTTTCTCTCCTGCGCTGACACCGAGCAAAATGGGGTGTACAGCAACGTGGTACTCTCACCCTCGCAAATGTGGACCTGGACCTGGATCATGTCGAGTCTGCAATAATTTTTATGGTCTAATATAAGAATCAGTGTTGTGCGCTGTTTAGTGCTTTACGCTGTTTAGTGTTTTACGCTGTTTAGTGTCTTCCTGTGGATTATGTGGTGTCATTTCGTATTCGTTTATTGAAAGTGTTCAAAAGAAGCCACGGAAGGCAGGTGGTGGATGAAACTTTGAGGGCAGCCGACAGATATTTGTTGATTATGGTCTCAAGTTTCGCGACGGCAGGCAGAGGATCTCTTTCGAGAGACAATGGTTGCGGTCATCTGGCCAGTATGGTCACTGCCATAGAGGAAAGCAACGGCAAACTACCTCTTTAAAAGTGCCTAGTACATTATGATTCGCCTAAAGACTGATCATCGCAAGACAAGGACAGAGACATTAAAATTAGCAACATGGAATGTTAGGACGTTAAACGACGACGACAAATTAGAGAACATAAAACAAGAACTGGAAAGAGAAAAAATTAATATTTTAGGAATGTGCGAAACGTGATGGATAGGAGCAGGCAACAAGATAGATGAAGATTTTAAGATTATTTATTCTGGAGGTGAAGATCGACAAAGGGGAGTGGCAATTATTTTGGACCGGAAAACATCAAAATCTGTTCAAGGATATTGGGCCGTGTCGGACAGAGTTCTACTAGTTAAATTAAGTGGCAGACCTTTTAACATAAATGTTATTCAAGTATATGCCCCAACAGGAGAATCCAGTGAAGATAGTGTAGAGGAATTTTATAATGACATAGAGTCTGCCTTAAAGAAATGTAAAAATTCAGAAATAAACATCATATTAGGGGACTTCAATGCAAAAGTAGGAAATCAAGGTGATAGATACACAGTAGGAAACTATGGTTTAGGAGAGAGAAATGAAAGAGGATACATACTCGTAGAGTGGGCAAAAGAACAGGAAATGATTGTAGGAAACACCTGGTTTAAGCAACACCCTAGAAGATTATGGATATGGAGGAGTTCTGATAACAGGATTAGAAATCAGATTGACTATATTCTGATTAGCAGAAGATTTAGAAACGCGTTAACAATAGCAAAAACAGTTCCCAGTGCTGATTGTTATAGTGACCACAGATTACTTACAGGAACATTGAGGATAAAGTTGAAGAAAGTCAAGTATATAACAGGAAACACTAAATATGATTTGTGTACATTGAGTAATGACAAGGAAATACAAAACAAATTCAACATAGAAGTACAGAACAGATTTGATATATTGTCTGATCTAGAGATCCTATTCCAGGATGTGGATGATCAATGGGAAATGTTGAAGAATTCAATCAGTTTGGCTGCAGAATCAACTATTCCAAAATTAAAGAAGGTGGGTCGTAAGAAATGGATGACTGAAGAAATTTTACACCTAATGGAAACAAGAAGACTCAACAAAAATAATTCTGCCAAATATGAAGAAATCCACAGACAAGTCAGAATATTATGTAAGGAGGCAAAAGAAGCATGGCTTGAGGAAAAGTGCTTAGAAATTGAAAACAACACAACAGTCAAAATACCAAATTAGTGCACAAAAGAATTCAGGAACTTACTAATAAAAGAACAAGTACATCAACAGGCTGTCTAAAAACTAAAGATGGCAAAATCATAATAGAAAAAGATCAGATTATACATGTATGGACAGATTATGTGAAAAACCTTTATGAGGATAACAGAGAGGAACAGTATGATATTAGATTTAATAATGAAGGACCACCAATTTTGAAGATGGAGGTTCGAAATATTCTTAAGCATATGAAAGCTGGCAAGGCCCCCGGTGCAGATAACATCACAACAGAAATGATTAAAGCTTTAGAAGAATATGGACTAGATCAAGTCACCAGACTGCTGAACACATTATATGATACTGGAGATATACCTTCTGAATTATGTAACTCTGTATTTATTGCAATCCCAAAGAAATCAGGAGTCTTGGAATGTGATCAACATAGAACAATTAGTATAATGAGTCACAGCGCGAAGATTTTGCTACGAATTATCATGCAAAGAGTGAGGAAGAAATTACAACCTGAAATAGGGGAAGAACAATGTGGGTTTGTAGAAGGAAAGGGTACAGTAAATGCTGTGTATATGCTGCGAACAGTTATTGAACGTGCTATAGAAGTAAACAAGGATATACATCTTTGCTTTATTGACTACACAAAGCTTTTGATAGAGTTAGACATGTCAACATGGTGGATATGCTTGCAGATCTACAAATTGATGGGAAAGACATTAGACTTATAAAAAACATATATTGGAAACAACAAGCTGCCATAAGGATTGATAATGAAGTGGGACAATATCAGCCTATTAAGAGAGGTGTTAGGCAGGGATGTGTAATGTCTCCAGATCTTTTTTCCCTGTACAGTGAAAATATTTTCAGAAATGTAGAAGATATAAATGGAATCAGCATTGGAGGACGAAACATCAATAACATTAGATATGCAGATGATACAGTATTGATTGCAGACAATGCGCAGGATCTGCAACAATTAGTAGATGCGGTTGTTGTACACAGTGAGCAGCTGGGGTTAGAATTAAATTGTAAAAAGACACAGGTTATGGTCGTCACTAGGAAGAACGAAGTACCACAATGTAATATACAAGTAAATGGGAATATTCTTCAACAAGTGAATCGGTACAATTATCTCGGAACAGTCATAACATCTGATGGGAGATGCCTTGAAGAGATTAGAACAAGAATCGCCATGGCGAAAGTAGCCTTTAGCAAGATGAAAAACATTCTGACCAATAAAAAGATGTCAATTGAAACGAGAAAAAGAGTGTTGAGGGGATACATAGAGCCTGTTCTTTTGTATGGATGTGAAACTTGGACAATGTGCAGTCAAGCTGAAAAACATCTGATGGCTGCAGAAATGTGGTTTCTGAGGAAAATGCAAAGAATACCATGGACAGATAGAAAAACCAATGACCAAGTACTACAGGAGACAAATGAAAATCGTAAATTGATTAGAGAAATTAGACGTAGACAGTCACAATTTTTTGGACATGTTATGAGAAGAAATGGATTGGAGAACTTAGTGACAACTGGCAAGATCGAAGGGAACAGACCAAGAGGAAGACCGAGAGGAAAATACCTGGATGGCTTGGCCACATGGCATGGACGAGACAGGAACACTGAGCTGATCTACGACTCTGATGATCGAGTGAAATGGCGAGTCATGATCGCCCACGCTTTCCGGCATGGCACATGATTGATTGATTGAATATATAAGAAAATGTGGCCTTAACATCTTCAGACATTGCTTCAGGCAATAGTCTGATGACACTGGATTCAAAAAGCTTGACTGGACCTCCAGAGTCTCTGGCTTGATTGTTGTACTAAAAGTGTACACACTTTATTCGTTAATTCCATAAATGGATGTGTTTGATTAAAAAAAAAAAAAATCAAAAATCCTGGTTTTATAGCTCAGTCTCTATCCGCAAAGCGGTCTAGTGTAATCCGTACATGGCTTGGCATATCGGCCACGGAGACCCCCTCCCCCCTCACCCCGGGTTAAAATGTTAAAATGTGTAACCATCGACATTATGGAATTGAACGCCATTATAAACAGGTACAAAAATCCCCTTAAAATAACTAAGCGTATATAGTATACGCAAACACTGCCCAGACTAGTATCTCACTCTTTAATCTATATATATAAAACAGAATGTATGTATGTGGGTGGGTGGGGATGTATTTGATGCGTTCGATAACGGTCCATCCTATTTAGATGGAATTTTCTACATGTTTTCTTTTCATTCCCGTGCAGCCAACTGTCATAGTTTGGTACTGTACAATCAGCTATTTACGTACTAAAATTTAATTTTGTAATTACCTGACTTAACATAAGAAAATTTATATAAAGGGACATAACTTTTAGTAGCATAGCTATATCTTAGGTTAAGTCCCCTGGCTATGAACAGATAGATAGATAGATAGATAGATAGATAGATAGATAGATAGATAGATAGATAGATAGATAGATAGATAGATAGATAGAGAGGGTGGGAGAGACAGACAGACGGACGGGCAGACAGACAGACAGACAGACAGACGGGCCGGGTCGTCAGACAGACAGACAGACAGACAGACAGACAGACAGTCGGGAACGGGAACTTATATGACTACTTATATGAATTAAATGAGATGCTCCCCATCAGGGGCTGGGCGAAGCCGGGTCAGACAGACAGACAGACAGATAGATAGATAGTCGGGAACGGGAGCTTATGTGACTACTTATATGAATTAAATGAGATGCTCCCCACCAGAGACTGGGTGAAGCAGGGCCGGGTCAGACAGACAGACAGACAGACAGACAGACAGACAGACAGACAGACAGACAGACAGACAGACAGACAGATAGTCGGGAACGGGAGCTTATATGACTACTTATATGAATTAAATGAGATGCTCCCCACCAGGAGCTGGGCAAAGCCAAGATAGATAGATAGATAGATACATAGATAGACAGACAGACAAACAAACAAGCAGACAGACAGACAGACAGACAGATAGATAGATAGATAGATAGATAGATAGATAGATAGATAGATAGATAGATAGATAGATAGATAGATAGATAGATAGATAGATCCCCGCCAGGGCCTGGGCGAAGTCTGGCTGGGTCAGCTAGTAAATAATAAATACTATGCTCCACATTCTAAGAATATCTGTGACTACGTGATTTAAGAAAATTAGCCAAAGTGTTATTCATTTATTCACATCATATAATGTTTAACTCTGCAGTATGCACCTAACGAGATACAGCGAGATATGTCGGGCAATATATCGTGCTATCTATTATTATTTGTAGCTTCTGTGTTTATAGACACTTCGCGTTGGATAGTTGACTTAATGTATTGTTTCGTTGACAAGTATATTTGTTTTGTTGAGTTCCGGTGATCATTTTCAACTCACAAAGCAGCAGACTACATGAGTAACTATGGCAATGGTTTCTTTGTTTAAATTCGCTAAGGAAATATATTATTTTGAAGTTGTGAAATCTGTTTTACTTCAAATTTCCGTGAGCTGTTGTCCGGCTGGTCAGTTTGTAGCCATCAACAGATCCAGTAGACTAGGATGTTCCGCTTGTTTTCCTCCAGGCAAGTGGTTTCCATACTTGTGTTCAATGTTAAATATTGAGACCAGTGATTTCTTATTTTATATTTTCGTTCAGTGACTTCAATCAGGACTTCAGGCATTCATATAGTAATATTTAGTAGTATAGTTAGTAGTTTAGTTCAGGCATATTGTCTGTTGTTTTTTTTTTTTCATTACCCCTTAGCCACATTTCGGATATTAATTTGAAAGAGATTTTTGTCCATAGGAGGTAATGAGGTAATGCAATGCCAATGGCGCTGTATAGAGTGGTTTCAACACTTGTGTTAAATATTAATAATGTGACCAACGATGTCTTTAATCGGCACAAGTATGCAATTTAATGTGATAGCTTGATTAATACTATTGCTTGTATTAATTCATTCGGTAGCATGTCCTTTGCAGAACCTCGCTCCCATAACAACCTTCCGGAAAACCTCTCGATCATAAGCATAATGGGACACAGAGGTGTTTCCAAGGCACCAGGGCCGGGTTATATACTGGCCAAGACCTATTGACGCGTCCTCGTCGAGCGTTCTGGGCAACAGGTCCCTTCGGGGTCCTGGCTAAAGTCAGTAGGATCACCGGTTCCTCCGAAGTCGGAGAGTGTCTGCCTGTACGGCGAGGAACCACCAGTCTGCACACCAATAAGCCAGACACGGGACAACGGATACTCACGCAAACCTCAGGTCCTGTATGACATCACACTGATGTTGGACAACAGGATGCCTTCATCCGACATACAGGACTTCGCGTTGGAGCTTCAAGCCAGCGAACACAAGCAAGCAAGCAAGCATAAGCAAGATGTCCCGCGTCCGATACACCCATCTGGAGATCATCCGCCACATCCTGCACCCATCTTCTCTTTGGCCTTCCTCTTCCTCTCTTCCCAGGCATATACCCCTCCACTATTGTTCTCTCCAAACTTTCGTGACGTTTCAAGTGACCAAAATATTTCAAGTTTCTTTGTTTTATCGTCTTTAATAGCCAGCCTTCTTCAATATTCAGCTCTTGAAGTATGGATGCATTTGTTCTTTTCTTTACCCAAGATATTCTTAGAACTTGTCTATAACATTTATATTCAAAGGTATGTATGCGCTGTTCAGCTTGTTTAGTAAGTGTCCAGGTCTCACAGGCGTATGTTGCAATGGGAAAGATCCATCCATCCATCATGTGCCATGCCGGTAAGCGTGGGCGGTCATGTTCTGCCATCTCACTCGATCACCAGAGTCGTGGATCAGCTCCGTGTTTCTGTCTCGACCATGCCACAAGGCCAAGCCATCCAGGTACTTGCTTCTAGGTCTTCCCCTTGGTCTGTTCCCCGCGATCTTACCAGTTGTCACCAAATTCTCCAATCCATTTCTTCTCATAACATGCCCAAAAAAAATTTGACTGTCTACGTCTAATTTCTCTAATCAATTTACGATCTTCATTTGTTTCTTGAAGGACTTGTTCAGTGGTCTTTCTGGCTGTCCATGGTATTCTTTCCATTTTCCTCAGAAACCACATCTCTACAGCCATCAGATGTTTTTCAGCCTGACTGCTCATTGTCCACGCTTCACATCCATATAAAAGTACAGGTTCAATGTAGCATCTCAACACTCTTTTTCTCGTTTCAATTGACATCTTTTTATTGGTCAATATGTTTTTCATCTTGCTAAAGGCTACTTTTGCCATGGCGATTCTTGTTCTAATCTCTTCAATGGGAAAGATGCATGCTCTTAAAAATCTAATTTTTGTAGTTCTGTCTGTCCCACTCCATAATTTATTCAGTTGTTTTAGTCTTTGAAGAGCAATTGATAGTTGTCGTTTAATTTCTTTCATTGTGTCACCGTTGTTGGTAATCAATGACCCAAGATATTCAAAATTTTCTACTACTCCAATTTTTCCTCATTAACATATATTTCTTTTTCCGTAGTAGTTTTATCTGTATGCATTATCTTTGTTTTCGCTATGTTAAGATATAAGTTGTGACTTCCACTATTCAATTGGGTTGAGGCTATTGCCAATGCACTTCTGTGGGTTCCTTCAACTAACATTGACAACTTGTCACGACACATTAATGCAGACTTGAGAATAAGTACAGAACTCTGGCGTCCTTGCGTTAACACTCGTTTATTATGGATCTATACAACAGCATGTAATCAATCACGAACGTCTCTATTCCAGTATAAAGGATGACAGAGAATGTCCTATTAATTATTGTGATTGTCGAACGACTGGGCTGCCAAGTTGACTTCGGTAATTTGGCTCGATTCTCTTCATCTGCATCTCAAGTCTTCAATTAATAGCTTTAGCTTGATGCATGATAATTGTCTCAACCGCTGGGCATAATTTCTGAAACTTCTTTGCTGTTTAATATGACATAAATCTCTTTTGCGTCCTTCCAAGTTTTACACCGCTTGCTTCACTACCATCGTGACGTTCCACCATGACGTCACCTTCGATATTCACTGGGATTCCCGAGATGACAAACTTGCCTACTTTCACTTTCGTTTTCCGTGTCTTAACGTTGAATTCTATTCAACCTCTCTGCGTGTTCCATCTTCTCCCACGATTTAATGGAGCATGTTACTATTTCCTCACTACTAATAATCCAGCTCGTTCTTATTAACAAAAGTTACATGGCATTATGCTCCCCCCAGTGTTTCAAAATGGTGCAACCATTTTGATCGTCTCTTTGGTGTGTATACCTATGACATGCAGCAATATTGGTAATCTTATACATAAATTATATATATATATATATATATATATATATATATATATATATATATATATATATATATATTCTTCATACATATTGTGCATTTTCATAATATGATAGTATGGTATTCACCAAACACTACACAATCAATGAAAAAAAAATTATTATATGTGTCGGACACACGCTTCTAGTCCACTATGGACGGCGTGTATTTCAAGAATCCTTTATATTCAGACTACTGGAAAGCAACATTGCGATGATCTTCAAAAGGTCACCTGGTCCTCCCCATGCAGTTCCTCATTTATGATCAAGCATAAGCAGCTCCATCCCTACCAAGGCCAGTACGCCCGAATGAAGGTGCGCATTCTATTTAGCAGGTACCATTACCCCTCTTATTATGATTGGTTATTTGTATGTGGAATGGTTTCCATCCATCTTGATGACCTTCTTTTATTTATAGTAATTGCTATTTTGTCAGTATAGGTTACCGTTGATGTGTCTGGTCAATTATTTGATAGGTGAGGTGTACTGCCCAGCATCCGCCCATCCTTGTAACATTGTAATAAAATTAGGTGGAACTGCGGTAAAGCTGTGAAAGTGTAAACAATATAAAATGACACAAAGTAGTGCAGCTTTACATAACAGAATTAAGACACATACAGGACGTTGCGGCGATTAGCCTTCATCAGCAAACAAACACATTCACAAACACAACATACAGTCAAGGAGATCTCCTGTGACTACATCAGAAGGTGACGACAGGACGAGAAGAACAAAAGCATGAAAAAATGAAAGCAATGAAGAGAAAATGAGAATTGAAAAAAAATGTTAATTGAAAAAAATGTTAATTGAAAAGAATGTTTATACTCACCTCACAGTTCCGATCTGTAAACAACTCAGAAAATCTCCGATGTATTCTTTTTATACCCGGTGCTAGTTGTTACGGTTCAGTGAGCACATTGAGAGAAGGGGGGGGGGTGGAGGCAGGAGGGCAGGGTAGGGGTATCTGAGCAATCTCAGTGGATGTACTAACGAAGCATGAGGGGCGTAAGCATGATGGTGGTACTAACCAAAACCCCATTATGTACTCCTATATGTAATTATGAGGCGAGTCCTAAAGTCTGGGTGGACTGATATGCGTGAACGCACATACACACACATATACACCGCCCAACAGACAAAATGCTAGTGTATGTGGTCATGTGCAAGGTATGTGTAAGAAGACAGAGATAGATAGATAGATAGAGAGAGAGAGAGAGAGAGAGAGGGGGTGGAGGTAATGAGAAAGAGAGAGAGGTGGGTATTGTTCATGTTACGTGCTAAATGGGGTATGAGGAGTAGGTAGGTCTACAAATACGAGGATTCACTCATACTGTTCCCTATGAAATAAGGTAAGTAAGGTTGATTGTTATACCACGTATTATAAGATCATATCGCCCAATGCTAGTGTTATTGGGGTTGTATAAGATCCAACCACTGGTAATACACATGACGTGGGTAGGCACAGAGAAGCAAGATTGTTAGGAGAGAGAGAGAGAGAGAGACAGACAGACAGACAGAGAGAGAGAGAGCGAGAGAGAGAGAGAGAGAGAGAGAGAGAGAAAAAAAAAATGCCTGCGACATACCACATGAGGTATGCGGAGTGGGTCGGTCTACAAATACGAGGCTTCACTCATACTGTTACCTATGAAATAGTGTCAGTAAGGTTGATTATTATACAACGTATTTAAGGTCAAACCGCCCAGTGCGTTTGTTATTGGGGCTGTATAAGATCCGACCACTAGCAATACACATGGCATAGGTAGGTACAGAGAAGCAAGATGGAAGAGAGAGAGAGAGAGAGAGAGAGAGAGAGAAGGAGAGAGAGAGAGAGAGAAGAGAGAGAGAGAGAGAGAGAGAAAGCGATTGGAAAAGTGCCTGCGACATGCCACATGAGGTATGCGGAGTCAGTCGGTCTACAAATACGAGGCTTCACTCATACTGTTCCCTCTGAAAATAGGGGTTTCCAAGTAAGGGGTTGATTGTAATATCGTTAACACTCGTTTATTATGGATCTATACAACAGCATGTAATCAATCACGAACGTCTCTATTCCAGTATAAGGATGACAGAGAATGTCCTATTATTATTGTGATTGTCGAACGACTGGGCTGCCAAGTTGACTTCGGTAATTTGGCTCGATTCTCTTCAACTGCATCTCAAGTCTTCAATTAATAGCTTTAGCTTGATGCATGATAATTGTCTCAACCGCTGGGCATAATTTCTGAAACTTCTTTGCTGTTTAATATGACATAAATCTCTTTTGCGTCCTTCCAAGTTTTACACCGCTGGCTTCACTACCATCGTGACGTTCCACCATGACGTCACCTTCGATATTCACTGGGATTCCCGAGATGACAAACTTGCCTACTTTCACTTTCGTTTTCCGTGTCTTAACGTTGAATTCTATTCAACCTCTCTGCGTGTTCCATCTTCTCCCACGATTTAATGGAGCATGTTACTATTTCCTCACTACTAATAATCCAGCTCGTTCTTATTAACAAATGTTACATGGCATTATGCTCCCCCCAGTGTTTCAAGATGGTGCAACCATTTTGATCGTCTCTTTGGTGTGTATACCTATGACATGCAGCAATATTGGTAATCTTATACATAAAATTATATATATATATAGTATATATATAATATATATATATATATATATATATATATATATATATATATATATATATATATATATATATATATATATATATATCTATATATATATATATATATTCTTCATACATATTGTGCATTTTCATAATATGATAGTATGGTATTCAACCAAACACTACACAATCAATGAAAAAAAAATTATTATATGTGTTGGACACACGCTTCTAGTCCACCTATGGACGGCGTGAGTAGTATATAGGTACAAAAGCTGCCCGTTTTGAGGCGCAAAATGAGGCGCACATTCTCTATATAAATCAACCATTTATCGATTTTGAGGCGCAAATTGCAATCTATTTTTAGCTCTTATCGATTTTTCGCCTCAAAGGGCGATAACTCCTGATATGATTATTTTAAGTGGGCGTGGTCTAGTGACTCATCAGAGGTGACGTGGTCAAGTGACTCATCAGAGTAGGTACGACATAAAAAATACGACATAAAACAACATTAAAGAAAACAAACGATTCAAAAGAAGGTATATAATAATGTTAATAAAATATATATATAGAAGGAAAAAAAAACATAGTAATTGACCGCTTATAGTTAAGGGTGTGTGATGACGTGGTCAAGTGGTGGTCAAGATGTGGTCAAGTGGTGGTCATGTGGTGGAGTAACCACTTAAATTAAAGGGGAAAGTACGTGTAGTGATGTGGTGGTGGTTAAAGTGTGCGATCACGTGGTCAAGTAATGGTCAAGTAGGGGTCAAGTGGTGGTCAAGTGACGAAATTTTAGTGGAAAATAGTTGTAATGATATGGTGATGATCAAAGGGTGGTAAATTAGTGGTCAAGCAGTGGTCAAGTGAGGAAAATTTTAGTGGAAAGTAGTTGTAATGATATGGTGTTGATTAAAGGGTGGTAAATTAGTGGTCAAGCAGTGGTCAAGTGAGGAAAATTTTAGTGGAAAGTAGTTGTAATGATATCGTGATGATTAAAGGGTGGTAAATTAGTGGTCAAGCAGTGGTCAAGTGACCACTTAAATTGTCGGGGAAAGTAGTTGTAATGATATGGTGATGATTAAAGGGTGGTAAATTAGCGGTCAAGAGGTGGTCAAGCGGTGGTCAAAGGGTGGTCAAGTGGTTAAATGACCCCTTAAATTGTTGGGGAGAGTACGTGTAGTGACACGGTGATTATCAAGAGGTGGTCAAGTAGTGGTCAAGTGGTGGTCAAGCGGTGGTCAACTGGTCAAGTGACCACTTAAATTGTAGAGGAAGTTACGTGTAGTGACATGGTGGTGTTTAAAACGATCGCTGACGTGGTCAAAAGGTGGTCAAGTAGTGGTCAAGGGGTGGTCAAGTGGTCAAGTGACCACTTAAATGATAGAGGAGAGTAAGTGTAGTGACACGATGATGATCAAGATGTGGTCAAGTAGTGGTCAAGTGGTGGTCAAGTGGTCGAGTGACCACATAAATTGCAGAGGAGAGTAGGTGTAGTGACATGGTGATGATCAAGAGGTGGTCAAGTTGTTAGGTCTAGAGGTTGGGGGGTCTCAGTCATGAAGTATCAAACTGTCTGCTGTGGGAAGGATGGCGCTGATCAGGGCGAGTAGGTTCTAATACGTTTATCTCTATTGTCTACAATTGGCGTGGTTGTATAGTAATAATAGTAGAGTTGTTTCGTAGTAATATTAGTCATCATCATCAAGGGTCATGTTAGGTGGTATTTGTAATTATAGTAGTAGTAGTAGTAGCAATACCAACAATAGTACTAATTATCATCATCATCACGTGTCTTATCAACGGACGTATCACTCACACATTGCGATCTCCAACACCATTGAACAATTCCGGGGTTGACTCACACTACAGAAATCCCCAATTAACGGCATTACCTTCATGTAATGGTGGTACTCATAGTACCAATAGCACCAGTAGTAATAGTCACCAACATCAGCAAGAGACTTATCGCCTGACATTGGTCAGTATGACACTCCATAAACTATGATCTCCAACACCATGGATACAAATAGTAATAATATTTGTAGTAGTAGTTGTAGTAGTAGTAGTAGTAGTAGTAGTAGTAGTAGTAGTAGTAGTAGTAGTAGTAGTAGTAGTAGTAGTAGTAGTAGTAGTAGTAGTAGTAGCGGCGGTGGTGGTGGTGATGGTGGTGATGGTAATAGTAGGAGTAGTAGAATAACGAGGGTGCTTGTTGTTTCACTAAGTATTTGTATATCGTATGTAGTATAAAGCTAGTTTGTGTTGTATGCCATGTAAGGTGTTACTGAAATATCTGTATTTTGTAGTTCTAAGAGGTGATGACGCCATAACCCACCACGCTATAATCTTATTGATAGTGTCTCCAGTGCTGCGAAAAAGGCTCATTGTGAGATATCGATCATTTCTCAAAGAGACAGCATCCGGGTGCATGCCCATTACGAGCAAACAACGATAAGGCAACGACAAGGCAAAATGGCGTCGAATATAGCGTAAAGTACACTACTTATGAGGTCATCGGTTGTCCGTTCCATCACGGTCGACAAATAGGCGCTCACTAACTTCACAATATGCTCACTCAAATAACATATAGGATAATAAGGCACCGACCCAAACAAGGAAAATGGACAAAAACAAGGGGAAAAAATGACATAAGCGTCAAAATATAACACATACAAAGACAGATACAACAGTGACTAAAAAATAATAATAAAAATGACACGACAAAATAACACACACACACACACACACACACACACACACACACACACACACACACACACACACACACACACACACACACACACACACACACACAATGAAAACTGAAACAACCAATGAAAAATCGCTGACACGAACACTAGAAGCTGACACAAACACTAGACAAGGTACCTAAAGAAAAGCTAAACTTTGTTAACCAAAATGCGAAAGTAGGAAAATGCGATACCCAAATGTAAAACAAATAACAAGAGAGGAATAGCTCGTCCCAACTTATGAAAAGTAGGAAAATATGTCAACCAAATGGGAAAAAGTTAGGCCAAATACAAAAATATCTAACTCAAACTAATGAAAAGTAGGGAAACTTTGTTAACCAAAAGAGGGGAAAAACCTAGGTCAAGTAGGAAAATCTTTTACCCAAAAGTGAAGAATGTCGGCCAATACAGAAATAGTTCGTCCACACGTATGCAAACTAGGAAAATTTGTTAGTCGAACAGGATAAAATATTGCCCAAGTAGGGAAATTTGAGAGCCATAAGTGAAAAAATATAATCCAAAGAGAGGAATATCTCGTTCCAACTTATAAAAAGAAGGAAAATTCTCAACCAAACATATAAAAAATAGGAAAATTGATAACCAAACGCGACATATATTGACCAACTAGGGAAATGTGTTACTCAAAGAGGAAAAATAATGACCAAATAACGAAATACATCGCTCAAACTTATGAAAACTAGGAAACTTTGTTAGCCAAATGGAAGAAACCTTGGTCAAGTACGAAAAAATCTGTTAGCCAAATGTAAAAATGTCGGTCAAATGCAGAAATAGGTCGGCCACACGTATGCAAACAAGGAAAGGTTGTTAGCCAGATAGGAAAAGTATTAACCAAGTAAGAAAGTGTGATAGCCAAAGGTGAAAAAATATCAGCCAAAGAGAGAAAAATCTCATCCAAACTTATAAAAAGAAGGAAAATTCTCAACCAAATGAGAAAAAGTTAGACCAAATATAGTAACATCTCAACCAAACTTATGAAAACTAGGAAACTTTGTTAGCCAACGAGAATAAAAACCTAGGTCAAGTAGGAAAATCTGTTAGCCATATGTAAAAAATGTCGGCCAAATACAGAAATACCTCGTCCGCACTTATTAAAATTAGGAAAACTTTGTTAGCCAAATAGTAAAAGTATTAAACAAGTAGGAAAATTTGATAGCCAAATGTTAAAAAAAAAAAAAAAAATATCACCCAAAGAGAGGAATATCTCGGCAAGACTTATAAAAAGTAGGAGAACTATGTGCCAAATGGGGAAAAGTTAGGTCAAATACAGAAATATTTCAACCAAACATATAAAAAATAGGAAAATTGATAACCAAACGGGACATATGTTGACCAACTAGGGAAATGTGTTACTCAAAGAGGAAAAATAATGACCAAGTAATGAAATACATCGCTCAAACTTATGAAAACTAGGAAACTATGTTAGCCAAATGGAAGAAACCTTGGTCAAGTAGGAAAATCTGTTAGCCAAATGTGAAAAATGTCGGCCAAATACAGAAATAGTTCGGCCACACGTATGCAAACAAGGAAAGGTTGTTAGCCAGATAGGAAAAGTATTAACCAAGTAAGAAAATGTGATAGCCAAAGGTGAAAAAATATCACCCAAAGAGAGAAATATCTCATCCAAACTTATAAAAAGAAGGAAAATTCTCAACCAAATGAGAAAAAGTTAGACCAAATATAGTAACATCTCAACCAAACTTATGAAAACTAGGAAACTTTGTTAGCCAACGAGAATAAAAACCTAGGTCAAGTAGGAAAATCTGTTAGCCAAATGTAAAAAATGTCGGCCAAATACAGAAATACCTCGTCCGCACTTATTAAAATTAGGAAAACTTTGTTAGCCAAATAGTAAAAGTATTGCCCAAATAGAAAAATTTGATAGCCAAACGTAAAAAAAAAAAAAAAAAAAAAAAAAAAATATCACCCAAAGAGAGGAATATCTCGGCCAGACGTATAAAAAGTTGGAAAATTTGTCAACCAAATAGGGTAAAGTTACACCAAATACAGAAACATCTTAACCACATTTATAAAAAAACGAGGGGAAAATGTCGACCAAATACAGAAATAACTCAACCCAGTTTATAAATATGGCAACCAAACTTATGAAACGTAGGAAAATGTGTTAACTAAAAGGGGAAAATATGATATACGTAACGAAATATCTCAGCCAAACTTATAAAAAGTAAAAAAATATGTCAACCAAATGAGAACAAGTTAGGCCAAATACAGAAATTTCTCAACCAAACTCATGAAAAGTAGGAACATCTTGTTACCCAAACAGGAAAAATATTGGTCAAGTAAAGAAATAGCGTGGTCAAACCTATAAAAACATACCAACATTGTTAACACAACTTGGCCACTTGTTCTTACAAACTTGCTCGCTGGCTCAAACAATTTGTCCACTTGCTATTACAATCGGTCGACCTATCCTATCAATTCACACACTTACCATAACAACTGTCCTTTTCCCCAACAACGTGTCCACCGACTCTCTCATATTATCGACTCGCCCTATCAACTTACCCACTGACTCTAACAACTTCCCCACATGGGCTCACAAAATTTCCATTTGTTATTACAACTTGTTGACAGTCTCGCCCAAATTACCACTTACTCTTACAAACTGTCCCAACTGCGCACACAAAGGTGTCCACTTGTGATTTCACGGCCTCCTCTCCACATAGATAAGTAGCCCTTATAAAATACAAATGTATCCCGCAAGTCATACAGAAGTGTCCCCCATATTGTCATTTAAAAAAAAAAAATATTTGTGTGTGTGTAGGTAAGTTCATGTCTTGGCAGTTCATATTTTCTAAATTCATCTCTTCAGCATAAGATTTGTGTAAGTTCACGCCCTCATCATAAATTTTGTTGTGTAAGTTCATGTCTTCGACAGTTCATGTTTTGCTACGGCCTAGTTTTAGTGAAAATGCAGAAGTCTATTGGCTAGAATTTCAACCTGAGTGGTCAATTACTAACACTGCCTGTGGACAGCTATTCTTACCCATGCGCTAAAGTTGAGAAAATGAACTTCCGTTGAATGGAAGCTACCACAGACTTGAATTATTAAACCCCTCTGGAAGAAGTAGCAGCAGCTTAACCAGGAAAAGATCGAATTAGTTATCCCCCCTTAGTCTGGGAATTATGAAAATATACGCTCACACAAGCGATATTACTCATGAAGTCATATAAACAAAAATATAAAGGATAACAAATGAGGCAGCGCCACAATTGTTATCCTTTATATTTTTGTTTATATGACTTCATGAGTAATATCGCTTGTGTGAGCGTATATTTTCATAATTCCCAGACTAAGGGGGGATAACTAATTCGATCTTTTCCTGGTTAAGCTGCTGCTACTTCTTCCAGAGGGGTTTAATAATTCAAGTCTGTGGTAGCTTCCATTCAACGGAAGTTCATTTTCTCAACTTTAGCGCATGGGTAAGAATAGCTGTCCACAGGCAGTGTTAGTAATTGACCACTCAGGTTGAAATTCTAGCCAATAGACTTCTGCATTTTCACTAAAACTAGGCCTTAGCAAACATGAACTGTCGAAGACATGAACTTACACAACAAAATTTATGATGAGGGCGTGAACTTACACAAATCTTATGCTGAAGAAATGAATTTAGAAAATATGAACTGCCAAAGACATAACTTACCTACACACACACAAATTTTTTTTTTTTTTAATGACAATATGGGGGACACTTCTGTATGACTTGCGGGATACATTTGTATTTTATAAGGGCTACTTATCTATGTGGAGAGGAGGCCGTGAAATCACAAGTGGACACCTTTGTGTGCGCAGTTGGGACAGTTTGTAAGAGTAAGTGGTAATTTGGGCGAGACTGTCGACAAGTTGTAATAACAAATGGAAATTTTGTGAGCCCATGTGGGGAAGTTGTTAGAGTCAGTGGGTAAGTTGATAGGGCGAGTCGATAATATGAGAGAGTCGGTGGACACGTTGTTGGGGAAAGGGACAGTTGTTATGGTAAGTGTGTGAATTGATAGGATAGGTCGACCGATTGTAATACCAAGTGGACAAATTGTTTGAGCCAGCGAGCAAGTTTGTAAGAACAAGTGGCCAAGTTGTGTTAACAATGTTGGTATGTTTTTATAGGTTTGACCACGCTATTTCTTTACTTGACCAATATTTTTCCTATTTGGGTAACAAGATATTCCTACTTTTCATGAGTTTGGTTGAGAAATTTCTGTATTTGGCCTAACTTGTTCTCATTTGGTTGACATATTTTCCTACTTTTTATAAGTTTGGCTGAGATATTTCGTTACGTGTATCATATTTTCCCCTTTTAGTTAACACATTTTCCTACGTTTCATAAGTTTGGTTGCCATATTTATAAATTGGGTTGCTTATGTCTGTATTTGGTCGACATTTTCCCCTCGTTTTTTATAAATGTGGTTAAGATGTTTCTGTATTTGGTGTAACTTTACCCTATTTGGTTGACAAATTTTCCAACTTTTTATACGCCTGGACGAGATATTTCTCTCTTTGGATGATATTTTTTCACATTTGGCTTTTAAATTTTCCTACTTGGCCAATACTTTTCCTATCTGGCTAACAACTTTTCCTTGTTTGCATACGTGTGACCGAACTATTTCTGCATTTGGCCGACATTTTTTCACATTTGGCTAACAGATTTTCCTACTTGACCAAGGTTTCTTCCATTTGGCTAACAAAGTTTCCTAGTTTTCATAAGTTTGAGCGATGTATTTCGTTACTTGGTCATTATTTTTCCTCTTTGAGTAATACATTTCCCTAGTTGGTCAACATATGTCCCGTTTAGTTATCAATTTTCCTATTTTTTGTATGTTTGGTTGAGATATTTCTGTATTTGACCTAACTTTTCCCCATTTGGCACATAGTTCTTCTACTTTTTAAAAGTCTGGCCGAGATATTCCTCTCTTTGGGTGATATTTTTTTTTTTTTTTACGTTTGGCTTTCAAATTTTCCTATTTGGGCAATACTTTTACTATTTGGCTAACAAAGTTTTCCTAATTTTAATAAGTGCGGACGAGGTATTTCTGTATTTGGCCGACATTTTTTACATTTGGTTAACAGATTTTCCTACTTGACCTAGGTTTTTATTCTCGTTGGCTAACAAAGTTTCCTAGTTTTCATAAGTTTGGTTGAGATGTTACTATATTTGGTCTAACTTTTTCTCATTTGGTTGAGAATTTTCCTTCTTTTTAAAAGTTTGGATGAGATATTTCTCTCTTTGGGTGATATTTTTTCACCTTTGGCTATCACATTTCTTACTTGGTTAATACTTTTCCTATCTGGCTAACAACCTTTCCTTGTTTGCATACGTGTGGCCGAACTATTTCTGTATTTGGCCGACATTTTTCACATTTGGCTAACAGATTTTCCTACTTGACCAAGGTTTCTTCCATTTGGCTAACAAAGTTTCCTAGTTTTCATAAGTTTGAGCGATGTATTTCGTTACTTGGTCATTATTTTTCCTCTTTGAGTAACACATTTCCCTAGTTGGTCAACATATGTTCCGTTTGGTTATCAATTTTCCTATTTTTTATATGTTTGGTTGAGATATTTCTGTATTTGACCTAACTTTTTCCCATTTGGCACATAGTTCTCCTACTTTTTAAAAGTCTGGCCGAGATATTCCTCTCTTTGGGTGATTTTTTTTTTTTTTTTTACATTTGGCTATCAAATTTTCCTACTTGGGTAATACTTTTACTATTTGGCTAACAAAGTTTTCCTAATTTTAATAAGTGCGGACGAGGTATTTCTGTATTTGGCCGACATTTTTTACATTTGGCTAACAGATTTTCCTACTTTACCTAGGTTTTTATTCTCGTTGGCTAACAAAGTTTCCTAGTTTCATAAGTTTGGTTGAGATGTTACTATATTTGGTCTAACTTTTTCTCATTTGGTTGAGAATTTTCCTTCTTTTTATAAGTTTGGATGAGATATTTCTCTCTTTGGCTGATATTTTTTCACCTTTGGCTATCACACTTTCTTACTTGGTTAATACTTTCCTATCTGGCTAACAACCTTTCCTTGTTTGCATACGTGTGGCCGACCTATTTCTGCATTTGACCGACATTTTTCACATTTGGCTAACAGATTTTTTCGTACTTGACCAAGGTTTCTTCCATTTGGCTAACAAAGTTTCCTAGTTTTCATAAGTTTGAGCGATGTATTTCGTTATTTGGTCATTATTTTTCCTCTTTGAGTACACATTTCCCTAGTTGGTCAATATATGTCGCGTTTGGTTATCAATTTTCCTATTTTTTATATGTTTGGTTGAGAATTTTCCTTCTTTTTATAAGTTGGAACGAGATATTCCTCTCTTTGGATTATATTTTTTCACTTATGGCTCTCAAAGTTCCCTACTTGGGCAATATTTTATCCTGTTCGACTAACAAATTTTCCTAGTTTGCATACGTGTGGACGAACTATTTCTGTATTGGCCGACATTTTTCACTTTTGGGTAACAGATTTTCCTACTTGACCTAGGTTTTTCCCCTCTTTTGGTTAACAAAGTTTCCCTACTTTTCATTAGTTTGAGTTAGATATTTTTGTATTTGGCCTAACTTTTTCCCATTTGGTTGACATATTTTCCTACTTTTTATAAGTTGGGACGAGCTATTCCTCTCTTGTTATTTGTTTTACATTTGGGTATCGCATTTTCCTACTTTCGCATTTTGGTTAACAAAGTTTAGCTTTTCTTTAGGTACCTTGTCTAGTGTTTGTGTCAGCTTCTAGTGTTCGTGTCAGCGATTTTCATTGGTTGTTTCAGTTTTCATTGTGTGTGTGTGTGTGTGTGTGTGTGTGTGTGTGTGTGTGTGTGTGTGTGTGTGTGTGTGTGTGTGTGTGTGTGTGTTATTTTGTCGTGTCATTTTTATTATTATTTTTTTAGTCACTGTTGTATCTGTCTTTGTATGTGTTATATTTTGACGCTTATGTCATTTTCCCCCTTGTTTTTGTCCGTTTTCCTTGTTTGGGTCGGTGCCTTATTATCTTATATGTTTATTTGAGTGAGCATATTGTGAAGTTAGTGAGCGCCTATTTGTCGACCGTGATTGAACGGACAACCGATGACCTCATAAGTAGTGTACTTTACGCTATATTCGACGCCATTTTGCCTTGTCGTTGCCTTATCGTTGTTTGCTCGTAATGGGCATGCACCCGGATGCTGTCTCTTTGAGAAATGATCGATATCTCACAATGAGCCTTTTTCGCAGCACTGGAGACACTATCAATAAGATTATAGCGTGGTGGGTTATGGCGTCATCACCTCTTAGAACTACAAAATACAGATATTTCAGTAACACCTTACATGGCATACAACACAAACTAGCTTTATACTACATACGATATACAAATACTTAGTGAAACAACAAGCACTCTCGCTATTCTACTAATCCTACTATTACCACCACCACCATCACCACCACCACCACCACCGCCGCTACTACTACTACTACTACTACTACTACTACTACTACTACTACTACTACTACTACTACTACTACTACTACTACTACTACTACTACTACTACTACTACTACTACTACTACTACTACTACTACTACTACTACTACTACTACTACAACTACTACTACCAATATTATTACTATTTGTATCCATGGTGTTGGAGATCATAGATTATGGAGTGTCATACTGACCAATGTCAGGCGATAAGTCTCTTGCTGATGTTGGTGACTATTACTACTGGTGATATTGGTACTATGAGTACCACCATTACATGAAGGTAAGGCCGTTAATTGGGGATTTCTGTGGTGTGAGTCAACCCCGGAATTGTTCAATGGTGTTGGAGATCGCAATGTGTGAGTGATACGTCCGTTGGTAAGACACGTGATGATGATGATAATTAGTACTATTGTTGGTATTGCTACTACTACTACTACTACTACTACTACTATAATTACAAATACCACCTAACATGACCCTTGATGATGATGACTAATATTACTACGAAACAACTCTACTATTATTACTATACAACCACGCCAATTGTAGACAATAGAGATAAACGTATCAGAACCTACTCGCCCTGATCAGCGCCATCCTTCCCACAGCAGACAGTTTGATACTTCATGACTGAGACACCCCAACCTCTAGACCTAACAACTTGACCACCTCTTGATCATCACCATGTCACTACACCTACTCTCCTCTGCAATTTATGTGGTCAGTCGACCACTTGACCACCACTTGACCACCACTTGACCACTACTTGACCACATCTTGATCATCATCGTGTCACTACACTTACTCTCCTCTATCATTTAAGTGGTCACTTGACCACTTGACCACCCCTTGACCACTACTTGACCACCTTTTGACCACGTCAGCGATCGTTTTAAACACCACCATGTCACTACACGTAACTTCCTCTACAATTTAAGTGGTCACTTGACCAGTTGACCACCGCTTGACCACCACTTGACCACTACTTGACCACCTCTTGATAATCACCGTGTCACTACACGTACTCTCCCCAAGAATGTAAGAGGTCATTTAACCACTTGACCACCCCTTGACCACCGCTTTACCACCTCTTGACCGCTAATTTACCACCCTTTAATCATCACCATATCATTACAACTACTTTCCCCGACAATTTAAGTGGTCACTCGACCACTTGACCACTGCTTGACCACTAATTTACCACCCTTTAATCATCACGATATCATTACAGCTACTTTCCACTAAAATTTTCCTCATTTTACCACCACTTGACCACTGCTTGACCACTGCTTAACCACTAATTTACCACCCTTTAATCAACACCATATCATTACAACTACTTTCCACTAAAATTTTCCTCACTTGACCATCACTTGACCACTGCTTGACCACTGCTTGACCACTAATTTACCACCCTTTGATTATCACCATATCATTACAACTACTTTCCACTAAAATTTCGTCACTTGACCACCACTTGACCCCTACTTGACCATTACTTGACCACGTGATCCCACACTTTAACCACCACCACATCTCTACACGTACTTTCCCCTTTAATTTAAGTGGTTACTCCACCACATGACCACCACTTGACCACATCTTGACCACCACTTGACCACGTCATCACACACCCTTAACTATAAGCGGTCACTTACTATGTTTTTTTCCCCCCTTCTATATATATATTTTATTAACATTATTATATACCTTCTTTTGAATCGTTTGTTTTATTTAATGTTGTTTTATGTCGTATTTTTTATGTCGTACCTACTTTGATGAGTCACTTGACCACGTCACCTCTGATGAGTCACTAGACCACGCCCACTTAGAATAATCATATCAGGAGTTATCGCCCTTTGAGGCGCAAAATCGATAAGAGCTAAAAATAGATTGCAATTTGCGCCTCAAAATCGATAAATGGTTGATTTATATAGAGAATGTGCGCCTCATTTTGCGCCTCAAAACGGGCGGCTTTTGTACCTATATACTACTGGCGTGTATTTCAAGAATCCTTTATATTCAGACTACTGGAAAGCAACATTGCGATGATCTTCAAAAGGTCACCTGGTCCTCCCCATGCAGTTCCTCATTTATGATCAAGCATAAGCATCTCCATCCCTACGAAGGCCAGTACGCCCGAATGAAGGTGCGCATGTATTTAGCAGGTACCATTACCCTCTTTATTATGATTGGTTATTTGTATGTGGAATGTTTCCATCATCTTGATGACCTTCTTTTATTTATAGTAATTGCTATTTTGTCAATATAAGTTACCGTTTGATGTGTCTGGTCAATTTATTTGATAGGTGAGGTGTACTGCCCCAGCATCCGCCATCCTTGTAACATTGTAATAAAATTAGGTGGAACTGCGGTAAAGCTGTCAAAGTGTAAACAACTATAAAATGACACAAAGTAGTGCAGCTTTACATAACAGAATTAAGACACATACAGTACGTTGCGGCGATTAGCCTTCATCAGCAAACAAACACATTTACAAACACAACATACAGTCAAGGAGATCTCCTGTGACTACATCAGAAGGTGACGACAGGACGAGAAGAACAAAAGCATGAAAAAATGAAAGCAATGAAGAGAAAATGAGAATTGAAAAGGAAAAAAAAATGTTAATTGAAAAAAAATGTTAATTGAAAAGAATGTTCATACTCACCTCACAGTTCCGATCTGTAAACAACTCAGAAAATTTCCGATGTATTCTTTTTATACCCGGTGCTAGGTGTTACGGTTCAGTGAGCACATTGAAAGAAAGGGGGGGGGGGTGGATGCAGGAGGACAGGGTAGGGGTATCTGAGCAATCTCAGTGGATGTACTAATGAAGCATGAGGGGCGGAAGCATGAGGGGCGTAAGCATGATGGTGGTACTAACCAAAATCCCATTATGTACTCCTATATGTAATTATGAGGCGAGTCCTAAAGTCTGGGTGGACTAATATGCGTGAACGCACATACCTACATATACACCGCTAAATAGACATAATGCTAGTGTATGTGGGCATGTGCAAGGTATATGTAAGAGAGAGAGAGAGAGAGAGAGAGAGAGAGAGAGAGAGAGAGAGAGAGAGAGAGAGAGAGAGAGAGAGAGAGAGAGAGAGAGAGATGGAGGGAATTAGAAAAAGAGAGAGGTGGGTATTGTTCATGTTACGTGATAAATGGGGTATGAGGAGTAGGTAGGTCTACAAATACGAGGATTCACTCATACGGTTCCCTATGAAATAAGGTAAGTAAGGTTGATTGTTATACCACGTATTATAAGATCATATCGCCCAATGCTAGTGTTATTGGGGTTGTATAAGATCCAACCACTGGTAATACACATGACGTGGGTAGGCACAGAGAAGCAAGATTGTTAGGAGAGAGAGAGAGACAGAGACAGATAGAGAGACAGAGAGAGAGAGAGCGAGAGAGAGAGAGAGAGAGAGAGAGAGAGAGAGAGAGAGAGAGGAAAAATGCCTGCGACATACCACATGAGGTATGCAGAGTGGGTCGGTCTACAAATACGAGGCTTCACTCATACTGTTACCTATGAAATAGTGTCAGTAAGGTTGATTATTATACAACGTATTTAAGGGTCAAATCGCCCAGTGCGTTTGTTATTGGGGCTGTATAAGATCCGACCACTAGCAATACACATGGCATAGGTAGGTACAGCGAAGCAAGATGGAAGAGAGAGAGAGAGAGAGAGAGAGAGAGAGAGAGAGAGAGAGAGAGAGAGAGAGAGAGAGAGAGAGAGAGAGAGAGAGATTGGAAAAGTGCCTGCGCGGAGTCGGTCGGTCCACAAATACGAGGCTTCACTCATACTGTTACCTATGAAATAGAGTCAGTAATTTTGATTGTTATACAACGTGTAAGTATCAAATCACACAGTGCTTGTGTTATTGGGGCTATATAAGACCCGACCCCCAGCAATACACATGGCATAGGTAGGCACAGAGAAGCAAGATTGTTGAGAGACCGAGAGAGGGAGAGGGAGATAGAGATAGAGACATGGGCAGAGAGAGAGAGAGAGAGAGAGAGAGAGAGAGAGAGAGCGTTGGTGTAAGATTATTAAGAGAGGGAGTGAGAGGGGGAGAAAGACATATATATCTGTGCACACACACACACACACACACACACACACACACACACACACACACACACACACATATGAACTAGTGTCTATATGCATACACACACGACCGCTTATACAGTGTAGTTGCTAACTAGTGGGGGATTATTAGGTCAGAGGGAGTGTTAGGATCTTGCAACTTAATCACACAGGCTCGTAACAACTAACAGATGTGATACAAACACTATCACAGAATGACTATACGTGACACATGGCGAATACAATGATACACACTTTATTCGCACTTCTCATTCGCCACCAATGTTACAGGCATCGCGCAATCACAATATCGATGCCATTATACAATAAATACAATCAATATATACATTCAATGCAATAATACTTCACTCAAAATCTACGACTCAGGCGCACAGTCTACTATATCCAAACAGGCGTTCTTTCTAATAGCGTCCACTCACACAAGTAATACGATCACACATTCCATCCACGCCTGTCCAGTACTACCGTCCGATGCCGTCTGCCTTCAAGCCGCCGTGAGTTCTCCTGGGTCATGTTGTCTCCCTGCGTGGACTCCGTGTGCCACGCGTGTCACAACTGGCCCTCCCGTCGCTGCGTGGTTAGTGTCGCTCACAGGCGTACCTGCAGGCAGGCGTACACAGCCGTAATTGCCAGGCGTCGATGATGAAGACGCGGCATATCTGCTGGGGAGATTATGACATTCTCCCACCCCCCTCTCTAATGAAAGGAGTATCCTTTCATGTTGGCTATATACATTTGGGTTTATTTATTAAACCTGTCAGAATCGACCCATTGTTTGTCATCTGACGTGACAATTTGGTTTATATTGACATATTATGGGTAATTGTATGATATATACACACGCTCGTCAATGATGCTATTAAGCCACACTATTCAGGTACAATCCACTAGTTGGATTTTTACATAGGTTGTAAATAGACACAGCCAGTCCGGTAGCTATCAGCGATTTATGCTATCTCTCAAACTACGCAACCACCTCACGACAAATGAAAAAAAAAATAGGCAAAGATACATGTCAGGCCGCGAGTCAATCTTCCTCATAAGATGACCCCAACATTTGACCCCAACCCAATCTGGTCAGTTAGTCTAATGCCGGTCTACAACTTAAGTAATTATATTCCACGCATAGTTGATGTCATCCTGATGTGTCGCCATTCTGGCAACATGAGGAAGGTTTTCTATACCTGTTACACATTACCAATAATTCAAATTGTTTCCCTTGGATGTGCTGGTGAAACAACAGAAAATTCTATGGGCGATAATTTTAACAATCTTTCAAAGAAAATAAATTACATTGGTAATTCACGTTCTAAGCGTCACAGTTTGATGCTTCTTATCAATAGTGAACCGAATGGTACTATTGAGAACAAGTTAATCAAATTATGATTCTCAGATTACAAATATCAAAAATCCTTTCATACGATTTGTATATGTAAATTTCAAATTCACAAAGTTTGTGTAAAGCGTCAATTCTTTGTGAGAATTCTTACATAGTCTGCTAATTTCTAAATTAATTCCAAAAACACCGGAAGTACACAGCTGGCGTGTTACGATGTAACTAACACAATGTTCTTTCGTCGGGTTGTTATGTCGACGAACGGATTAAACAGTTCACAGTTCACAGTTGCAGCTGTTGGATACAAAGTTCTTTCGAAGTACGGATTAAAGTGTTCTGTAGAATTCAGATGTTACTAATGTTAATGTCCCTTTCGCACAGTTTAAAAAGTCTGAACACTCTGCTAGCTTATATCAACAGTGTTCATAAGCGCAGGTACTACAGATACTCGAACAGATCAAGTAAAGTAAGTCTTGAATTCCTCGTAGCACTGTTTGTTTCAATGTTGATAAGTATTTAAAATAATATTCCCTTTCGTTCACATACTACACAACTACTCATCATATTTAACTTAATACGATATAATATGTGTATATACAAGGGGACACTGTCCCAATCACAAGTATTTCACAGCGATTCTGAAATATACTCAATATTCGCTGTGTTGCTGAGCGCTATAACTTGTAGCTTACACACTGCTTTACTGTGTGCGCTCAGGCAAAAGTAGGCTTTCGGATGTGTCGTACGGACATCTGGAAAGAAGGTCGGCAATCGTATTTTGAGTACCGCTAATATGCCTTACTTCAAAACTGAAGTCTTGTAGTAATAGCGACCACCTTGCTATCCTGCGGTTCGTAGGAGTCCCAGTAGTGATGATCGTCAATGGATTGTTGTCAGTCTCCACTATAAAATGTTTACCTAAAAGAAATCTAGATAATTTTCTTACAGAATACACCAAAGCGAGAGGCTTCCACCTCAGGAGTCGACCAATTTTTCTCCCTTTGTTTGAGTTTGCTACTCACGTAGTATACAGGGTGGAGGATCTCATCGTGGCTTTGCAATAACACTGCCGCAATGGCTATGGAGCTCGCGTCTGTTTTTAATCTGTAAATAGTGTCCAAATTTGGCAATTTGAGTATAGGATTAGTGGAAAAATAAGATAATACTTTTGTGAATGCTGGTCTCAGGCATTCGCTGTTTACAATTTTGTTTGGCTTATCTTTGGTTAGTAAGTTGGTAAAACACTCAGTCAACGTAGCAAAATTTGGAATGAACTGTCTATAATAATTTAGAAGACATAGGACACTTCTTAATTCTTTCTTTGTCGTAGGAAGCGACAATTTTAGAATTCTTGACACGATGTTGCCGTCAGTCGTGACAAAGCCGTTACAAATTTTATAGCCCAAAAAAGTAATTTCTTGGAAGGCTATATCAACCTTTGATGGTTTCAATGTTAGGCCGTGGTGTCTGATGCGGTCAAATGTCTGCTGTAACGTCGTTACGTGGTCTGTCATAGTCTTAGTATGTACACAAATGTCGTCCATGTAGGAAATTATATTTGGGATGTCTGTCAGTAAAAGTCTGGTCATCCGTACAAATGTCTTCCCAGTTAGTCTTGTAACAGTTGTCTGCAATTGTCGGTCTCTGTCTGAGATAGATTAGGATTTCTTTTGATGTCCTGTAGAGTGTCTGTTGTGTCAAGTGATGGGGTCGGTATTTTGTCTGTATCGTCATCGTCTGTGTGGTCCACTATCGTTGTGCTTGCTGCTGTCTCGTCTTGGTCTCCGTCTCTGTTGTAGTACGGTTTTAACATGTTGATGTGAAATATTTTGTGTTTGTTGTTTACTGCAATTTCGTAGTCAACTGTCGAGATTTGTCGCAGTACTTTAAACGGTCCTTGCCATGAGTCTGTCAGTAGCTGTCTGTCACTTGGTAAAAGTAATAGTACGTCTTGTCCAGGTGTCAGTGTTATAGTTCTATTTCCTCTGTTCGCGTATTGTCTGTAAATAGCACCAGATCGTTTCAATGCTTCTTTAGCTAG
The DNA here is from genome assembly GCA_014155875.1 of Cepaea nemoralis. Lineage (NCBI taxonomy): Eukaryota > Metazoa > Mollusca > Gastropoda > Stylommatophora > Helicidae > Cepaea > Cepaea nemoralis. Next base: position 207,201 of record JACEFZ010027823.1, on the reverse strand, counting down.
TACACAAGATTTCATAATTCTATCTCGCAATGATGTTACATGTTCATATGATGATAATGGTTTATGGTCATTTACAGTTTCAGTTAACATAGAATGATAGATAGATAATGGGCCGCGTGGTTTGGCTCCATAAACAAGTTCAAATGGTGAGAAACCTGTACTGGAATGAGGTACTTCGCGATATGCAAATAGTATGGCTGGTAAATAAGTATCCCAGTCTTCTGGATGTTCCTGGGTAACTTTAGCCAACATATGCTTGAGGTCGCCGTTTATCTTCTCTACGATCCCCGTAAAATGAGGGTGGTATGGGCTATTAAAGCACTGCCTTACTCCTAACATTTTAGTAAAGGCTTGAGTGGCTGCAGCAATAAACTGACTTCCCCTATCTGAGAGAATGGTATCAGGGAATCCTATCCTTGAAAAAATGTGGAAGAAAACTTCCATTACATCCTTAGATGTTATATTTTTGAGTGGAATCGCCTCAGACCATCTACTACATAGATCAATTATAGTTAGAATGTACTTATTACCTCTTGATGTAATATGGTTTAAAGGACCTACGATATCTACTGAGATCTTTTCGAAAGGTCTACTTGCTAGATCTGTTATCTGTAGTTCTGCTTGCGGGTGTTTGCCCTTTTTCACAAGCTTCTGGCAGATGTCACACGTTCTGCAATATTGTTTGGTGTCACTGCAGAATCTAGGCCAGTAGAACTGGGTTAGTAATCTAGATCTTGTTTTCGAATAAGCCATATGCCCTGCAAAGGGTATGTCATGTGCTAGTTGCAATGCTTTTCTGCGGTGTTCTGTTGGTAACACCGTTTGCTCAGTGGTGTTGGTATCTTTGGTGTAATACCGTGTGAGGATACCACCTTTGAGATCAAAGTGCCATCTAGCATTCTTTGTTATTCTTGGCTTTTGGCCTATCAAATTAAAATATTTGTGCAACGATACGTCAGCCTTTTGGGCTTTTATAAAATTTTCTCTCATGGTATTGAGAGGTAGTATAACTGGGCTTAACATTTCTAAAGCCTCAGTTTGGTTAATTTGATCTTGCACTTTTGCAGCAGATCTAGTTACTGCGTTTGAAACAGAATTTTGACATGAAGTTGTTACATTTGAAACAATACAATCATTAGATGATGTTACTACATTAGCAAACATACATTCATCCGAAGATGATAATACATTGTCAACAATACATTCAGCAGAAGATGATATTACGTTGTCAACAATACATTCAGCAGAAGATGTTACATTATCAACAATACATTCAGCAGAAGATGTTACACCGTCATGTGGCATATCATTTACTTCAGGAAGGTTACCCACGATTATGTCACAACATGGGTTAGATAATGCTGCGCATTTAACCTTTCCTGTGAGGAATGGGGTGTCAATATATGCCCATGCAAGTGTGTATTTCTCGATGTTACCTGAGAATGTTCTGCATGTAATATGTTTGCCTGTATAGTCTGCAGGTAAGATAAAGTCTCTCTTTAAACCAATAAGAGTACACCCGCTATCACGTAAAACAGTGGCTGATTTGCCATTTACAAAACCTTGATGGATGTTAAGTTTACCTTTCGAGTCTATCACCAAATTTGCTTCTTCATTGGCAATAGGTATTGAGTGGCCGCATGTTAATAAGCCATCCTCGTGAAAACGATTGCAGGTGGTACACTTTTCAAGATGGAAAACATCTATGGCCTCTGCAGAATTAACTGGATGATCTTCTACTTGTTCCTCATCAGAGGAAAAGCTATCGAACATGGCTGCATTAGCCTTTCTGGTCATGTGTTTACCTTTACAGGCATGACGCCAGTGGCCATATGCTTTACAAAGGAAGCATTTGGTTAGTCGTTTGTAGCTCTTTCTCTCCTTATCTTGCTTATCTATATAGTTTTGCAAGTATTGAGGTACCCTGGGTGTCTATCACACATATCACTTTCATTATGTGGAAGCTTGCAATATCTGCATTGGTAGTTATTACTTACAGACTCTCAGCCATAAGCAGATAGAAAGGATGGAAAGGATACAGAATAAAGCTATGCGCATTATTCTTGGATGTACAAGAGATACAGCATGCAGGGCGATGCGCTACCTTCTTGATTTTCCAAACCATTGAAGAGAGAATACAAGTTTGCAGGGCACGCGCCTACCTCAGAGTTAACGCAAACACACAACATCCACTGCATAGTGAAATTAGGAAGGTGAAGGGAAGCAGGTTAAAAAGAGGACGGTCGTGGATGGGTCAAGCCGAAGACATTCTTCAACAGGTGTGTTCACTTGAGGACTTAGAACCTGGCGAGGAGTGGGTGCAAGTGCCAACAGACTTCTGCACATCCTTTTCAGTTTGCATCCAACTAGATAGGAAATGCAGACAAGAAAATCCGGCTGCTGTGGAGGCTGAAGTACAAGCGTTGATTTTCGAGAATTCGCTAGACGGTGACGCGGTCATCTACACAGATGGGTCGGTCGTCCGACATGTGAGAAGCTCATGGGCCTTTACAGCTCGGGCCGGAGGGAGAATTGTGAAGGAGGACTCTGGTGCTTTCACTGAAACCACAAGTAGCCTGACCATGGAAGTCATGGCAGTAAGTAAAGCAATAACATGGCTCGAGACACAGACATTCACTAGGGCTTGTTTCCTTAGCGACTCAATGAACATGATCAAGAGGATAGAGGAGGGGTCGATCCGAAGAGAGTGGTTGCTGCCTCTGAAGCGGTCTCGGCTGGCAAAGATTAGTTTCATCTTCGTGCCAGGTCATGCGGGAGTACAAGGAAATGAGCGGGCTGACAAGCTCGCAGGTGAGGCTACTGTGGAGGGCGGACGCGCCATGGACCAGGCTGACATTCTGAATGCTCTACGAGAAGTAAGACTTTTACGAGAACCAAGTGATGACTGTGAATCTGCAACAATGGCCAGATTGCGAGAGCAGCAAATTAGAAGAGGTGTGGCCAAACAAGAACACTACGCAGGAAGCCAAAGAAGATTGATAAACCAACACAGAACTGGCGTCGTTAGCCGCTACACGCTGCGGGATTTGCTGAGGAGGGGATCCGAGCACTTATGGGCTAAATGGTTCGATGTGCAATGAGGATGATCTGTCGACTAACTAACTAACTAACTAACTTACAGATTGCCTAAAGAGTTTCTGTTTATTATAGGCACCTGACTTTGTTCTCTCAAAGGTAGCGGCTGCTACAAACCGTGTGTCAGTCAAAATACTAGTAAAACAATTTTTGTTGGCCGTGAAATAAGCCGAACCCCGTTTTTCAATTTGTTGCACACTCTCGCACTCACATTCTTGCAGAAATTTAGAAAATGGTGGTGGTAGAGATTAAATGATTTTATCTCTAAGAATCAAATCTTTCAATTTATCAAAGTTGTTATTTACTTTGGCTGATGACAACCATTTACTGAACACATCCTGTACTACTGAAATGTAGTCAGAGAACGTTTGTGTAGGTTTTGGAGCTAGTATACTAAACTGTTCTATAGAATGACTATACGTGACACATGGCGTATACAATGATACACACTTTTTTCGCACTTCTCATTTGCCACCAATGTTACAGGCATCGCGCAATCACAATATCGATGCCATTATACAATAAATACAATCAATATATACATTCAATGCAATAATACTTCACTCACAATCTACGACTCAGGCGCAGTCTACTATACTCAAACAGGCGTTCTTTCTAATAGCGTCCACTCACACAAGTAATACGATCACACATTCCATCCACGTCTGTCCAGTACTACCGTCCGATGCCGTCTGCCTTCAAACCGCCGTGAGTTCTCCTTGGTCAGGTTGTCTCCCTGCGTGGACTCCGTGTGCCACGCGTGTCACAACTGGCCCTCCCATCGCTGCGTGGTTAGTGTCGCTCACAGGCGTACCTGCAGGCAAGCGTACACAGCCATAATTGCCAGGCGTCGATGATGAAGACGCGGCATATCTGCTGGGGAGATTATGACAGGAGTAGTGATTTCATTACGGGTGCACGCTATATTGCGTACGAGAGGAGTGCCAAGAGTGGTAATATGAAATGCCCAGGTAACTACTGTTTCGGTCACTCGGAATCAGGCCGAGGGAGACAGGGTAGAGGATAATATTAGTAGAGAAAAGGACTGGTTAAAGACCGGAATACGGTGACACCTAGGAGGGTGTGGAGGCAACAGAGTGGGGAGGGGAGGTGAAATGACTACGATTAGATGAAACTATGTTGGGTGTTGAGGCCGTGTGGTGTTAGGCACCCCATGGTGAATATGAGCCGGTTTTCTGTATTCTTGCGATGTTGAGCGCCAGAGGAGCAGGACTGGATGACAGTGACCTGGACATCGGGAGCACCTTGATGGTTGGCGCTGTTGAAATTGGTGGAGACAGGCTTGGGGGCGTTGGTGTGGATGTCCATCAGATGTTGGCGGAATATGTCAGCTAGCATGATGCCAGTCTACCCAATATACTTCATATCACACCGTTTGCATATTATGGCATAAATGATGTTGCGACTGGTGCAAGAAAAGTCTTCTTGGATGCGTAAACTGCCTTTAGGGAATAGCACCACTGGGGTGTGGACCACATATGGGCAGGTTTTGCAACGAGATCTTAGGCTAGCCTTAGTACCTAATTGTGATGGTGGAGGTGGCGATCCCTATACTCTATTATGGACGAGTACATCTTTGAGGTTGCGGTCACGTCTGTAGGTCACTAGTGGTTTCTCTGAAAATATCGCTATAGTAGTAGGATCAGCTTGAAGGATAGATAGATGTCAAAACAGGATATTTTTTACTGAAATATTGTGCGGAGGAAGCCTCGTATTTGTAAACCGACCGACTCCGTATACCTCATGTGGCATGTCGAAGGCACTTTTCCAATCTCTCTCTCTCTCTCTCTCTCTCTCTCTCTCTCTCTCTCTCTCTCTCTCTCTCTCTCTCTCTCTCTCTCTCTCTCCCATCCTGCTTCTCTGCGCCTACCTATTCCATATATATTGCTGGTGGTCGGATCTTATACAGCCCCAATAACACAAGCACTGGGTGATTTGATCCTTAAATACGTTGTATAACAATCAACCTTACTGACTCTATTTCATAGGGAACAGTATGAGTGAAGCCTCGTATTTTTAGACCGACCGACTCCACATACCTCATAGTGGAATGTCGCAGGCACTTTTCCAATCTCTCTCTCTCTCTCTCTCTCTCTCTCTCTCTCTCTCTCTCTCTCTCTCTCTCTCTCTCTTCTCTCTCTCTCTCTCTTCCATCCTGCTTCTCTGCGCCTACCTATTCCATATATATTGCTGGTGATCGGATCTTATACAGCCCCAATATCACAAGCACTGGGTGATTTGATCCTCAAATACGTAGTATAACAATCAACCTTACTGACTCTATTTCATAGGGAACAGTATGAGTGAAGCCTTGTATTTGTAGTCCTACTTACTATGCATACCTCATGTGGTATGTCGTAGGCATTTTTCCAACCTCTTTTATTTTTTAGTAAAAATGTCTTTACTCTCTCTCTCTCTCTCTCTCTCTCTCTCTCTCTCTCTCTCTCTCTCTCTCTCTCTCTCTCTCTCTCTCTCTCTCTCTCTCTCTCTCTCCAATCCCTATTCATATAATCGCAAATTATTCGAACACTATCTCAGTACGGATTACCTTCCCCCTTAATAATAGAGATAATAATAATAATAACAAAATCCTAGTATAACAGCCAGTCCCCTTATGGTAGGCCAGTATATTCCACATGGCTAATAGCAAGTGTCAGATCGTTATCTAATATTACTGAGTCGTGTAGTTTTGATGTTCGCATTTTGCCCATGCCTTTATAATGCATATCTTTTATATTGTTAGCTTTGAATGATGTGTGAATGAAAGAATGTATGAAAGAGAGTGATAGAAGGGCAGATTGTTAGACGGGCCTGCGTGCCCATTTCTTAACCCTTTGAAAATAAAGTTTGTTCGTTCGTTCTCTCTCTCTCTCTCTCTCTCTCTCTCTCTCTCTCTCTCTCTCTCTCTCTCTCTCTTCTCTCTCTCTCTCTCTCTCTCCTCTCACAATCTTGCTTCTCTGTGCCTGCCCACATCATGTGCATTACCAGTGGTTGGATCTTATACAGCCCCAATAACACAAGCTCTGGGCGATTTGATCCTTAAATACGTTGTATAACAATCAACCTTACTGACTCTATTTCATAGGGAACAGTATGAGTGAAGCCTCGTATTTGTAGACCGACCTACTCCGCATACCTCATATGGTATGTCGCAGGCATTTTTCATCTCTGTCTGTCTGTCTGTCTGTCTGTCTGTCTGTCTGTCTGTCTGTCTGTCTGTCTCTCTCTCTCTTCTAACAATCTTGCTTCTCTGTGCCTACCCACATCATGTGTATTACCAGTGGTTGGATCTTATACAACCCCAATAACACTAGCATTGGGCGGTATGATCTTATAATACGTGGTATAACAATCAACCTTCCTTACCTTATTTCATAGGGAACAGTATGAGTGAATCCTCGTATTTGTAGACCAACCTACTCCTCATACCCCATTTAACACGTAATATGAACAATACCCACCTCCCTCTCTTTCTCATTCCCCTCTCTCTCTCTCTCTCTCTCTCTCTCTCTCTCTCTCTCTCTCTCTCTCTCTCTCTCTCTCTCTTCTTACATATACCTTGCACATGCCCACATACACTAGCATTATGTCTGTTGAGCGGTGTATATGTAGGCATGTGCGTTCACGCATATCAATCCACCCAGACTTTAGGACTCGCCTCATAATTACATATAGGAGTACATAATGGGGATTTGGTTAGTACCACCATCATGCTTACGCCCCTCATGCTTCAGCCCCTCATGCTTCGTTAGTACATCCACTGAGATTGCTCAGATACCCCTACCCTGCCCTCCTGTCTCCATCCCCCCTCTTCTTTCAATGTGCTCACTGAACCGTAACACCTAACACCGGGTGTAAAAAGAATACATCGGAGATTTTCTGAGTTGTTTACAGATCGGAACTGTGAGGTGAGTATGAACATTCTTTTCAATTAAATTTTTTTTCATTTAACATTTTTTTTTCAATTCTCATTTTCTCTTCATTGCTTTCATTTTTTCATGCTTTTGTTCTTCTCGTCCTGTCGTCACCTTCTGATGTAGTCACAGGAGATCTCCTTGACTGTATGTTGTGTTTGTGAATGTGTTTGTTTGCTGATGAAGGCTAATCGCCGCAACGTCCTGTATGTGTCGTAAATCTGTTATGTAAAGCTGCACTACTTTGTGTCATTTTATATTGTTTACGAGGAAAGGATAGACGGACACATAATCAGACTGCAACAGATACCATTAGTACCGTGTCTCATTCGCTGGCTTTTGAAGATAGACGGGGCACTTAGGGGAATGTCCGTAGTGCTGTGTTGTCAATTCTGGACTCCACCAAAGTGTAAACCATTCTCTGAAGCTTGTTAGTTAATTAGCTGGTTAGTTAGTCTCGGTTCCAACTTCAAGACAAAGGACCGCCACATTATGCTCCGTTCCTGTGCCTGTAAATATCACACAAAATGTTCTTTACTGCCCCATGTGAAAAGAGGAACAGACAGGAGTCTCGACAAACCATCAGCCCGCACATGTATACTATGCATAATGCCGCTGTCAGAATGCCAACACAAAAGTCCGATGGAAGCAGCAGACATTAGAAAACCAGCAGCCACACATTACTGCATAAGGCAACCCAGTTAGTTCAGCGACCAACCTGCCAGCCGCCATTTTTCTGAACATGCAGTTCAAGGTTCAGAAAAATGGCGGGCGGCCAGTCGCATGTGTCCGCAGATAGAAAGATTTATTCAACACGATCTTCGTTCCGACTTTATATTCTCCCATGTGTTACCGCGATCCATAAGACAGCAAAAAATAGTAAGATTGTAACCTACCATGCATGTCGTAAAAGTCAACCAGAAAGGTTGGTGTGAGACTGGCTACATCAACCCGTAGTAAACTTTTATCTGTTGGCATATCATCCTTGCACTCCGGACAAGTTCATAGGTGCTTAGATCCTCTCCTCAAAAAATGTATCTGTGTCCGGCGGCAGTTCTATATTAGTTGGCGCGGCCCCTCGTTCTCCCGATGCGCCTTTAGTGTCTGCCCTTGCCCGTATAAAGTTTAGCTGCAGAATCCAGCCAGCCATGAACAGGTCTACAGAGGGCTTTGCTTGAACTTATGTGTCCCAAAAATGTGACTGTCTACTCTAATTTCTCTAATCAGTTTACAGTTATCATTTGCTTCTTGTAGGACTTGCTCATTGGTTTTTCCATCTGCCCATGGTATTCTTTGCATTTTGCTCAGAAACCACAACTCCATGGCCAATATGTTTTTCAGCTTGACTGCTCATTATCCATGTTTCAATAAATTAATCAATCATGTGCCATGCCGGAAAGCGTGGGCGGTCATGACTCGCCATTTCACTCGATCACCAGAGTCGTGGATCAGATCAGTGTTCCTGTCTCGTATCCACGTTTCACATCCATACAAAAGTGCAGATTCTGTGCAGCACTTCAACACTCTTTTTCTCATTGCCATTTACATATTTTTATTGGTCAATATGTTTTCCATTTGGCAAAAGGCTACCTTCGCCATAGCGATTCTTGTTCTAGTTTCTTCAAGGCACCTCCCATCAGATTTTATGACTGCTCCGAGATGGTTGTTTTGTGATGTATGCAGTTTGTACCAAACGAGATACAGCGAAATATGCAGGCAGTAAATCGCGCAATCTATTATTTGTGTTTGTTATGAACATTTTACTACGGGAAAACATTGTTTTGCATTTCTGAAACGTCTGAATTTATTAGAAATTTGCTTTATACTGCCATCGCTTGTAAACACGTCTGTTGGCTTTTAGCGGGGTATCATTTTTCTTGTAATCTGGGACATCTCCATTAGTAAACGCGGTTTGTTGGGATGTCGATATGATATCTGCCGATGTAATCACGTTGTTTACCTTTCATAGTGTAGCAGAAGGAGATTGGCCGCAGCGATGCCAAGGTGTACAGCAGTATGGCGTACCAGAAATACACAAATACAAGAAGCAATCTTCTTCTTCATCCTCTTCTTCTTCTTCTTCTTCTTCTTCTTCTTCTTCTTCTTCTTCTTCTTCTTCTTCTTCTTCTTCTTCTTCTTCTTCTTCTTCTTGCTCTTCTTCTTCTTCTTCTTCTTCTTCTTCTTCTTCTTCTTCTTCTTCTTCTTCTTCTTCTTCTTCTTCTTCTTCTTCTTCTTCTTCTTCTTCTTGCTCTTCTTCTTCTTCTTCTTCTTCTTCTTCTTCTTCTTCTTCTTCTTCTTCTTCTTCTTCTTCTTCTTCTTCTTCTTCTTCTTCTTCTTCTTCTTCTTCTTCTTCTTGCTCTTCTTCTTCTTCCACCTGTTCTTCCTCTTGTATCGCCTACTGTCATACGGTAGCTCAGCCACATTTGACTAAGACGTGACCTGGCCGTTACATTTCACATTACCTAATATATTGATATTCATTCTAATCATTTCATTCTTGATGTTTTCTAGCTTTCCATTTTGTATACATGTTGAGATTCTATACACCGACGTTTAAGCTGTTTTTAACAATTCATTTGCACACAGTCCCATGTCGACGATCGGGAGTCGCTTATAGCACATGGTGATCCCTGCTGGGCTAGGCGATTCCACTGAAGTCCCCATTAACGCCCTGAACTGGAACTAAATCAAATTTGTTGAGAAGCATAATTAACTAGGGATAAATATAACTGTGGTTTCCCTTTACCTTCCACTGATTTGAGTATGGCTCTACAAATGCAGCGAGAGAGAGAGAGAGAGAGAGAGAGAGAGAGAGAGAGAGAGAGAGAGAGAGAGAGAGAGAGAGAGAGAGAGAGAGAGAGAGAGAGAGAGAGAGAGAGAGAGAGCTCCGAAGGTTGTGAGTTCGGTTCCGGGCCACGTCGATCAGCTCACGAGTGCAGTTGTCTCGGAGACTCATGAGCGTCGTAGCTAGAACTACGAAGTTCGTGCTTTGTGCGACGCTTACAGAAGATCGCCCTGCGGAAAGAGACCGAGCCATATGAGATGCGAGTATTGAAATGCTCCTATTTTATAGAGAAAGCTGACGATACTGACGTTCATTCTAATCATGCCATTCTTGAAGTGTTCAAGCTGTCCTTTGTGTTTAAGTCTTATGTACATTCCATGTACATATCATCATTATCATGTACCTTGTCGGTAAGCATGGGCGGTCATGTTTCGCTATCTTACACGATTACCAGAGTCGTGGATCAGCTCTGTGTTCTTGTCCCGACCATTCCATGTGGTCAAGCCATCCAGATACTTACTTCTCTGTCTTCCTCTTGTTCTCTTGTTCTTTCCCTTCAATCTTGCCAGTTGTCACCAAGTTTTCTAGTTTATTTCTTCTCATAATATGCCCAATAAAATTTGATGTATTTCTCTAATCAGTTTGCGGTTTACATTTGCCTATTTAAGACTTGCTCATTAGTTTTTCTGTCTGTCCGAGGCATTCTTTGCATTTTTCTCTGAAACCACATTTCCACAGACATTAGATGTTTTTCATGTAACTAGATGTACAGATGTTTAAGATATTTTAAACATGCAATTACCAAACAGTGGGCTGATAACGATCGGATCACCTCTGGAACATGATGCCCCCCAACCCTTTGAGGATATTCCTTTGGAATCCCCATAAACGGTGTTAGTTATTAGGGACGTTCATTTGAAACCCGTTCCAATGGCTTTATTATAAAAGCATGAAAGAAACATTAACAGGTGTGGAAGAATTAAACAAAGCATTCATTTTGAATGAATTATGCACCATGGGTTGGTCAGGAGCAGTGTTGCCATTTTAGTACTTTTCGCGCTAAATTTAGTGCTTTTTCAAGTCAGTTAGTGCGAAAATTTTCCTTTTAGTGCGGCCGCGTAAATTTAGTGCTTCACAAATTTTTTTGGGTGCTTTTTGGTGCTTTTTTGGGGTGGGTAAAAATTACTTTAAAATTCATTTTGGGAACACTAAAAAGCCGAATTTGAACTGAAGCGAGGGACTAAAACAGTCTTAGTACGTTACCGCGCAATATTCAACTAATTTAACTCCCTTTAAATGCAGACTACAAGTTTCCCGATGAGAAAGAAATTCGTGGAAGGTGCATCCAGCTTTTAATAGAGCTATTGACACAGCTGCGTTTACGTACACCCGATAACGTTTGAGTGTTACAGTCCATGTCATGTCTTAGTGGAAGTGGATGTCTACAGCCAATGAAGCCCTGTATATTGGATCTTGCTAAAATGTTTGTAGAAGATGCAGCTACTCTCACCCGCATCGATTTCCAGTGGAGAAAACTTCATCATATGCAGTGGACACAGACCTCTGACACACTTGGACTGTGGGCAGAAATAGCCTCATACAGGAATGCCACCGGTGAAAATCCTTTCCAAGATCTTACAGATTTAGCTTTAACTCTGCTCATTTTACCTCATTCTAATGCGGACGTGGAGCGTATTTTCAGTCAGATGGGAGTTATAAAATCAAAATTGCGGAATAGACTTAGCATAAAGAGTTTGACAGCTGTTTTGACTATTAGATATGGAATGAAAAGATATGGCAAATGCTGTCATGATTATAAACTACCTAAGGATATTCTGCGAAAAATTGGATCACAGGAGGCATATACATGTTTCTTTCAATCATCCTCCTCATCCTCATCATCGCAGGAGCAAACACAACAGGAAATAGCTACAGAAACTGAAGAGGAGTTGTTTGACTGGGATTTGGCAGATCTGGAATAAACTTCATTCTAATATTCAGTGATAATAATAAATTATAATGTGCTACTTTATAACATTTTGAATGAATACCGCCAGGGCTTGTTTTAGTGATTTCCCCAAAAAAATAGTATTGCAATTTGGTGCTTTTTTGGCTCGAAAGTAGTTCTGATTGGGATTTGGACGGATCTGGAATAAACTTCATTGTAATATGAAGTGATAATAATAAATTATACTGTGCTACCTTGTTACATTTGTAATAAAAACAGTTGGTGCTTTTTTTTGGTGCTTCCTAAACAATTTTGGTGCTTTGTAGTGCTTTTTTTTGGGTCGGTTTTGGTGCTTTTTCATCAAAGGGAGATGGCAACACTGGTCAGGAGAAGTCGCCGTAGGCATTCAGGCAAGCATCCAAATGCTTAGGTAGGCGGTGAATGCCGTCAGCAAAAAAGGACTGTAGTTGCTCACTGAACCAAATGTTTACCGCGTTCAATATGTCTGCATCTGTCTGAAATCGTTGCCCCTTGAGAGATTTTGTTTTTAGAGGTCCGAACAAATGAAAATCACATGGTGACAAATCAGGACTATAGGCTGGATGTTGCAGAATTTCCCACTTCTTCTTTGCTAATGCTTCCTGCACAATCGTTGCGACATACGGACGAGAATGATCGTGCAACAAAATCACACCGCTAGAAAGCATGCCGGGTCGTTTATTCTTGATGGCATTTTGCAGCTTGTCTAGTGTTTGCAAGTAGTGGGTAAGAGTTGATGTTGACACCAGGTTCTTTAAAGTCGGCCAACAATTGCCCTTCATGGTCAAAAAATGCGAAATACCACAATACAATATACAAGTAAATGGGAATAGTCTTCAACAAGTGAATCGGTACAATTATCTCGGAACAGTCATAACATCTGATGGGAGATGCCTTGTAGAGATTATAACAATAATCGCCATGGCGAAAGTAGCCTTTAGCAAGATGAAAAACATTCTGACCAATAAAAAGATGTCAACTGAAACGAGAAAAAGAGTGTTGAGGGGGTACACAGAGCCTGTTCTTTTGTATGGATGTAAAACTTGGACAATGTGCAGTCAAGCTGAAAAACATTTGATGGCTACAGAAATGTGGTTTCTGAGGAAAATGCAAAGAATACCACGGACAGATAGAAAAACCAATGACCAAGTACTACAGGAGACAAATGAAAATCGTAGACTGATTAGAGAAATTAGACGTAGACAGTCAAAATTTTTTGGACATGTTATGAGAAGAAATTGATTGGAGAACTTATTGATAAATGGCAAGATCGAGGGGAACAGACCAAGAGGAAGACCGAGAGGAAAATACCTGGATGGCTTGGCCACGTGGCATGGCCGAGACAGGAACACTGAGCTGATCCACGATTCTGGTGATCGAGTGAAATGGCGAGTCATGACCGCCCACGCTTTCCGGCATGACACATGATTGATTGATTGTAGGTCTGTATTTATTGAATTCGATTGATTTTTCTATAAGTTGTCTAAGAGCAAAAATGACATCTGTGCATCCTTTGTGTTTCCTAAATCCAAGTTGTGTTTTGCTTAGCCGGGGTTCTATAGTAGTTCGTAATCTTTTCTCAAGAATTTTGCAAAATATTTTCCCAGTATGACTCAACAGTGAAATGCCTCTGTATTGTGTGCAATCTCTTTTGCTGCCTTTGTTTTTCCAATTTGGGATAATTATGGCGTTTCCCCAGTCTCGTGGTGTTTGTTGTTCTACCCAAACATGGGTGAATAGTCTATCTAGCCAAGCTGTTTCTATTCCTCTTGCTACTTTAATTAGTTCATTTGGTTTATCATCTTGTCCCGGTGATTTATTCAATGGGGCTAATCTGATGGCTTCTATAATTTCTTCTTTTAGTATGTCTGGTTCTAGTTCTTCGGTGGCATCTGTGTAGGTTTCTTGAATTCCTGTGACATCTGATGGGATGTTGAGAAGTTGTTCGAAATTTTGCTTCCATCTTATTAGGATTTGTTTTTGTTCACTTATTGGTTCTCCATTTTCGCTGTTAATTATTTCAGTTGAGTCAAAGGATTCTCCTCTGGTTCGCATTGCACTTATCTTTTTGTAGAAGCTTCTAGTTGCCTCCTTGTAGTTTTTATTTAGGGCTTCCCCATACTCTTCCCAGTCTTTTTGTTTTTCCCTCTTTACTATTCTATTCACATGTCTTCTCGATGCAAGGTGTGGAATGCGCCTGGCCCTGCAGCCAGCAGGGTTAGGATCGGCTTGCCTCTCCCAGGAGTGGTGAAAAGTGAAAATTAGTAGTCTGCCGATGACCCGCAGACTACACAAGTCAACCCCCACCTCCACGTGGTGCAGACCGGGAAACCATGACCGCGAGGTCTCATGGTCTAACGAGGCTATGGCTCGCCATAGGGGATTTACTCCATTTGGTCAGATTTGTGTCTTAAACCTGCGACTGGCCTAGCAAGCCGGCAGGGATCTTCATACTGCTCGTAGAAAAACAAAGAAACTAAGAAGTAGTCGCGTGTGACCTCTCGTTTTCCCGTGAAACTCCGAGCTCAGTTTAGTTTGTCTATTCCACTGGTTGGCTCTCTCTCTCTCTCTCTCTCTCTCTCTCTCTCTCTCTCTCTCTCTCTCTCTCTCTCTCTCTCTCTCCTCTATCTCTCTTTCTCCCCGTACTGACGATTGTTCACTCTTTCTATACAACTGTTTTTTGCGTGTGCTAAACCTGATTAGCTCTTTCTGTGCTGTGACAGCATCTCTCTCTCTCTCTCTCTCTCTCTCTCTCTCTCTCTCTCTCTCTCTCTCTCTCTCTCTCTCTCTCTTCCCGCCCCCCCCCATACTGACAATCGTTCACTCCATCTATACAACAGTAGTTTGCGTGTGCTAACCGTGATTAACTCTTTCTGTGCTGTGATAGCATCTCTCTCTCTCTCTCTCTCTCTCTCTCTCTCTCTCTCTCTGCGTCTGTCTGTCTGTCTGTCTGTCTCTGTCTGTCTGTCTGTCTGTCTGTCTGTCTGTCTGTCTGTCTGTCTGTCTGTCTGTCTCTCTCTCTCTCTCTCTCTCTCTCTCTCTCTCTCTCTCTCTCTCTCCTCTCTCTCTCTCTCTCTACATTTGTCTACATTGGGCACCAGTTTGCTCGCCAAAAATACCAAATACCCAGAAAGGACACAACATAATCCAATACAGGATCCCGTTGGACGCCCTTTAGCTACTCCACCTGAAACTCAAACCAGACGACATTGTGGGATGTGGATTTTAATCTAAGAGAATATTGGCTAATTTATGTCAAGGGGATTTAGGTTTGATTCTCCCCTCACTTCAGGTTGCAAGGTGATCAGGGAAATTTACCACAAATACAAGGAGAAAAACACTTCAGTCCTTGAAACAATAGTATCTGTGTGTAGGTTTCCCCTCCCACGTCATCACCCTTTAAATTTAATATAGTGTTAGAGGATATTGATTGTTTACAACATATAAAACAACCACGGTTGAACAAACATTAACACTGGACTTGACGTGAATATCAACATTTTTGGACAAACAGTTCAGGAATTAAATCAAGATCTGCAGTAACATATAGATAATTGTAATGGCCACATTGAATTTCCAGAACAGGCATGGGAATGATTTGCAATATCAAAACACATTAACTCCATTGTCCCCCCCCCCCCACAAAAAAAAAACAACAACAACAACAACAACAATGTTATTACAAACAACACAACAACCACAAATTGGTTCTACTATCTTGACCTATTTTACATAGATAAAAGCAAAACATTGGTCTAAGTTCAGAAAACCTAAACATATAAAACATTTGTTTCTGACACCAATTACAATTCTCATATTTAAAAAAAAAAAATTAATGAGATGGTGTCAAAATATTCAACCAAAACAACTCTTCATTGAAAAAAAGCTACTGACCTTATATATCCATGGCATGAAATAACCACTTAGAAAGCATAATTGGTCGGTTATTCTTCTCCAGTGCGAAGCAGATAATGTCCATATTTATCCGGTGCAGAAATAAATGAACTCACAGTCATGTTCTCCTTACATTGTGTTCACTGAAGTTGGCTGATGAATATTTATAATCCATAATCTAAGAATAGAATTATACACAAGCACATATCCCCTCCATGGGGCTAAAATCAAGAATACTCTGTTGCAAGTGGGCTCTATGTTCCAATTGAAATTGGTGCCTAAGTCTGTCAAGCTTTCAGGAGGATGCATCTTGAGTCTTCTGACCAGGTTCTTCCCTATATCATCTTATCGATGAAAAAGATGACGACTGTCCAACAGCTCGGATTATGTTAACCGTTTCCCAGTTTAGTTCAAGAGGCTTTGTCACACACCCGGTTCATGTTGATAGGCCATCCCACACTTGGTGATGGGGCAATTAGGCCGACATGGAACCCGCGTAGAGTTCTGATTCATTCTATTTCAGTGTAGAACATACATTGCTGAGTCATTCATTTGGTTCATCTGGAATTATGTCCAGGATTGGTCTGCTGCAGGCATGGAACTGGAGAATATTAATTCCAACACACCAACTGGGAGTCGCAAAACAATCAGATGATTTGTGTTGCATGCGTAGAGGTATTTACTCCGCTAGCTTCATTCATATGGTCTTCTTGATGGTGTTCCGGTCGGAGATCTCGAGTGGATCTGGCTTCTTTCAGAGTGTTGCAGATTCGAACCTTGAGGTAATCTGGTTTCTCAGTTGTTTTTCAGTTGATATTAAGTTGGTGTTCAATTGGTACCTTGGTTGTACTTGCTTATGTTTTTTCAGTGTCTCTTCCCATTTTGGTGTTTTAGTGTCTTGAACCTTATGTTGACTTTTGCGGCTGTGTGACCTTTCTTTCGAAGGAGGATACTTGGGTGTATCCTTTGAACTTGGGAGACCAACAGACAGATGAAGGGTTCTTACTGCTGTAAGTTTTTTTTACACGTAGTATACCTCCCATAGTTTAGTTGACCTCGACGATTGATGGTTCATCAGGCGGTACCTCTCAGTAATAAAACAGGTTATCCTTTTTGTATCTGTGTACTAGGTATATCATGTCGACTGTCAGGGTCTTGCGTGAGGCAAGAACTACAGCTCGTTTGCTGACAAGTGAGATACTAAATACTGTCACTAAATAACTCGAAGTGACACACGGTAATAACAATTCAAACACTTTATTCGCGCAACGCACACTTCACAATCAATGCATGCATCGCGCAATCATAATTCGCAATGTCATCATATAATCAATGCAAGCAATCAATAGATACATCAATGCAATACACTTACAAGTCAATCACACAGGCGCTCAGTCTCCAACACTCGTACAGGCTAGCTATCGATTCACGCTCAATCATTCAATTCAATACAAGCCTCATTCAACCCGTCTGTCCGATACGACGTCCCAAGCCTGTCTGCCGAGCCGTTCAGCATTCTCGTCAGTCGGAGTAGAGTCCCCCTGCGTGAACCACAAGTTTCACGCTGTGACCCGACTGACCAGCAACGGGCTTAGCGTTGCTCAGAGTTGAGCCTGGCTGGACTTCCCTGGCGCCGTCGAAGACGCCGCGTTGTAACTAGCGTGTTTAACATCGCTCAGAGTTGAGCCCGGTTGCATTTGCCTGGCGTTGGTAAAGACGACGCGTTGCAACTATGGGTGAGAATCTGACATTCTCCCACCCTCCTTTTCATGAAAGGGAATCCTTTCATGTACTTTGTACACCTTTTATTTATACTGTCAGAATCGAACCATGTAAATCGTTTGACGTGACTCTTTGATTTATATTAACATGTACAGGTAATTGTAAGTTATATTCACACAATCACCAATGTTGCTATGACGCGCAGTAAGTTACAGCGAACACGCACCTACCTCTCAACCAATATAACAAAAATTTCAAAAGATCAGGTCAGACTGCGAGCATCTACCTATAAGATGTTCCAGCCTTAGACCCCCAACCTCACTTAGTCGGAGAGTCTAATGAAGGTCTACAGCTTTAGTAACTCTCTCCATGCACAACTGACGTCATCTTGACGTGTTACCCATCAGGCAACGTGGTGATGGTTTTAATATATGTTACACCTTACCAACAATTTTCATTATGTCCCTTGGTTGTAATACAAAGGTTATGGACGGTAATTTCACCATGCTTTCAAAAAATAAATTACATTTATCAATTCATTTCTTAGTGTCATAATTTGATACTTATTGACAAAAGTGAACAGAATGTCACTGTTGTAAACGAGTAAATCAAGTTACGATGCTGAGATTACATCTAACAAAAATCTTCACACACAATTCCGAATATGGAAATATTAAACTCACAAAAGTTGTGGAAAACGTCAATGTTTTGTGAGTATTCTAGTATAGTCTGTTATCTTTCAAATTAATATTCATACACACCGGAAATACACATTTGGTATTCTAAGTTGACAATAATACAGTTCTTCCGTCTGGATGTTATCTAAATCAACGGAGTAACCAGTTCTTGAAAACAGCTGTTGGATAGTTTCTTCGGTCTGGATTACAGTGTTCTTCTAGGATACGGCTGTCATAGTCTCTTTCACCCGGATTAAAATACGGTGGGCACAACTGTGGTGTAGGTACTCAGGATACTCGAAGTAGTTCAAGCACAGTAAGTTTTTGGATCCTGTAGTACTGTCCCGTGACACTTGTAGTACATGTTTAATACATATTTAAAACAATATACACATTCTATCACATATCTCACAAATATTCGACACACTCATTCCCATAATAATATAATATACATCATATATTTACAATGGGAGATTAATTAGTTAGTTAGTTAGTTAGTCACGGTTCCAACTTCACAGCAACGTATCCCTATCACATACATTGTACAGCGTTACTGAAATATTTTCAAATGTGGCTGTTGTGTTGAGCACTTACACTTTGCAGTTTACACAATCTCTGCAGTGTGCACAGGTGCTATATGGCTACTGGGTGAGTCATATGGGCATCTAGAAAGAAAGTCGGCCAATGAATTTTGTGAGCCACTTATATGTCTTACTTCAAAGCTAAAGTCCTGCAGAAGAAGTGACCATCTTGCCACTGTGTGGTTACTTGGCGTACCCCTGGTGATAATGGTCAATGGACTATTGTCTGTTTCTACAATGAAATGTTTCCCTAAAAGAAATCGGGAAAGTTTACGTACCGAAAACACAAGAGCAAGTGCTTCAAGTTACGGCGTGCTGTAATTTCGCTCTCTATCTTTCAACTTACGGCTGACGTAGTAGACAGGATGTAAAATTCGATCGTATTCTTAGAGAAGTACACCTCCGATCGCTACGGAGCTCGCATCACATCTTAACCTGAAAGTATTGTTAAGATCAGGCAATTTGAGAATAGGTTTCTTTGAATAATAAGATAATACTTTGGAAAATGCAGGTCTTAAGCATTTGCTGTTTACAATAACATTTGGTTGGTTATTTGTTAGTAAATTGGTAAAACATTCGGTCAACTCAGCAAAATGTGGAATAAATTGTCTATAATAGTTTAAGAGACCTAAGACACTTCGCAACTCTTTCTTAGTTGTCGGAAGCGACAATTTTAGAATTCTGGTCATGATGTTATCGTCAGTCGAGATAAAGCCATTTGAGATCTTGTAGCCCAAAAATGAAATTTCTTGAAAGGCTATATCGATTTTAGATGGTTTAACTGTCAGTCCATGTTGTCTGATCCTGTCGAATGTCTGTCGTAATGTCGTTACATGGTCTGTCATGTTCCTAGTATGTATACAAATGTCGTCCAAATTATGTTAGAAATGTCTGTCAAAAGAAGTCTTGTCATTCTTACAGAGGTCGCTGGAGCATTAACTAGCCCGATTGGAAGCTTGCACCATTCGTATAGTCCCCAGGGTGTGGCAAATGTTGTCAGATGTATGCTGTCAGGGTGTACCGGTATTTGCCAATAACCTTTTGTCATGTCCAGTTTCGTAAAATAACGTGAGTCTGTCAGTTCCGTCAGTATGTCTTCACAGTTGCTCATCGGTTCTAAATCCAACTGTGTGATGCTATTCAGTTTACGATAGTCAACACAGAGTCTTATAGTGTTGTCCTTCTTTTTCACAATCACAATGGGAGAACAAAAATGTGACTGTGAACGTCTGATGATATGGTTTGTCTCTAAGTCAATAATTTCCTGGTGTAGTGTGTCTTTGTAGTGTATGGGAATGGAGTACGGTATGCATGTTATTGGAATGTCCGATGTCAAAATAATATGATGATGCACTAAGTCTGTCTGTCCTGGGTTATTAGAAAAAATAGTGCTGTATTCCTGTAACACTTTAAATGGTCCTTGTTTGTATGCAGTCAAGTATTTTTGTTAGTCGTTCTGTCGTCTTTTCACCGCAATCAACAACTTACTTTCCAACCTTTCCAAACTTTCCGCTTACACTACTATTCACTCCTATTTTACAACAACTGATTTAAGCTACGTTCATACTTCTTTTCTTACTCAATAACGGTTCAAGGACATAGACGCCATGTTCGCACTTATCTCTTAATTTACAATTGGTTCAACACACGTACGAGCCCCCACGTTCGCACTTGTCAGGGTCTTGCGTGAGGCAAGAACTACAGCTCGTTTGCTGACAAGTGAGATACTAAATACTGTCACTAAATAACTCGACGTGACACACGGTAATAACAATTCAAACACTTTATTCGCGCAACGCACACTTCACAATCAATGCATGCATCGCGCAATCATAATTCGCAATGTCATCATGTAATCAATGCAAGCAATCAATAGATACATCAATGCAATACACTTACAAGTCAATCACACAGGCGATCAGTCTCCAACACTCGTACAGGCTAGCTATCGATTCACGCTCAAACATTCAATTCAATACAAGCCTCATTCAACCCGTCTGTCCGATACGACGTCCCAAGCCTGTCTGCCGAGCCGTTCAGCATTCTCGTCAGTCGGAGTAGAGTCCCCCTGCGTGAACCACAAGTTTCATGCTGTGACCCGACTGACCAGCAACGGGCTTAGCGTTGCTCAGAGTTGAGCCTGGCTGGACTTCCCTGGCGCCGTCGAAGACGCCGCGTTGTAACTAGCGTGTTTAACATCGCTCAGAGTTGAGCCCGGTTGCATTTGCCTGGCGTTGGTAAAGACGACACGTTGCAACTATGGGTGAGAATCTGACATCGACATTCTGATAAGGAAGTCCATCCTGAGTATTCTGACAGGAGTCAGAATATCAAGCGCTGAGTGACGATCATCTTCGAATGTGTCTTTCGCTGGCTATGGCAGCTAATGAGTACAGCAGTCAACATTGATGTATTGGTCCAACCTATGTTTAGGACAGATTGCCATTTATTCCTTCGTACTGGCTAATAAGCCAGGATCCAGTTTAGGGATACTTACAAAATTCCAAACCACCACTTCTATTGCCTAGAGATAGGGATTACAAAAAAAAAAAAAAATACAACACAGGCATTAATATTTTGTGGTGTGATAGCATTTTTACCACACAAATACAAACAACAAAAGGAGAAGGAGAAAGGGGTGGGTTTCCACGTTCCACTGTCCCTCGTCGCTTGGTGTTGAGCTATTCTAGCTCTTATGGTGAGTAAGGTATCGTCTCACTCAATATTCTATTCTGATGTTGTCACTGGGACTTTTGTGATGAGTTATCCATCCTCTCCATCCAGCTTGATGCTATATCTGTCCTAACCTGACAAGGATTTCTGAGCCATAGACCTATTGTCTCACAATTCCCTCGTCTTCTTTCATTAGGTGTAATCAGTATTAGACCACAAGCCATCGACCATATCATTCACATTATCTTCTTGAGGTGCTGACATACACAAGGTTTCATACATCACCACTATCATATCTCCCACTGGGGCTGGTCTGGTTCGCTAGATCAGTTCCGCGTCTAGCGTTCGTTGTCTCGGATGGCTGTGTGAGGTGCACCAAAATGGGATCTTCCCAGCCAACGTGAATTAGCGAGGCAGGCGTTTCAAGAATGTAACCGCATCGTGCAGCCAGGGTCGTGGTTTGAGCGGGCAAAAGAGCAAAATTTGTACGACCGTTCGACAAAGTCTCGATAAGCGCCCACTCTCTCTCTCCTCTCTCGATGAGTAGTGGGCCTGCAGTCAGTAAGCTGGTATAGCTTTTTTTCCGGTCAGTCCTGCCGGCTTAGCTTGAAAGCTCGTCGGTAGGCGTCCAGTGATTTTGCATGTATCACCTTGTACCGGGAGGGCGCGCTTTAGCGATGCTACTCTTGGCTTGCGTGTGCGTGAATAGTCCGTCTGTCCGATAGATATCTGGTTGATCCTGCCAGTAGTCATATGCTTGTCTCAAAGATTAAGCCATGCTCCCATCCGAGGTGTATGGCTGAACGTCTCTAAGCCATAAACTCTCGGAAGTGAGAGCCTGGCCGACACAAACCTACATCAAAATTGTGATGATGTGCTGAGAACGCTACATGCTCGGCGCAGATTCGTTCGATGGCTCTTAGCTGGGGGATATGAGGTATCCCCGGATGAAAGGGCCTGACCGTTACTCGCCCACAGACGCACGGAGGTAAGGTGCTGAGCCGGCAGCACATGTAGCCTACCTCGTGAGCGAGTACAAAAGGTGGAAAAACACCTCGGTCGCACGTCTCGCAGACGTCCGATAGTCTGTAACCACACTCAAGGAGTGAGTGTAGTCAAAGGTGGAAAATTGTCTCGTTGAAACGAAATGGAACGCCTGTCTTGCGAATCCATTACGTGGCAGCCCGAAGCGAAAGCTTGCTGTGTGGAAGCCGAAACAAGAGTCTCGAAACCCGAGGAAGGCTAACCTCATTAAAAAAATGCCCGCCGGAAGCTGGAAATGTTGTCCTACGGGTGGCAAACTAAAAATTGACACTACGCAATTACGTCCGAGTGAAATGTCTCGTCCGAATGTCTCTCGTGCTAGGAACAGCTCTGACTACCTAGTTTCCGAATGCCGCTCTTGTTCGGAACAGCTCTGACTAGGTAGTTTTCCGAATGTCTGTCGTGCCTGGAACAGCATTGACGGGCGCAACGACAAGCACATGTCCGAAAACTCGCTGAGTGGATGCCGTCTGCAAACCTGTCTGGTTTGAGCGGGAATGGCCCGGGGCAAACGAAATGACCAATATATTGAAGTGAGGATTTAAAGCAGCCATGAGCAGGACGTGACGATTTCCCTCGGTGAGCCCATATCCAGGGCGTTATGTGTCGGCCCTGCAACTATGGAAGCAACCTTGGATGACCGTTGTCTTCGACCGTTCCAACTTGGCCAGCATGGTTGTAGATGGCACCACAAAAGTGAGAGTATCCCAGGAATGCTACCTGGTAAAAAAAGCACGCTATTGTCGGATGTGTTGGCCTACGGGTTTCGGCCCAAGGGCGCATAACAGACACACCGCAATCACATCTGAAAAAGCACTCCGGATGAACGAAACGAAGAAGAAGATGTCTCCCACTGGGGTAACATTAACAGGAATATTCCCCACAGTAATAGTAACAAACATGAACAGAATATATATATATATATATATATATATATATATATATATATATATATATATATATATATATATATATATATATATATATATATATATATATATATATAAAATTCAATCTCCGTCTGTCTGTCTGTCTGTCTGTCTGTCTGTCTGTCTGTATGTATGTATGTATGTCCTTTATTTGTTCGCGAACGGCCCATCCGATTGAGATGAAATTTTCTACACGCCTTCCTTTCATTCCAGCGCTGCTAACTGTGATATTTTGTTAGTGTGAAATCGCCTGCTTACTCAGTATTATTTCATTTTTCATTTTTCATTATAATTTCGTATATCTCAGGGGACCTAACTCTGTAAAAGTTATTTCAAGGGGCATAACTTTTCTGTGTAACTTATAGTCATATTGTGGCATCGTTTTCAAAGATTTATAAACTCTGTGTCCATAGTTATGTACCGGCATATGAGTTATAATAAATAATGATACAATCTGTAAGGCATTTTCAAAGTTTTCATAAAAATAATGCACAATGCATAACATTGTATCTCATCTTTTTTTGCTTAAGAAGTTACTGTAGTCATGCTGGTGATTAGAAAGAGTTTTCATTAAAAATAATGGATGGCGTGTTGAAGGACATTCTTTTAAGTTACTTTTTTTGTTGTATGAATTTAATGAGAACTTATATGACTACTTATATGAATTAAATGAGATGCTCCCCACCAGGGACTGGGCGAAGCCGGACAGGGTCAGGCAGACAGATAGACAGACAGACAGACAGACAGACAGTCGGGAACTTATATGACTACTTATATAAATTAAATGAGATGCTTCACACCAGGAGCTGTGCGATGCTGGGCCGGGTCAGACAGACAGACAGACAGACAGACAGACAGACAGATAGTCGGTAACGGGAAAGGGAACTTATATGACTACTTATATGAATTAA
Source organism: Cepaea nemoralis (assembly GCA_014155875.1). Lineage (NCBI taxonomy): Eukaryota > Metazoa > Mollusca > Gastropoda > Stylommatophora > Helicidae > Cepaea > Cepaea nemoralis. The sequence continues at coordinate 182,967 of JACEFZ010027823.1, read as the reverse complement.
ATGAGATGCTCCCCACCAGGGACTGGGCGAAGCCGGGCAGGGTCAGGCAGACAGATAGACAGACAGATAGACAGACAGACAGACAGACAGACAGACAGACAGACAGACAGACAGTCGGTAACGGGAACGAGAACTTATATGACTACTTATATGAATTAAATGAGATGCTCCCCACCAGGGTCTGGGCGAAGCCGGGCAGGGTCAGCTAGTATATATATATATATATATATATATATATATATATATATATATATATATATATATATATATATATATATATATATATATATATATATATATATATATATATAATAACAGAGAAGACATGAATCCTTCATATAATCCTACTAATCATCATAATAATACACCACCATTGGCACCTTTCCGTCTTGACAGACGATAGTTTGGTACATTGTGCTTCAAAAAGGCTTAATAACTACGATCCATGGCGGTGGCGAGTGTGGCTGGTAAGGCCAATTCTTGCTGCAAATGTTTGCCCACAGTAGGTGCATGTGAAAACATGGTCATTTCCACCATTTTGCACCATCTTACGTCTCTCACGCCCTGTGTGTGCTTTATCTGCAATCATTTTCTCCTTTGTCTTTATTCCATTTCTGATAGTTGCCCTCCATGCAACACGTTCAGCGGCGACGTGCTCTCAATGTGCATTATCAATGCCTGTATCAATCATGTCCCGCTTACACACATCTTTGTATCGTAGTAGAGGCCGACCCTGAGATCTCCTACCCGTCTGTAATTCACCAAAAAAAGATGTCCTTTGGTATTCTACCATCATCCATCCTCCTAACGTGTCCTATCCATCTAAGTCTACGAAGACTGAGCATGGAATACACCGTCACACAACCTGATCTTTCCAATAATTCAGTATTTGTGATTTTGTCTTGCCACTTAATACCAAGTATTCTTCGCAGACACCGCATATGAAAGCTGTTTAAACGTTTCTCTTGGCGTGAGTAAGTTGTCCAGGTTTCACTGCCATAAAGAAGAGTACTAAGGACACAGGCTTGGTAGACGAGGACTTTTGTTTTGGCAGTAAGCTTCCTGTTCTCCCAGACTCTTTTTGCTAACATGTTCATTGTTGTTGCTGCCTTGCCAATCCTGATGTTGATTTCCTGATCGAGGGATAATTTGCTATTTACCTCTGATCCTAGATATGTAAAATGGTCTACTATCTCCAGTTCGGCGTCGTCGATAAAGATTGATGGTACACCATGTGCACCTTGTGACATAATCTGTGTCTTCTTTTTGTTAATTGTTAACCCAAATTCAGAACAAGCATTGGAGAATGCAGATAGTAGATGTTGTAATTCTTCCTCAGAGTGGGTCGTAATCGCAGCATCATCCGCAAAAAGCAACTCTCTGATTAGTACCCTGCTAATTTTGGTCTTGGCCTTCAATCTCTGAGCATTATAGAGGCCACCATCTGAGCATGAGTGAATGTATATACCGTCATCCTGATCACGAAAGGCATATTTCAGTAGAAGTGAAAAGTATATCCCAAAGATGGTGGGGGCTAGTACACAACCTTGCTTAACTCCACTCTTGATTTCAAACTCTTCTGAAGTTGAGACATCAAACTTGATTATACCCTTCATGCCTGTGTGGAACGATTCCACAATGGACAGAAGAGTTGGTGGGCAGCCAATCTTCTTTAGTGCTTTGAACAGACCCTCACGACTGACCAAATCGAATGCCTTTGTGAGGTCGATGAAGGCAATAAACAGTGGCTGATTTTGTTCCCGGCATTTTTCTTGTATCTGTCGCAATGAGAATATCATATCAATGGTAGACCGGTTCTGACGGAAGCCGCACTGTGATTCGGGGTAGACTTGATCTCCCAGGACTTGAAGTCTGCGCAGGACAATTCTGGCAAATACTTTCCCAACAATACACAGAAGTGAGATACCCCTATAGTTGATTAAAGTCGCTCCGATCTCCCTTGTTCTTGTACAGGGTTATGATGTTTGAATCTTTGAAATCCTGTGGGACTTGTCCTTCTCGCCAGCATAGCTCTATTAGCTGGTGGATCTGTAGAGCGAGTGTGTCTTGCCCACTCCTGATTACCTCTATTGGAATCCCATCCTTACCTGGAGCCTTACCAGATGCAAGCTCATTTATAGCACACTTAACTTCTGTTATAGTGGGAAGTGTGTCCAGGTGGTCAAGAGTTGACAGGGCCTCTATGGCGTTGAGGGCATCATCCGCTAGCTTAGTCTCACTTGAGTAAAGCTCTAAATAGTGCTCGATCCGTCTATCCATCTGCTGTTTCTTATCAGTGATGATTTCTCCAGTCAAGGTTTTCAGCGGTGCACTTCTTTTGATCATTGGACCACAGACTTTCTTTATCCCTTCATACATGCTTCTAATGTTTCCCTCATCACTTGCGATTTGAATGGACTCACATAACTTGATCCAATAGTCATTCGCACACTGCCTGGCAGCCTTTTGTACATCCTTCCTCGCTTGCTTCAGCTCACTCAGAGTGTTACGCGTTGGTCTTTCCTTGTTTCTTAAGAGAGCTATCTTCTTTTTATCAATCAAGGGCTGCAGTATCTGGCTGTTTGCCGCAAACCAGCCCTGCCTCTTATGATCCACAGTGCCGTAAACCCCTACCGCTGTTTTATAAATAGTTTCCTTAAGTTTACTCCATTTATCATTTACTATACAATTTTCTGATGTATCATTGAAAGCGTCATCAAGTTGCTGTTGAAATTCAAAGCACTTTCCAGGATCGTGAGTGTTAATAATATTAATCCTGGGCTAGACTTGTGTTTAGCTGTGTTGATTCTCTTTGGTCTCAGTCTAACCCTTGCAACAACCAAAGAATGATCTGTATCACAGTCAGCACTGTGGTAACTTCGAGTTAATGATGTATGGTTCAGATGTTGTCTCCGTGTGATAATGAAGTCCAGCTGATGCCAATGGCCGGATCTTGGATGTTTCCATGTGACCTTATGCATCTCTTGTGTTTTAAAAAAGGAGTTTGTAATACATAGGTCATTTCTCGTGCAATGCTCTAGCAGCCTTTGCCCATTATCATTCATGCGACCGATGTTGTATTTTCCAAGGCACACTGGCCATGAACTCGAGTCCTTGCCCACACGAGCATTGAAATCACCGAGCATATAAATCTCGTTCATGTTCAACATATGCAGTTACGCGCGGTACGTCACGAACTGATTTCAGATGAACGCTCCTAATATTTTAGGAGCGTAATCTTATATATAAAAGGCAATCTCCGTCCATCTGTCTGTATGTATGTATGTATGTATGTATGTATGTATGTATGTATGTATGTATGTATGTATGTATGTATGTATGTATGTATGTATGTATGTATGTATGTATGTATGTATGTATGTATGTATGTATGTATGTATGTATGTATGTATGTATGTATGTATGTATGTATGTATGTATGTATGTATGTATGTATGTATGTATGTATGTATGTATGTATGTATGTATGTATGTATGTATGTATGTATGTATGTATGTATGTATGTATGTATGTATGTATGTATGTATGTATGTATGTATGTATGTATGTATGTATGTATGTGTATGTATGTATGTATGTATGTATGTATGTATGTATGTATGTATGTATGTATGTATGTATGTATGTATGTATGTATGTATGTATGTATGTATGTATGTATGTATGTATGTATGTATGTATGTATGTATGTATGTATGTATGTATGTATGTATGTATGTATGTATGTATGTATGTATGTATGTATGTATGTATGTATGTATGTATGTATGTATGTATGTATGTATGTATGTATGTATGTATGTATGTATGTATGTATGTATGTATGTATGTATGTATGTATGTATGTATGTATGTATGTATGTATGTATGTATGTATGTATGTATGTATGTATGTATGTATGTATGTATGTATGTATGTATGTATGTATGTATGTATGTATGTATGTATGTATGTATGTATGTATGTATGTATGTATGTATGTATGTATGTATGTATGTATGTATGTATGTATGTATGTATGTATGTATGTATGTATGTATGTATGTATGTATGTATGTATGTATGTATGTATGTATGTATGTATGTATGTATGTATGTATGTATGTATGTATGTATGTATGTATGTATGTATGTATGTATGTATGTATGTATGTATGTATGTATGTATGTATGTATGTATGTATGTATGTATGTATGTATGTATGTATGTATGTATGTATGTATGTATGTATGTATGTATGTATGTATGTATGTATGTATGTATGTATGTATGTATGTATGTATGTATGTATGTATGTATGTATGTATGTATGTATGTATGTATGTATGTATGTATGTATGTATGTATGTATGTATGTATGCATGCATGCATGCATGCATGCATGCATGCATGCATGCATGCATGCATGTATGTATGTATGTATGTATGTATGTATGTATGTATGTATGTATGTATGTATGTATGTATGTATGTATGTATGTATGTATGTATGTATGTATGTATGTATGTATGTATGTATGTATGTATGTATGTATGTATGTATGTATGTATGTATGTATGTATGTATGTATGTATGTATGTATGTATGTATGTATGTATGTATGTATGTATGTATGTATGCATGCATGTATGTATGTATGTATGTATGTATGTATGTATGTATGTATGTATGTATGTATGTATGTATGTATGTATGTATGTATGTATGTATGGTATGTATGTAATGTATGTATGTATGTATGTATGTATGTATGTATGTATGTATGTATGTATGTATGTATGTATGTATGTCCTTTATTTGTTCGCGAACGGCCCATCCGATTGAGATGAAATTTTCTACACGCCTTCCTTTCATTCCAGCGCTGCCAACTGTGATATTTTGTTAGTGTGAAATCGCCTGCTTACTCAGTATTATTTCATTTTTCATTTTTCATTATAATTTCATATATCTCAGGGGACCTAACTCTGTAAAAGTTATTTCAAGGGGCATAACTTTTCTGTATAACTTATAGTCATATTGTGGCATCGTTTTCAAAGATTTATAAACTCTTTGTCCATAGTTATGTACCGGCATATGAGTTATAATAAATAATGATACAATCTGTAAGGCATTTTCAAAGTTTTCATAAAAATAATGCACAATGCATAACATTGTAACTCATCTTGTTTTGCTTAAGAAGTTACTGTAGTCATGCAGGTGATTAGAAAGAGTTTTCATTAAAAATAATGGATGGTGTGTGGAAGGACATTCTTTTAAGTTACTTTTGTTGTTGTATGAATTTAATGAGAACTTTTATGACTACTTATATGAATTAAATGAGATGCTCCCCACCAGGGACTGGGCGAAGCCGGACAGGGTCAGGCAGACAGACAGACAGACAGACAGACAGACAGACAGACAGATAGACAGTCGGGAACAGGAACTTATATGACTACTTATATAAATTAAATGAGATGCTTCACACCAGGGGCTGGGCGATGCCGGGCCGGGTTCAGACAGACAGACAGACAAACAGACAGACAGACAGACAGACAGATAGTCGCTAACGGGAACGAGAACTTATCAATCAATCAATCATGTGCCATGCCGGAAAGCGTGGGCGGTAACGGGAACGAGAACTTATTTGACTACTTATATGAATTAAATGAGATGCTCCCCACCAGGGTCTGGGCGAAGCCGGGCAGGGTCAGCTAGTAATACATAAAACCAACACTAAAGATATATGGAAAGCAATTAATACATTGACGAACAAACACAAGTCATCACAATCATTACCATCAAATCAGGTTATATGTGATCAATTCAGTGCATTTCTTTCAATCGTTATAAACCAATTGAAGGCTGCAGTACTAGATTCTCCTCACGACATATCTTTATTGTCATCATTTTGTGAGAACAAATGCTATAAAGATATTCCCTCTAACATACCGCTAATGACGACCACTGAAGTATTTACTCATCTCAGTAACCTAAAAAAACAAAAAAAAACAATAACTCACCAGGACTGCGATCTGCGAGTCACTAATCTTTTATATATAATCAATGTCTCACCCAAGGTCACTTCACACCAGCCTTTAAAATCGCTAAAGTGTACCCTCATTTAAAAGCTGGTTCATTAGACGATCGTCTCATGAGTAACTATAGGCCAATTTCCATATTATCCTCACTATCCAAACCACTAGAAAAGCACATTCACAAAGCAACACTAGAACTACTTAGTTCGCTGCAAACTAATAGTTGACAGTCAGTCAGGATTTCGGCCAGAATAATTTTGTTATACGGCCCTAACAAACATGATAGAAAACTGGCATTAAAATATTAACAACAATACGCTATGCTGGAGCGGTGTTTATAGACTTTAGAAAAGCATTCGATATGATAGATCATACTATTCTAATTTAAAAAATAAAAAAAAACTAGACACAATGAAAGTAAGCTTTAATATAGTGACATTAATAAAATCATTTTTATTAGATAGAAAACAAGTAATATCACACTATAAATCTTTATCTCAAGTCATTACCATTAATATTTGAGTACCTCAGGGGTATACTTGTCCTTCTGTTATTTGCCGGTTATATAAATAATCTTCCCTTATATCTTTCGTTGCCTTTATTCTATTTGTTGACGACTGTACAGTATATACAAACGCTATTGATTGTAATATACTAGAATCATCCTTGCAACAGGAAATAAATAGTGTAATTAACTGGAGTCATGCAAACCGCATGCAAATTAACATTTTTAAAACAAAATCTATGTTAATAGCAACCAGGCAAAGACTTCACACTCTAAACTCGCAGAGAGCTCTTCAGCTGCACATTGGTAGCACGCCTGTAGAAAGGGTAACCGAGCACAAGACACTGGTTCTCATCGTTGATCAAAATCTAACCTTTAACTCCCATGTTCATGCTCTCGTTAAACAAATAGCCAAAAAAAGTATACCAACTTGCCAGAATTAAAAATTTCCTTGACGAAAACACAATAAAGATATTCTATACTTCCCACATACAAATACATACTGATTATTGATCCACAATCTGAGATATTTGCTCCAAATCAGTAACAAAACACTCCAGAAAAACGCAGTGCGGTTAATTAATGGTGAAACGCTTACCGACAATTGTAACCTACATAAACGTCTTCAGTTACTGCCACTCCACAAACGCCTACTTTTTAATAAGACTAAACTAATTCACAAAATCCTATTTCAAAATGCTTCAAGCTACCTTTGGCCATTGTTTAAATATAACACAAGACATAGCGAACAACTATATATACTTCATGTCCCTAAACCTAGGATAGACTTATATAAAACAAGGTTAGCATACTCTGCCACTCAGTTGTGGAACAATCTTTCACAAGAAATCAAAGACACCATCAATCATTATTCATTCCTTCGCAACCTGTATGAACACTACCTCAGTACAGACTACATGCCTCCATAAACAAGAAGAAAAAACCCACAATAATAATGGTAAATTATCTCAAATGACAACTAGCCAATAAACTGTCCAATATATATTCGGATTGATTGATTGATTGATTGATTTAGGAATCGACATCACAGCATTCGGGGCTATTCGGATGCGTCGGCCTAACGGCACAAGAACGCAGCTCTGCTGTAAACAGGCACAACGCAATCACGTCCGAAAAAAACTCTCCGGATGAACGAAGAAGAAGAAGAAGAAGAAGAAGAAGAAGAAGAAGAAGAAGAAGAAGAAGAAGAAGAAGAAGAAGAAGAAGAATTCTCTCTCGACAGTATCTCCCTGATCTGGTCGTTGGTGAGATGGGTCTTGACTCGTTTGATGACCCATCGTTTCATCATGTTGTGTCGACTGGCTTCCAATAAGATACCGTGGTGAAGCTTGATGTCGGCTTTCTCATCTTGTGTTATCTTCTTCATAAGTGTTGTGGTCTGTGGATTGTTGTTGAGGGAGACCACAACTCCCTCAGCTGGTTGATGCTGTGTCTTCCCACTCGTTTTCCAACAGACTCTGTATCTTGTTTGTTGGTAGACCCGACATTTTGGCCTCCCCATCGCTGATTTGTTTCAGCAGGATTTTGCCCGAGAAGTCCTCTGTCGTGGTTTCCTCCGACGTGGAGGTCTTTGGTGAACTGCTTGATTGCTTCTCGTTAGTGTTGTGGACTTCTCCGCTGTTGCTGTCTTCTTTTGTAATCAATGTAATCTTTGGTGTCGGTTCGGCGACAGAAGCGGCTTCAACTGGTGTAGGAGTTGTAACTTCCTTTACGTTTGCTTGAGGTTCTGACGCTTTGCTGCAGCATGCATGCTTCTTGCATCTTCTTGATGGTCTTCGCGGCTTCCACGCTGCTCATCTTGAATGTCGGGTGCCTTCTGGTGTTATTCTTGCCACGTGCCATTTTCTCCCCGGCATCAGGTTTCTTGAACAGTTTAGGTTTAGATAGTCGATCGATGATGATACGGTTTGTAGCACATTGCGGTGTATGATACGGGGGAGGGGGGGGGGTGTCTTGTCTGTGTATCTTGTCTATAGCTCATTGCGGTGTATCTGTCAACTGTCTGCTGCAGCAGACCGCCTTGCATTGGTTTTTATAACATGAAATAAGTACCGGTCGTTGTCACAGGATAAATTAACTTGTCATTCGATCGATGATAACCAAACCCGACATTATTTTGCTAACACAATTGACTCTGTTATGGTGAACAAACTGAGGAAAATACGTCGGTACAGATTCTCTGCACCTGGTCAACAGTGTGTATGAGATCAAAGGGAGTCACGTTGCGTTGTCTACACCTAGTCGACAAGTTGATGACAGGATGTTGTTCGAGAGGTGTGTACTGGCGACATTTGTCTACAAAACGGAAGTTGGTCGTTGCAAGTGATAGACAGAATGCCTGCTAGAGGTCAGAAGGATTCTGTAATGGGAGAAAGGTCTCCGGCTTACAGACAACCCGGATATTTGTTGGATGAGACAAAGAACTCCCCAGATGAAAAGGAAACTTGACAGCTAATTGACTCTGGTTAGTCTGGAAACAGGAGGACAAAGCCAGATTCTGGATTGATTGGCGTCTGGACTTCCTGGTGACTCACTCAAGCACCCATATAAAACCCAGTGCAGTAAACAGGTGGATGGAGTCGAGGAAAACATTCTGAAGTGTTAAAATTTGGGATAATTCCGAGTTGTGTTATATTAGAGGGACTAGCCTATCTTAGTAGTGATAGTTATCCACGGACATAGATCCAATCGGATTGCCTAGTTTCTCGAGTAACAACAGGAATAGACATATGGTAGGCAATTAATTATATCTAACTTAAGAGTATGATTAGGAATAGAGTACAGTACTGTGTAGTGATATAATGTATTATGATTAGTGATAGAATGTTCTATAAGTGCGGTGCTAGAAAGTATCATAAGAGCGTCGGCACTAGTATTCTATTGTGTGGCTTCAAGTAGCTTGTGTTATATATCATTTTACTCGGGAAGTTGAGGACAATGTAGTGGAATAATAATTAGAGAGATTAAGGATGGTTGAGAGGGAGGAGGGGAATGTATAATGGTAGGATCTTCAGTAGGGCATCTGCTGGGTTTCTACCCGTTCCTTTAGTCTTTCCTGGTGTTGCCATGTCTCAGATCATATGATTGAGTTATTTGGCCGTATGACAGAGATCGGATCTCTGTTATAGATCTGAGTGCTGTTATTGGCCTACAATCACCTAATTACGGTCAGGACTGAGTTGCCCTCACCATGATGTTATCTGCTCTACAGGTTCCATGTAAGTTCCCCTTGAGTGTTCCACGTGAGTGGGAGAGGATTTACTACGAAGAAGCAGTTCAAAGTTGATACAATGATGGCTCAGCATCTGAAGACAGAGGTTGCTGAGAGGCCGCTACATCGGGCTTATACCCAAGTTGGTTTGCGGGAACCTGGCTTCTGCTGAGTGGAATTGTATGAACAGAAGTGTTGTGTTTAATGAGTGATAAGCTTCATCACCGAAGATTAATAACTCGCATACTAAGGACATATATATATATATATCTATATACACATCTACCTAACAAACATTAATAGGTTGTGTTCTAAAAGAGGGGAAAATGTTATAACCAGAAACTAATAAACAGTAGAGGTTCCCCAAGTGACATTTCAGTTAATTGGAGGACTATCAGTTCAAACAAATATTAGGAAACAGAGTAACTTCACCGTGTGGTGGAGTGAAGACCAAGATCAACAGTGTCTATCGGATTACCAGCATCCTGTTTGTTCGAGTGATTGGAGAATGTCGTCATCTTCTGGGTGAGGTTCACTGTCCGGAAAAAATGGCGCTGTTGTGTGCTAAGCACTATGATGTTACAGTCTTTGCTTCTAAATCACTGGTCTACCATTAGAATACACGTCACACATTCTACACCTTATACACACACACACACTTCTCCTACATATACTCTTTGCTTTAATAAATTTCTTGTTTTTATTTGTTGAAGCGAGAGTTGTCAAGTATGTTATGTTGGAGAAGAAAGAGAGGGGGCATGATCCAGGGGTGAGTAAGAATGAGAGGAAGGTGTCTTCAGATTGAGGGAGTGTGTGGACGGAGTCTGCTGGATTTCTCCAGAATAGAGATATTGAATTAAAAATAATGTGGGTGTTGATTCTCTTCACTCCAGGGACGACACTAAAGTGGTAAAGAAGAACAAGTAACTAATACGACATTCATTCTTTACACACACGACAGTCGTTCAGAAAGCGAGTGGCAAACTAGTGAACGTAATCTTGCCAAGAAATCACAAACATCCAAAATTGCTGGCGTTGACTGCGATGTCCTGTAAAGAATATGCAACTAACTTAACTCCTTTATTTGTTGTCTTTCGAGTTAGTCCTCAGCAGGACTATAGTATGTCCCGAAAAGAATGCCTTCATTCACGATCAATTATTTTGAAAACTGTCTGTTGCAACGTTATGAAATTTTTCCTGCCGTCTTATATTTACCCCCACCCAAGGAATATGTCTTTGATAGGTCCAAAAGCAACTTAAATCATCGAAAGCGGCGACATTTCTTTGATGTTTTGCTGAAAAACTAGTGATTTCTCGCTGACAAATTTGTGTTTACAGTAATGGACGCTCCTCCAATTCAGATGACACACAAGGCGTATCCGGATTCGTATGGGAGTGGGTGCAATGAAAGAAGTAGCTTAAAAGTCTACAGGGTCGGCTGCATTGCACCGGGTTTTTATCCCATATGGCTCAGTTTCTTTCTGCAGCGCGGAAAGCGTCGCACAAAGCACGAACTCCGTAGCTCCAGCGACGACCCTCGGGAGTCTCCGAAAAAATGCACTCGTGAAATGAAGGACGCGGCCCGGAATCGAACATACAACCTTCGGAGCCCGAGTCAGACGGCTTGACCACTTCACCACGGAGAATCCCGAGAGGGGTGCAATGTGTAATATTAGTAAAGACAGAGAATTTACAGAGGCATGGGGTAAATAATTTGTAAATTAACAGGAAAGTAGAAGGAATATATTTCTTACCTTATTTTTCATTTCCTTCTTGTTTCTTCAGCTGCTGGTTAATAAAGTGTACACAAGTATTCATGTTAGCTTTTTATATTGAGTTCGTGAAAGCTTCCAAATAGCTGTGCGTTAATGTGCGTATGGAGTGACCAGAAATGATACCGCAATTTAGTCATCATGTTTCCATTTGTAAGGATCTGTTCAGCTGTCTGTGTAGTTTGTTCACACGTACACATGGGTGACAGACCCGCTTTGAGTCTTCGTGAAAGATTGTCTACTCTGCTGTTTACCGTTCAGAGACGGAACATGATTACCTGTTTTGCACTATGAAAATAGTTGTCAGTGTCTCTGTAGTGGGCTTTCTTCTTAACGACCAAGATGTTGGTCCTCTTTTCATTGAAGTTTATAGATTGATTCGTATGCACGTGCGTTGTCCCCTAATTTGACAACGTGTTTGCTCTCACGTTTCTTGTTATGCCACAATATGTCAGTTTCCACCGCAATATTACTCTTCTGTTGGTATTCAATGCGTTTAGTGTGTGTGTGTGTGTGTGTGTGTGTGTGTGTGTGTGTGTGTGTGTGTGTGTGTGTGTGTGTGTTGTGTGTTTGGTTTTTGTTTTTTTCAATACAGTTGTTTGTCACCGCTGAGGGCTTGCGGAATTGAAAATTCATCACTGTGGAATACAAACTATTGCCATTGACATTATGCTGATGCCGGTAATGTTTAGGGCCTGCAATTCGTCTGAATAGTTGGAGCAAAATATCCAATATGTGTGTACGTAGATTAAGGTCTGCGATCTGCTCAGACCTTAATCTGTGTCGGACGATTCCAGTAGGTTGAAGATTGCTCTCGGTTGCATAAAATTCAATCCATCCTTTCTCCAATAGTCCTCTTCCTCTTTCAACACATGGTCCTCACATTTTTTCCAGTAACTTTTATCAATATTTAATAGCGCGGATTGGTTGACAGACAGACAGACAGACAGACAGACAGACAGACAGACAGACAGACAGAAAGGTAGGTAGGAGGTAGGTAGGTAGGTAGAAAGGTAGGTAGGTGGGTGGATGGATGGATGGATCGATCGATCGATTGGTCGATCGGATGATCGATCGATCGATGGTTCGATAGATCGATAGACAGACAGACAGACAGATAGATAGATAGATAGATAGATAGATAGATAGATAGATAGATAGATAGATAGATAGATAGATAGATAGATAGATAGATCCCCGCCAGGAGCTGGGCGAAGCCGGGCCGAGTCAGCTAGTTTATTTACATAATCACGTTTCATGAAAGAACCCCCATTGGAGACACCTCTGAACAATACCATTTAACTCCGCGCTGTTTGTGCCAAAACGAAAACCACGAGACAATTTAAAAAAAAAAGCGCGGATGTGTCTTGCTCTGAAGCTGTAATACTTTTAAAATGATGGTATTAATCCCTGAGCAGTAAATTATATACCGCATATAAACAAACATTGAAATCTGCCGTACAATCTCCAGAACAAAAATTTTTTTGTTGGGTGGACATAATGATAAGGTTATATGCTAAATATCATCATTTTCCCTCAGTTGGTTACTGAGATATTGAATTTTATATTGGGCAAAAAAAATAAAAATAAACACACTATAGTTATATTTTCTCCTCTGTATTCGTCGGGTACGATCGGGTCTTTTGCGGCTCACACTGACTGGCATGTTCTTTATTGCGATGAACTGGTGTTGATGAGGACCGGCCGTCTCATGATTCTTATGTTACCTGTTTCCTTTCAGTGGAGCATAAGCCCTCAACCAGCTCACGCCAGGCCTTTCTGTCTGTTGCCATCTTTCACAGCTCCCTTATGTCATCTCTCACAGCTCCTGTATGTCATCTTTCACAACTCGTGTATGTCATCTCTCACAGCTCTTGTATGTCATCTCTCACAGCTCTTGTATGTCATCTCTCACAGCTCATGTATGCCATCTCTCACAGCTCCTCGCATGTCATCTCTCACAGCTCCTGTATGTCATCTCTCACAACTCCTGTATGTCATCTCTCACAGCTCTTGTATGTCATCTCACGGCGCCTGTATGTCATCATTCACAGCTTCTGTATGCCATCTCTCACAGCTCTTGTATGTCATCTCTCATAGCTCTTGTATGTCATCTCTCACAGCTCTTGTATGTCATCTCTCACAGCTCCTCGTATGTCATCTCTCACAGCTCCTGTATGTCATCTCTCACAGCTCCTGTATGTCATCTCTCATAGCTCTTGTATGTCATCTCTCACAGCTCCTGTATGTCATCTCTCATAGCTCTTGTATGTCATCTCTCACAGCTCTTGTATGTCATCTCTCATAGCTCTTGTATGTCATCTCTCACAGCTCCTGTATGTCATCTCTCACAGCTCTTGTATGTCATCTCTCACAGCTCTTGTATGTCATCTCTCATAGCTCTTGTATGTCATCTCTCACAGCTCCTGTATGTCATCTCTCACAGCTCCTGTATGTCATCTCTCACAGCTCTTGTATGTCATCTCTCACAGCTCCTGAATGTCATCTCTCATAGCTCTTGTATGTCATCTCTCACAGCTCCTGTATGTCATCTCTCATAGCTCTTGTATGTCATCTCACGGCGCCTGTATGTCATCATTCACAGCTTCTGTATGCCATCTCTCACAGCTCCTGTATGTCATCTCTCATAGCTCTTGTATGTCATCTCTCACAGCTCTTGTATGTCATCTCTCACAGCTCCCGTATGTCATCTCTCACAGCTCATGTATGCCATCTCTCACAGCTCCTCGCATGTCATCTCTCACAGCTCCTGTATGTCATCTCTCACATCTCCTGTATGTCATCTCTCACATCTCCTGTATGTCATCTCTCACATCTCCTGTATGTCATCTCTCACAGCTCCTGTATGTCATCTCTCACAGCTCCTGTATGTCATCTCTCACAGCTCCTGTATGTCACTCCTGTATTATGCATATCCAGCTCTTATGCCGTTCTCCGTGTGTATTTAGGTCTTCCTCTAGTCCTTTATCCCCGTGGGGTCATAAGTAGGGACCATCTACTTACACTATGGTCAGGTTTTCTCTATGTGTGCTCTATCCAGCGTCAGCGTCCTTTCCTCACCCCAATAGCTCTGCATTGGTGGTCTTGCCTGTGAATCTATCAACTGTCTATATCACATTTTGAGCGCCCTGGTCATCCACTGCGCCTGTATTTGTATCCAGTCGTCTTGACTTGTCTTGCCACTGGACTCAGATGAACTCAGGCGAGAGAGTGTGGTCGACGATGCGCAACTCGTCCACACTTTAATCCAATTCATCGGGCAAGTAATTCTTCACCCAACTTCATCTATATCACCTTCAAACGCTGTGGCGATCGGCGAGCGGCGAAGCGGCAGGCGTGGGTACGCTGGCAGTCGTAGTCGCAGACCTGCATACAGGCGGCTCAGACCATATGGTCATCTTCTACTGACCGGAGCAGCAGTGGGATTCGGCAGCCTCTAAAGTGACTGAGCAGCCCTCAATAGGAAAGCACTGCTCACCTCCATAGCACTAAGCAAGGGCTAAAAAAGGTGCCCTAAACATTGTCTGCTCCATCATTATCTAACCAGCTAGCCGCGGTTTGTGGGTACCCTATACTGTGGCCGATATACAACTGAAGTAACAACAGGTAAAGCAAAAAAAAAAAAAAAGGAAACCATATTCCCTTAACCGTCGGAACTTGAAATGTATGCACCCTTCTTGATATAAACGGCGCGTCGGACCCAAAGAGGCGAACCGAACAGCACTGACTGGGAGAGAGTTGGGCAGGTACAGCATCGACATTGCAGCCTTGAGCGAGACACGACTTGCAGATAAAGGCCAAATCTGTGAAGTAGGTGCCGGCTACGCATTCTTCTGGAGTTGAAGGAAAAGTGAGAAAAGACGCCATTCCGGTTTGGGATGTGCCATTAAGTCGGCCCTGGTTGGCAAACTAGCTGGATTTCCGAAGGTTGTAACGACAGGCTTATGTCCATTAAGTTACCCCTGCTGAACGTGAGTGTCTACGCACCAACCATGACCAATAAAGATGACATCAAGAACAAGTTCTATGAGGACCACAACAATGTATTAACATCTGTCCCCAAAGGAGACAAACTTATACTCCTTGGGGACGTCAATGACAGAGTAGGAATGGGCATCGCCTCGTGGAATGGCATCATTGGAAAGTACGGAGTCGGAAATTGTAACAGCAATGGACTCCTCCTCCTCCTTCAGATCTGTGCCGAACAGGATCTTCTGATTACTAACACAGTTTTCCGTCTTCCCATGAGAAATAGGACATCGTGGATGCACCCTCGCTCGAAACACTGGCACCTCATTAACTATGTTATTATCAGGAGTGACAGATAAGACATTCGAGTGACGAAATCCATGTGTGGTGACGAATGTTGGACAGACCATCGTCTGATTGTCTCAAAAATAAACATGCACATCAAACCACCACGCCGTCCTAAAGGGGTAAAAGTAAAAAAAAAAAAAAAAACTAAATGTCACCCGCCTACACAGTTTAAAAAAAAATGCAACTGTCGTATGAAAATATGCTGGAAGACCGCGTCAAGTCCAGTGCCGCATCTAAACAAGATGCGGAAACAGAGTGGAGAGCCCTAAAGGACAAAATTTACAACATTGCTATGGAAATCCTGGATCCAGCCCCTCGGAAGCATAAAGACTGCTTTGATGAAACTTCCGAAAACATCAACCAATTCGTTGCTAAGAAATATCTTCTCCACAAGGCATATTTGAATGACCCGAAGTCAACATAAAAAAAAAAAAAAAAAAAAAAAAAAAAAAAAATTCCTTCAATAACATCCGGAGAGTAGTGCAGCAGAAACTTTGGCACATGCTGGACTGAGCAACAACTGACCGAGCAACAAAACTGATGAGATTCAAGGCTTTGTTGACAGACATGATATGAAAAACTTCTACGACTCACTGAAAGCGGTCTATAGTCCTACATCACCAGACATAGTTCCCCTTCTTAGTGCAGATGGGGGACTTAGGTCACCGATAAGAAAGAAATCCTTCAACGCTGGGCAGATCATTTTAGCAACATCTTAAATGCAACCTCCTCCATCGATGATGAAACCATTAACTACCTTCCTCAAGTCCCCACCAATGATACTCTTGATGACCGGCCAACCTTAGTAGAAGTAAAAAAAAACTATCCAGCAACTTTCCACCGGTAAGGCGCCTGGGTCTGACTCCATCCCGGCAGAGATACATAAGGCAGGTGGACCGATTATAATAGAGCAGCTTCACCAAGTCTTTACAAACATATAGGTGAACGAGTATGCCAGAAGATTTCAAGGACACGTCAATTCCACCTTTATAAACGTAACGGAAACCGCCAATCGTCAGTCTGTGCAAAAATAAAGTCAGATCTGACCAGGGGGCAAAAATGTTGTATGTTAATCTGTACCTCTTCAAAACAGGGACAGATCTACAACATAATATACTGAGCATCCAAAATACTTTTGAAGGATTCCCCGTTTCATTCCCACCTTCCGGTGTCCATATTCCATCTCAGAAATCATTAACACGTAATATCCTCCATCCAGAGGAACGTGAGCAGGCACCGCTACTCAAGCTGAGCCAGCGAAGAAGCGCAACTGTATTGACCACTGTCAAGTACACACGAGAGGAGTCATACATCCATCAGGTGACCTCCTACCCAGACTGAGACATTGATACAATCAACCATACTGACGTTACTAACCTTGCTCTCCGGCAATCTTTGTGATGAGCGTGTACATCAAGACTGCTCTCACTTCCAATTAATAGGAGTGACATTTTCAACAGTCACCTTCACTATCTATCCACCTTGTAAAGTTCTTCCATTAAAATGAGTTGTTTTGTCTTAACTCTATAAACATAGTTTGAGTTCAGTTATTGGATGGGTATGGGATAGATTATAGGTAGTATTCGAATAGTTTATAATCTTTTGTCCATTGTCTTGTGTGGGCCGCCTTGATAATGGTATGAGTGCCGGTCATTCATAAAGCAATGGCAAACAGCTGAACGTATAATTACCAAGAAATCATAAATATCTAAAAAGTGCTGGAGTTGACTGCGACATCTCGTAAAGGCTATGGTACTAACATGTAAAGGCCGCTGACAGAATGCCAACACAACAATCAGCCACTAAAATTAGAGTTCATCATCGATGGAAGCGGCAGTAATTAGAAAAGCTACAGTTGCACATATAAGGAGCGTTCACTTGAAATCGGTTCGTGACGTACCGCGCGTAATTGCGCACATTGAACATGATCTTGTCACAGTCATGTGATAAGTACTGGCCAATGAATAAAATAGCACGTGCTTATCGTCCCATCATGCATAGGTTCTGTTTCTGACCGTTGAGAAAATTGCCGGGTTAATCCAAAATCCGTCCAAAGAAGCTCAAAAAGCGGTGATTCAGTTTCTTTCATTTGAAGGATGTCGACCAGTGGACATTCATCGAAGAATGCAGGCAGCGTACGGTAACAAATCTGTGTCAAAGACAACAGTGACAGACGACTGGGCACGAATGTTTCGGAAAAGGACGTCAGTTCACGACAGATTTTCGACGGCCAGGTTAAGCACATATTGTTGCAACAGAAAAAAAACCATCGCCAACATTGATGCAGCAGTACAGATGAACCGTTGTCGAAGCATACGTTCGCTAGTGAAAGAATTTGATGTGTCAATTGGGACAATTCAAAAGGTGGTTCGTAAGAAACTGCAATATCGGAAGGTGTGTTCATAGTGCGTACCACGGATGTTGACCAACCACCAAAAAGAGGAACGCACGGGATGGTGTTTGAACCACTTCCTGCGTTACAGAGTGGAGGGTGATGCATTTCTCTTCCGCATAGTGGCAGGCGATGAGTCACGGTGTCATCACTTTGAGCCGAGCAGCAAAAGAGAGAGCATGCAATGGAAGTATACTGGATCACCAAAAGCCAAAAAAATTCACGTTACAGATTTCATCTGGTAAGGTTATGCTGAGCGCATTTTTTTTTTTTACCATGAAGGGCTATTGTTGGCCGACTTTAAAGAACCTGATGTCAACATCAACTCTACCCACTACTTATAAACACTAGATAAGCTGCAAAAAGCCATCAACAATAAACGACCCGGCATGTTTTCTCGCAGTGTGATTTTGTTGCACGATAATGCTCGTCCGAATGTTGCAAAGATTGTGCAAGAAGCATTAGCTTGGAAGAAGTGGGAAATTCTGCAACATCCAGCCTATAGTCCTGATTTATCACCGTGTGGTTTTCATTTGCACGGACCTCTAAAAAAAAGCTCTCAAGTGGCAACGATTTCATGCAGATGCAGACATAATGAACGCGGTAAACACTTGGTTCAATGAGCAACCACAATCCTGTTTTGCGTAAGGCATTCGCTGCCTACCTAAGCAATGGGATGCTTGCCTGAATGCCTACGGCGACTTCTTCTGACCAACCCATGGAGCATAATTCATTCAAAATTAATGCTTTGTTTAATTCTACCACACCTGCTAATGTTTCTTTCATGCTTTTGTAATAAAGCCATTGGAACGGGTTTCAAATGAACGACCTTATACATTACTGCATAATGCAAAACCAGCTATTTCAGCAACCGGTCGGCCGCCATTTTTCTGAGCATGCAGTTCACAATACAAATAACTGCGAACAAATGTAAGAGCATTGCACACGAAATCCACAGCACCTGCTTAACTTAGTAGATGGTCGATGGAACCTTGTACTACCAGTACATGAGGAAAATGCGTAATCAAACCACAGCCTGAAGCAAAAACACTTCACAGGCCTTACCAGATCAAAAGATCCGTTAGCCTCGCATCTTAGATTAAGTCAGTCTTCTTTATCTCTCCTTCAGAATCTTTTAGTGTATCTTTCGTCGAAAAAAAAAACAAACAAAAAACAAGGTCTTCCTCCACTTCTTCATACACCTTCAGACTTCGATATAAACATATCCAAAGACAAGGTCTTCCTCCACTTCTTCTTGTACCTTCAGACTTCGATATGAACATATCCAACGACTTCATTATGAACAAATCCAAAGACAAGGTCTTTCTCCACTTCTACGTACACATTCAGACTTCAGTATGAGTAAGAGGTGGGGGGGTGGGGGGGGGGGGCTGAGTGGTCTCGAGGTATGATGTCCGCCTCGAGTGCTGGAGGTCCCGGGTTCCAGCCCCGGTAAGGGCCGGAATATTTTCACGTGGACTTCTAGTAACAAAATTTCCTCTGGTCTCTGGGTAGTGAGATCGGACGCCCGTGTGTATTATTGCGCACGTATAAAAATCCTTTGGTAGTTGGAAGTCGAAAAAGAGTAGCCTAACGGCTCGGCCCGGGCAAAATTTCGAGTTAAAAATCTACCAAAAGTATTTTAGGATCCTCGCCTTTGCTACGAAGTTCGTGCACTGAGCTGAGATTCTCCGGACTCAGGCTTGAATTAGGAGTAGAACCGAGCACTTATGTGTTATACCCGTGTGCCGTGATATTGATCCGTCGACTAAACTAAACTTAACTAAACTAAACTTCAGTATGAACATATCCAAAGATATGTACGTCTTCGTACACTTTCAGACTTTAGTATATCCAAAAACAAGGTCTTTTGCTACGTCTTCGTACACCTTCAGACTTCAGTATATCCAAAGACAAGGTCTTCTGCCACGTCGTCGGTACACTTCGGACATCAGTATGAACATATCCAAAGAGAATGTCTTCCTCCACTTCTTTGTACACATTCAGACTTCAGTATGAACATGCCCAAAGAAAGCAGCAGTCTTTTGAGCTTGCTGACACCCTCCCTCTTCCCCCATTATTTGTATTGAAAGACCAGAATAGTTTTCTCTGTACAGCATTTGCCCAATACTTGTGCAACAAATCTTTTGTTGTCACATTACCAATTCCGCAGTTACATTCATCGGTATCTCATATCTGTCTTTAGTTGATTAAACATGATGAAGTGCTACAAAGAAGCTGTAATTTTGTGTGGACAATAAAAAGGCACGCTGAAACAACATCTAATGGCAGTGTACATCTGGTCTCAGAGGCAAATGCAAAGAACACCATAGGCATACAGAAAAACCAGTGAGCATGTCCTACAAGAGACACGTGAAAACCATAAACTCAGAGATAATCGACATGGACAGTCCATATTATTATTTTTTTTTGGGGGGGGGGGGGGGCGTTATGAGAAGAAATAAAATGGGCAACTTGGTGACAATTGGTAAGACTGAGGGAAAGAGAACACTGGAAAACAGAGAAGTAAATATCTTGATGGCTTGGCCACGTGGCATGGTCGAGTCAAGAACACGAGCTGATCCACGACTCCGCTGATAGCATGAGATGGCAAAACATGACCGCCTGCGATACTCGGCATGGCACATGACGATGATTTCAGCGTGTCGGGGTCTGAAGATTGTTACCTGCTCTCTTCGGTTGTCTTGGCTATATGTAGCATATTTCAGGTGGTCTGGATGCTTGCATTCACTCTTGGTTCTACAACTGCCATAAGAAAATCTCTTGACCTTATTACCATGTGTTATGTCTATATCAAACGAACGAACGAACGGACTTTATTTTCAAAGGATAACAAATTGGGCACGCAGACCCGTCTTACATGCGGCCCTTCCAATCACTCATCTTTCGTTCATCAATAATGCTTAATACATTCACATGGGGAAAAAAACATTTTCAAATGAATGTTGTAAACATAAACAATGCATATTACCATGTTATGAGACACGTACTCCAACCATCCACCCATCCCCATCCACCCACACATCCCCCATCCAACCACACACACCCACAGGCACACAACAACTCCCCCACCCATCCACTCATCCACCCAACCCCCACTCACACATCCATCACCCCACACATCCCCCATCTACACACATCTCCCCAAACACACACATATCTCCCACCCAACACACCTCTCCCACCCATCCACACACACACACACCTATAGCACAATACATGCACCCGCCCACCCACACATCCCCCACCTACCAACATCTCCCCACCCACACACAATCTCCACTCATCCCATAACCCATCAACACTCACCCACCCACATATCCTCCACGACACACGCACAGACCCCTAATCACCCAGTCAAACACACATCCCCCAACCACACATCCCCACCTACACACACATATCCCTCGCCAACCCATACACAAAACTAGCATCCACCCACATATCCCCCACTTTCACAGTCCCCCACCCACAATCTCCCCCACCCACCCACACATCCCATGCGCATACACACACATCTCCACCCCAACCTACACACACTCACCCACCCACACATCCTCCACCCACCCACCCACTCCCCAATCACACATCCCCCAATCATGCATCCCTTAACCACACATCCCCCACCCACACACACCAACACCCATACACTCACACACATACATCTCCCCACCCATACACACATCCCCCCACACACATCCCCCACACACATCCCCCACACACACATCCCCACCCACCAACACATCCCCCATCCACAAACACATACCTCCCACTCACACACTCCCCCACCACCCACACACATCCACACCCACACACATCTTCCCACTCACACACACATCCCCCACCCATACACTCATCACCCACATATATCCACCCACTCACGTACTCATCCCTCAACCACTCACCCCACATATCCCCCACCCACCCATCAACCCACCCATCAACACATACATCTCCCATCTACCCACCCATACCCACACACCCCACCCACCCAGTAAAACACACACCCCCCACCCTCACATACATCATTTACCCACCCGCACATTCCACACCCATTCACACCTTACCCACCTCCCCAAACACACATTCCTCACCCACACACATCTCACCTCCCACACAACACCCCACCCATATACACATTCCCACCCTCACACACACACATCCCCGACACGCATTCCCTCATACACATCCCTCACCCACACACACACATCTCCCCACCCACCCACACAACCCCCACCTACAAACACACTAACCACCCACACATACATCCTCCACCACCCACAATTATCCCACCCACACACACCCCCACCCACACACATCCCCACACCCATCCTCCACATCCATCACACACCCATCCCCAACCCACACACATCTTCCACACACCCATTCACCCACACATCCCTCACCCTCTCACCCACATACACATTCCCCACCAACAAACTCCCCCACCCACCAACCACACTCCAACACACCCACACTTCCAACCATCACCCAAACATCCCTCACCCACAGAGACTGAGGTAGCCTTCCATCTTCGTTAGCCAGTCTGTTGGCCTCCTTATTTCCAGGTACTATGCAATGTGAAGAGGTCATTGCATTACCATCCTTTTGGATTTCTGACAGTTCATGGAGTGCTCTCTTTGGTCTGCAGTTTCTGCTCTTCAGTTTGAAACAACTGACTTCGCATCTCCAAAGAGAGCGATTCGTTTACTTTTTATCTGTCTCCCGATAATAGCGTAATGTCATGTCTGCAGCCGGTGGTTCTTATGTCGCCCTCAACAATGCCCGACAAATAGTCTCATTAACATGCGACCAGCGCAATGAATATTGCACATAACCTCTTAACACTGGCAACTAGTTAATCTCTTCACTTTGTCGTCACACACACAACAGTTCACCAATTAGCTTACTCAGCAATCACCTGTGTACGAATGTCACCCATTCTACAAGGTAAAACCCCTTGTTAGCGGGACGGCTTCTGCGCAAGCGCCCAATCATTGATTCTCCTGTAACTATGGCAACGTTGCCAGCCACACACAATGTCCATTTCTGCCTACTGTGGTAACGACTCGTGTATGCAGTTGTTTATTGTGTCCGTTGGCATAGTCGTAATTATATTAATTGTGTAGCTTTTCCAACACATAATCGATAACAGAAAATCAATCGACCCTGTCACATGTATGGTTCTGACATTGTCGCCATTAGTTCATTCGTTGTTTTACCTCTGAAGTTGTGCGGGCTCAGAATCACAAGATCGCATCCCTGTAAACATCACATTTGTATATAGTTTGCTATACGTTTCGTCAGACACACCCAACCATCGTGTACAGAAACTACGATACAGGTAAGCATATAGTTTATGTGTCAATGTTATAAGATTTGTCTCAAACGTATAGTCAAAGCAATTCAAATTAGTGAATTTAAACACAGAAGTTACGATCAGCAGGTTGCGCGATTTAGTCGGCCTCTTCCGGGAATCTGTTCATGGAGTACCGGAGATCTGTTCATGAAGTACTGGAGATCTGTTCATGGAGTACCGGAGATCTGTTCATAAAGTACCGGAGATCTTTCATGGAGCACTTGTGATCTGTTTATGGAGTACTTGGGATCTGTTCATGGAGTCCCGGAGATCTGTTCGTGGAGTACTGGAGATATGTTCATGGAGCACTGGAGATCTGTTCATGGAGCACTTGGGATCTGTTTATGGAGTACTGGAGATCTGTTCATGGAGCACTTGGGATCTGTTCATGGAGCACTTGGGAGCTGTTAATTTCATATGATATATAATAATACAGTATGTACCTGACGAGAAGCAGCGAAACATGCCAGGCAATAAATCGTGCAACCTGTCATGTATGGCTTATGTCTTTAAACGTATATCTAAATTAAGCTAGGCCCAAGGAAAAAGGGTCGTTTCACAAAATGAAGATCCACTGGCATTTACCTATGTCATGAGGTGAGGAAAAGAGTTCTTAAGAGCTATACTAAGCCAATCCTGAAGTACGGAAGCTAATCATGGACAGTTAGCAGACTAATGAGGAATTATCTAGACGCTATGAAGAGGTTTTGCTCACGCATGCATGCACGCACACAGACACACATACACACACACACGCACACACACACACACACATACACACACACATTATCAGAGTACCTTGGGCGGATTAAAAAAAAAAGAGCAATGAAGACATCTTGGGAAAAAAAAACGTGAACTAACAAAGAAAACTGGTTACTCACATCGGAAGAAGACGGTCCACATATTTTGGGCGTGTGCTGTGAAGAGGTAAGCTAGAATACGTTGTGACAGTGGGAAAGTTGAAAGGGAGGAGAGGCAGAGAAAGACCGAGAGAGAAGATGCTGGACAGTTTAACATCATGGCATTGTGGAGCGTCAGTATCAGACATGATTGGCGGTACACGAGACAGACATGATTACCAACGCCACACGAGATGGACTATAAGAAGAATGGCATTACATCAGACAGGAGGCTGTGGACAGACATGATCACCAACACCACACGGCATGGATTATTAGAAGAATGGCAGTACACGAGACAGGAGGCAATAATGTACAGACCAGAGGGAAGCAGAGGAAGAGGCCGACCACGTAAACGATGGACGGATAGAATAGCAGAGTCCATGGGAATATCGATATATTTCTTCTTCTTCTTCTTCTTCTTCTTCTTCTTCTTCTTCTTCTTCTTCTTCTTCTTCTTCTTCTTCTTCTTCTTCTTCTTCTTCTTCTTCTCTTCTTCTTCTTCTTCTTCTTCTTTCGTTCGCTTGAAATATGTCTATAACTGCAATGTTGTCTCTTGTATAAATTTAACTGTCTTTTTTAGTTCACTCAGCGGTCCATAGAGTTTATCTTCCACTGTCGTCTCTCTAGGCCAGAAAGTTTGCCTAGACATGTTGTAATTTGGGCAGTCTTGGAGTATGTGCTCTGCTGTCTGCGACGCCAATCCACATGTGCACCGGATGATTCACCAATCTTGAATTTGTATACATGTGGTTGCGTGATCTATTGTGTCCTTTTCTGAGGCGCAGAATAATGACTTGTTCTGGTCTGTCCTTAATGTGGTTGGTAGTCATCTTGAGCAGGTTTTGGTGGCTTTCTGACTGATTTGATCATTCTTTTCTTTTAGTGGTATGTGCCATGCTGTGACTTCCATTAATGGCAGATTTGACTCGTTTTTTCTAGGTTCATGGTCCTCAATATAACAACTGGAAATCAATATGTCAACTTGTAACGTGTTTATAAAACAACGCCAGACAAGTAGGCATCAATTCAATGTCTGTATTAATCCTAGAGGCAGTATCTCATCTACTTATACAACATGCAGAAAAATCCATTGATTTATCCTTTCTCGCATTTTCATTGTATCCTTTCGTTCAGTCCCTCTTTAAACAGACTAACATTATGGTCAAGCATGTCATTGCCTTATCTCATACACACCTATCGTTAACACTTACATGTTATGTCCCTAATTATCCTACTCACGCCACAGAAGCTTGTTGACTTATTCGCTGGGTGACCTCTCCATGATCATTTGGCTTGGATACCGCCCCATCAAACCGACTAGTGCTTCATATTTCATTCTTCTGCGGTTGATCCGTGTTTCGTGTCTAATTTCTCTCAGTGTATATCTTCGACTAGTTCTTTATTCTATCCTTGAGTTATGTCTTCCAGATGTTAACCATTTTCCCAGTTCGCCTCTCATGATCGTGCTGTGATGATATTCGTTCGTGCCGTCCTTCCCTGATCTCTATTGTCGTCCCCCTGTTTCGCTCTGACGTCTTGGTTTCCAAGTTCCCCCGTGTGCGTTCACTGTCCGCGCCGCACTTGTTGTCGTTTTCAACTTCCCGATCCTTGTTATCAGTGTGCGACACATGGCAGTATGTAACGGGCACATCAGGCTGTTCTTCTTTTGCTCCTTCCTTAGCCAATCGATCAGCTCTGTTGTTTCCAGGGATTCCACAATGAGATGGTGTCCACTGTATGGTGACCTTATGCTGACTGCTAAGTTCAGAAAATAGTGTCCTTAGTACTGGCAATTTCTCAGACAGGAGAGCCTCGAGTACTGATTTTGCATCTGTCAATAACACCACAGGTTGTGTACCATGGCTGGTATTTAGTTTGCCTCAATTTCAACATCATAGTTATGGCAGTACTTTCCTGCTGGTACTCTGGCCGTGTCCCTAGTATTATTTGGATATTCTATGGACACTCCCGCTCCTCCATTTCGAACAGCATTTTGTGCTGACCCATCTGTGTAGACGCGAATCCAGAGGTCCTGTGGGTATTTGTCATCAAGGAAGCTGAGAGTGGCTGTTCTGAGCTGCACACTGTTCTGATCTTTCTTGTCAAATACCCCTCTCACTTTTGTCTGGATTTGTAATGCTAGACTATGTTCATCTTTACATGGAGTTCGCTCTGGTATAGTTTTCAGGGGGATACCAACTGTGGGCAGATCGGTGGTTTCTCTGCAGAGTCGTTTGGCCTGGTGGATAAAACTGCTTCTTTTTAACCGCTCCATAACTAAGTTTTCAGATCTGTTCTTCATAGGGTGACCTGGCAAGCTGAGGAACTTTTCTGCTTGTATTAGCGTTTTCGTAATCTCTACGCTCTCTCAGTGCTTGTGTCCTCTCCATCTTCTCCATCTCCACTATAGGGATTGATCTCATCCCTCCTGTGGTGACTCTAAGTGCTTTATTTTGCATCTTGTCCAACTCTTGTAGTGTGGTTTTTGTGGCTGAACACCACGCAGTTGATCCGTATTCCAGGTGTGGTCGTATGCTCTGTTGATAAACTTTGCTAAGTATTTTCCCACTGGCTCCCCATGTTGTTCCACTTAGTTTTCTCAGGATGGCTATTTTCCTTCTGGCTTTTGCTACTGCTTTGTTGATGTGCTTTCTCTATGTCAGCTTGCCATCAAATGTTACTCCAAGGTATGTTGGTTCTTCGTCTTCTCTAAGGGGTATTCCATTTATCTGGATAATCCCTGCCTTTTATTTTGGAGAGAGGGTAAATAAGGTGGATATCGTTACACGAAGGCCATAAGCGGGCACTCTCCCGCTGTTTATGCTTCACCTTGAAACCGCAAGGTACAAGAGGAAGCTGGTGAGATGAGTTGAGAGATGAGATTATTTTTTCTTTAAAGTCAAGTTATAAGTTTATTTCACAAACAATTTAGAATATTGTATATGGCTTACCGGCAGCAAATCTTGGGGCATGAAGTTTCCTGTGAAATCTGCGGGTCAGAGGGAACTGGATGTTTGAACCATGGAACTGCAATGTGTTGGACCTCCTGCACATTCTGGCAGCAATTTCTTCAACACGTATGATGTGGATAGAATGAGCACGTCCCTGGGAAGGTTAACCCGGTCAAAAATGCCCGCAGAAGTCGGATGTGTCGGTCTAATGGCGCAAGAAAGCAGCTCTGTTTTAAACAGGTACAACGCAATCACGTCCGAAAAAAAAAAACTCCAGATGAACGCAGCAGAAGAAGAAAAAGAATGAGCGCGTGTTCTGTGACGTGCACACACGTCACAATAGCATTGAATGACAGCCTTGCCAGCAGTAAGGTTCTCTGTACATGTTGTGTGTGCCACTGCGGGAGTTGTAGAGCAGCCAGATACTAAAGATCTTCTTCTTCTTCTTTCGTTCGCCTGAAATATGCTTATAACTGCAATGTTGTCTCTCGTATGAATTCAACAGTCTTTTTTAGTTCATTCAGCGGTCCATAGAGTTTATCTTCCACTGTTGTCTCTCTAGGCCAGAAGGTTCGCCTGGATATGTTGTAGTTTGGGCAATCCTGGAGTATGTGCTCTGCTGTCTGCGACGCCAAACCACATGTGCACATGGCTGAGTCACCAATCTTGAATTTTGTATACATGTGGTTGCGTAATCTATTGTGTCCTGTTCTGAGGCGCAGAAGAATGACCTGTTCTGGTCTGTCCATAACGTGGTAGTCGTCTTGAGTAAGGTGTGGTGGCCTTCTGACTGATTTGATCATTCTTTTCTTTTTTCAGAGGCTTCATGACTATAACTGACTATTTCTCCAGTTGCTCTTTTTACTTTCCTAAACTGACTAGGGAAATACCAAAATCTGAGAGAATAGAAACTGAAAGGACGATAGGAAGGTACTAAAATGTTTGCAGATTGGGACGAGCGATGAAGAGCGCCGTTTGTGAAGAAAGGTTAAACATAAAAATATGCCACACATAAAAGCAATCTCATTTCATCTCATAACATCTCATAATGTTCCTCTTGTACCTTGCGGTGTCGAGGTGAAGTATAAACAGCGGGAGAATGCCCGTTTATGGGCTTCATGTTTCGATATTACCATGATTCTACTATTCCCTCCGTCCATCATTTACGTTGTCGGCTTCTTCCACTGCTTCCATCTGGTCTATACATCATTGCTTCTTGTGGTATACTGTTAGTTAGTAACCTAGTTGCATGGCCAAACCATTTGACTTGCTCCCTTCTAATAAAATCTAGCGCTTTATTCCCGATTTCTTCATTTTTGATCTTATTTCTTGATACATTGAGTATTCTTTTCAGGAATTTCATTTCTGTTGTGATAAAAGCAACGAGAGAGGGAAATCGCTGAGATAATTTTTATTATGTGCCTAAATTAACTTGTAATCTTATGATCTCATTTATTCTTAATACATTGTAGTCTTGTATGTCCTACTTTAACCGCCTTTTACGACATCATTACTGCCTATAAAGAGACATTGGAATTATCCCCCTCAAAGTTGTACTTAAATTACGGCCCTTTGAATTGTACGTCGATCACAGGTTATCATTAGTTCTCACCTGTAATGTTCATTTGAAAAAAAAAACAAAAACAACCAGATGATTGAAGGTTATGGGGTGGGGAGGGCTATTCTGACAATGACCCATGCTAGAATATATGCTTAGCAAATGTTGATTGCTGAATGTGAAGAAGAAGAAGAAGCAGGAGATGAAGAAGTAGTCGATGAAGAAGAAAAAGGAGAAGATGAAGAAGAAGTGGAAGAAGAAGAAGAAGAAGCAGCAACAGAAGCAGCAGCAGCAGATGAAGAAGAAGTGGAAGAAGAAGAAGAAGAAGAAGAAGAAGAAGAAGAAGAAGAAGAAGAAGAAGAAGAAGAAGAAGAAGAAGAAATGTGCGCCTGTCACGAGATTTATGTTAATCTCCGTGCACTCCTGAACAACCAGGAACGATAAATAAACACCGTATACTAATCATACTTGTATATCTGGAACAATACATTAACCTCTATAATTTGTTAAACATCAATAATATATATATATATATATATATATATATATATATATATATATATATATATATATATATATATATATATATATATAGAATAAAATATATATATATATATATATATATATATATATATATATATATATATATAGAAGAAGAAGAAGAAGAAGAAGAAGAAGAAGAAGACGACGACAACAATGACAAAGCGAAGAAGAAGAAGAAATAGAAGAAGTAGGTGACGAAGAAGAAGAAGGATAATAATAATAATAATAATAATAATAATAATAATAATGCGAAAAAGAAGACGAAGAAGTAGGAAAAGGAAGACCTATCATGAAGATCTAGACCTTCACAACCATACTGAGTTATCTATCGACCATGAACAGATTTGAAACAACTGAAAGCAAAGTTATACGTGAATATATGAGAAGCAAAACCATTCCCAGAACTCTACCAGTACTTTTATATCTCTAGGTTGGAAAGAACATGTGCAGAATCAGTAACGCGGAATGCTAGGGACTAGAGAGCGGGGTGAGAGACGCGCGGAGACCTGACAGTGTCGATAAAAGACGCATAGAGACTAGACAGAGTGGATAAAAGACGCGTGGAGACTAGACAGATTGGATAAACAACACATAGAAACCAAAGAGTGTGGACACAAGACGCATGGAGACTAGACAGAGTGAATAAAAGACGCATAAAGACTAGACAGAGTGAATAAAAGACGCATAAAGACTAGACAGAGTGGATAACAGACGCATAGAGAATACACGGAGTAGATAAATGACGCATAGAGACTAGACAGAGTGGATAAAAGACGCATAAAGACTAAACAGAGTGGATAACAGACACATAGAGAATACACAGAGTAGATAAAAGAAACTAGACTGAGTAGATAAAAGACGCCTAGAGCCTAGACAGAGTAGAAAAAAAAGACTCACAGACAGAGTAGATAAAAGATGCATAGAGACTAGTCTGAGTGGATGAAAGACGCATATAGACTAGACAGAGTGGATAAAAGACGCATACAGACTAGACAGAGTGGATAAAAGACGCATAGAGTCTAGGCAGAGTGGATACAAGACGCATAGAGAGTAGACAGAAAGGCGCATAGAGACTAGACGGAATAGACTGAAAGACGCATAGAGACGCATAGAGACTAGACAGAGTAGGTAAAAGACGCATAGAAACTATACGGAGTATATAAAAGACGCATAGACACTAGACAGAGTGGATAACAAGCGCATAGAGAATACACGGAGTAGATAAAAGACGCATGGAGACTAGACAGAGTAGAAAAAAAAGTCGCACAGAGGCTAAACAGAATGGATAAAAGATGCATAGAGACTGGACAGAGTAGATAAAAGACGTATAGAGACTAGACAGAGTGGATAAAAGATGCACGTAGACTAGACAGAGTGGATCAAAGACGCACAGAGACTAGGCAGAGTGGATAAAAGACTCATAGAGACTAACCAGAGTGGATAACAGACGCATAGAGAATACACAGAGAAGATAAAAGACGCATAGAGACGACAGAGTGGATAAAAGACGCATAGAGACTAAACAGATTGGATAACAGACGAATAGAGAATACACAGAGTGGATAAAAGACGCATAGAGACTAGACTGAGTAGATAAAAGACGTCTAGAGACTAGACAGGGTAGGAAAAAAAAAGACGCACAGAGACTGGACAGAGTGGATACATGATGCATAGAGACTAAACAGAGTGGATAAAAAATGCATAGAGACTAGGCAGAGTGGATAAAAGACGCATAGAGATTAGACAGAGTGGATCAAATTCGCACAGAGACTAGACAGAGTGGATATAAGACTCATGGAGACTAGACAGAAAGACGCTTAGAGACTTGGCAGAGTGGATAAAAGATGCACAGAGACCAGAGTTGATAAAAGACGGATAGAGACCAGGCAGAATGAATAAAAGACGCATGGAGACTAGACAGAGTAGACAGAAAGACGCATAGAGACTAGACAGAGCAGATAAAAGACGCATAAAGACTAGGCAGAGTGGATGAAAGACGCACAGAGACCAGAGTTGATAAAAGACGGATAGAGACCTTGCAGAATGAATAAAAGACGTATGGATACAAGACAGAGTGAATAAAAGACGCTTGGAGACTAGACAGAGTGGATAAAAGACGCATAGAGGTTAGACAGAGTGGATCAAAGACGCACAGAGTCTAGACAGAGTGGATATAAGACTCATGGAGACTAGACAGAGTAGACAGAAAGACGCATAGAGACTAGACAGAGCGGATAAAAGACTTTAGAGACTAGACAGAGCGGATAAAAGACTATAGAGACTAGGCAGAGTGGAATGAAAGACCCATAAAGACTGGACAGAATGGAATGAAAGACCCATAGAGACTGGACAGAATGGAATGAAAGACCCATAGAGACTGGACAGAATGGAATGAAAGACCCATAGAGACTGGACAGAATGGAATGAAAGACCCATAGAGACTGGACACAGTGGAATGAAAGACCCATAGAGACTGGACAGAGTGGAATGAAAGACCCATAGAGACTAGACAGAGTGGAATGAAAGACCCATAGAAACTAGACAGAATGGAATGAAAGACCCATAGAGACTAGACATAATGGAATGAAAGACCCATAGAGACTGGACAGAATGGAATGAAAGACCCATAGAGACTAGACAGAGTTGAATGAAAGACCCATAGAGACTAGACAGAATGGAATGAAAGACCCATAGAGACTGGACAGAATGGAATGAAAGACCCATAGAGACTGGACAGAGTGGAATGAAAGACCCATAGAGACTGGACAGAGTGGAATGAAAGACCCATAGAGACTGGACAGAATGGAATGAAAGACCCATAGAGACTGGACACAGTGGAATGAAAGACCCATAGAGACTGGACAGAGTGGAATGAAAGACCCATAGAGACTAGACAGAGTGGAATGAAAGACCCATAGAGACTAGACAGAGTGGAATGAAAGACCCATAGAGACTAGACAGAGAGGAATGAAAGACCCATAGAGACTAGACAGAGTTGAATGAAAGACCCATAAAGACTAGACAGAGTGGAATGAAAGACCCATAGAGACTAGATATAGTGGAATGAAAGACCCATAGAGACTGGACAGAATGGGATGAAATATGCACCGAGGAAACAAAACTCACCCTGAAAAATGCAATATAGAAATACACAAGAAAATGATGGGTCAGAATGAGATTGTCGAGGTTATGAGCTTTGTAGGGAACTTAGAGACAAACGGATCCTGTGGCAGCGACAGGAGCAGTGACAGCAGTAGTTGTAGTAGTAGTAGTAGTAGTAGTAGTAGTAGTAGTAGTAGTAGTAGTAGTAGTAGTAGTAGTAATAATGTAGATGTAGTAGTTGTTGTAGTATAGTTGTAGGAGTAATAGTAGTTGTAGTATTGTAGATGTAGTTGTCATAGCAGTAGTAGAAGTAGTTGTTATTATAGTAGTTGTTGTAGTAGTAGTAACAGCAGTAGCAGCAGCAGAAAAATAATAATAAGAAGAAGAAGAAAAAGGAAGAGGACAGGAAATAGGAAGAGATTTGAACAAGAAGAATAGAGGGGGGGGGGGGGGGGGAGAAAAATAAAGACGGAGGAAGTTGGAAAGGTAGGGTAGGAATGTGCCGAGGAAGAGGATGATATTAAGAGCAAGAAGAGAGGGGCAGCTAAGAACGAATAAGAAAAGGAAGATGGTGATGATGACGGTCATATTTCAGCTTGTTTGATTTGCCAGAATGTGATTCCCATTTGCGAAATACTTTCTGTTTACTTTGGAAATTCGTAATCAATGTGAAGCACCAGATTTGGAATTTTTCATATTCCTAGCGAGACATATTCTGAGAGCGCTCGACGCTCCGCCAGCGCTTGTGAAGAGATTAGTGCAATCGTCGATAGCTATTAGCAAACACAGTCATTTAAACACACGAGCATACATGCGCACTTACATACACGCAAATACCAGTACCAAGTCATAATATACATACATGCTTTGCAGAGTAAAGAATGCTTTAGATAGAAGCTGTTTTCTAACATACATCAATGTAACTGCTGATAGCTCTTACACATACGTAAATAAGTACATATGTACGTGCGTGTATGCATACACACATACACACACACACACGCGCGCACACACTACACTCTCCACACATTGACACATTGACAATGCCTACGCAAAAATGCTCTACGCAAGTATTAATGCAACCTTCGTAAGCTCTTAGCAAATACGCACACACATAAACACCCAACTCTACACACACATACACAAATTCTTAGCACAAGAAACTTTGCGGGATAAATAAAGGATACATTCATCGACTGTGTTTTCAGGCGCGTGTTCACGCGCGCGCGCGAACACACACACACACACATACACACATACACATACACACATACACACACACACACACATATACCTCTCTTTAGCTCTGAGCACAATGACATATACACATGTTGTAAAGTGTGTAAAATACCCCTTTACATAACACAATGATATATATCCAAATTGTAAAGAGTGTAAAAGACCCCCACATGAATAGTCTAAACGAAATGTGTAGGGAACATAACATGAAAATTAGCACAAGCACAACAGAGGTAATGACTATAACTAAAGAAGAAAAAACAACAACAATTCACCTAAACAAACATCCCTTGAAACAAGTAAAGAGTTTCAAGTACCTTGGAAGTATAATATCATCAAATGGCAAATCAGAAGATGAGATCGAAAATAGATGCAATGATGGCAAACCAACTCATTGGACAAATGGCACCAATACTAAAGAACAAACATGCATCAATAACTACTAAGAAAGCACTTTACAACACAATCTTCCTACCAATTCTATGCTACCAATGCCAAACCTGGACAATGACAGAAAAAGAGAAAAGAAAAATCACAACAACAGAAATGAGATTCCTGAGAAGAATACTCAATGTATCAAGAAGAGATAAGATCAGAAATGAAGAAATCAGGACTAAAGTGGGGTTTATAGCAGCACTAGATTTTATTAGAAAGCAGCAAGTCAAATGGTTTGGCCATGCAAGTAGGTTACCAGTCAACAACATACCACAACAAGCAATGATGTACAGACCAGATGGAAACAGAGGAAGAGGCCGACCACGTAAACGTTGGACGGAGGGAATAGCAGAGTCCATGGGAATATCGATACATGAAGCCCATAATCGGGCACTCTCACGATGTTTATACTTTCACCTCGACACCGCAAGGTACAAGAGGAACATGATGAGATGAGATGAGATGAGTAAAAGAACCTTTTACATAACACAGTGACACATACACATATTGCAAGTGTGTAAAAGACCTCTGTACAGGCCTGATTCCCGTTGGCCATATGATGCTAGGTCCATATATTAATAGACCAATCGACAATTCCGGTGCTTACGTGTCACTATCACACCGACCACCTTGACCTCCCAGCGCATTTCCTAGTCCCATGTTAGGCTGCGTCGATCTGGCAGCTCTGGTCAGTATTAACTATCCAACTTGATGCAGATTCGAACCTGTGACCACAGGACAAGCAGACTAGCATCTAACGACTACTCTACCGCGGCCTACCTGACACATACACAAGAGGCTCACTTACACACTCGCACGCATGCACCCGCGCGCTATTGTGTAATTTACAGAATAGGTTCGCTTTAGTCCATGCAGTGTGAATTATATGTCTTTCATAAAATCTGGAAACTGATATCATGTCCGCCATCACCACAAGGGAATTTGTTTCCTGTTGTGAAATCCTCTTTCATGTTGTGCAGTTGTAATTCCTATTCGTACAGCTACAGTTGCTCAATTTCATTTATACTATATACTCTTATGTGTCTATGTTTCTTTTATTATTATTTATTCCCGTTGGCGGGTGATGGCGCAACACCAATACACAGATTAAAGTCATATTTGTGAGAAGTGCAACCTTGCTGCTGGATGTGGGTCATGGACAATTTCGCAATCACTGGAGCAGAAAATTTGGACTTTTGACATTAAGTTATAAAGAATCAGTCTTACAATATCGTGGGTAGAAGAAGAGGAAATATATTAGCGATCTACACGACAATGAAGAATGAATCACAAAAAAACAAGGAGTAGATAGTAAGATTGACTAGAACACAGTCACAAGTGGCACTTTCGTCAGCACAGAAACAATATATATGTATGTGTGTATTTTTAGATATAAAAGTTACTCATCTGTTTCCTTGTTGTGGACTGGACACGTGTTTCATGAATTCCGCATGTATGATTCCAACAAAGCGACTGGACCTGAACTGTGATTTCTTCTTCTTCTTCTTCTTCTTCTTCTTCTTCTTCTTCTTCTTCTTCTTCTTCTTCTTCTTCTTCTTCTTCTTCTTCTTCTTCTTCTTCTTCTTCTTCTTCTTCTTCTTCTTCTTCTTCTTCTTCTTCTTCTTCTTCTTCTTCTCTTCTTCTTCTTCTTCTTCTTCTTCTTCTTCTTCTTCTTCTTCTTCTTCTTCTTCTTCTTCTTCTTCTTCTTCTTCTTCTTCTTCTTCTTCTTCTTCTTCTTCTTCTTCTGCTGCTGCTGCTGCTACTGCTACTGCTGCTGCTGCTGCTCCTCCTCCTCCTCGCCCTCCTCCACCTCTTCCTGCTCCTCCTCTAGCCGCTGATGTTCCCATTTTCCAATGCATCAAAAGCCCTCAACCAACTCACACCAAGTCTCTTGTTGACCTGTTCATAGTTGGTTGGAATTAGCTGGGAGATATGTTTCGGCTATGAGGTCGGCAGCCCAATCTTAAGCCCGCGAAATCACCCCTTACGATATGTATGGTAAGATACCGTGTTACAATTCTTTACTTCCCGGTAACACAGATTCATTATGACATAGTCAAATATTTTGTTTGGTTTTGTAGTGGTTAGTTTATTTTTAATATCCCTTATTTAGTCATATATACTGTTCTGGCACCTTGCCGTCTTGACAGAAGATAGTTTTTACATTGTGCTTCCAAAAAAAAAAAAAAAGGCATAATAGCCTTTGCATGGCACGACACTTGGGCTGAATTGTAGACACATTGACCATGTGTGGTATATGCAGGATTATCCCTCTCTCGGCCTGCCTAGCTTATTCCAGAGGAAAGATAACACCAATACATCTGGAGCAAGACAAGCTCAAGAAGCTGCCGGATCAGCAAAGCAAAATTCTAACTGTCCGCCTATCGGAGCTTCCACATCAGACCAGTTGCCGACCATTGCTTAGGGTCTGGTCTGCCTTGCCATGACATTTACTCTCTAGGTTGCATTTCCTCGCACCGGGAGGAAACGGTCGTAGAAGGCATGGTTCCCTGGAGAAGAGGCAAGGATCGACCAGCAGGAAGAAGGTCACAGGACATTGCAGGAACATGGGCATGGACATACATGAGGTACCAGATGATATTTTGGGCTTGTCATGATGAGAGCTACGTTCTCGAAGGCCCAACAGCATGATGATTACAATAGTACTATTATAATAATGATGTGTCCGTTGTAGAACGTCGGTCTCATCATCGATGCCATACTCTCAATCTCTCTATGTATGTACGCTCTTATTTCTATGCCCTGTGCCTATTCCGCTCGTGTCTTCCGTATATATATTAACCTTCCTCTCCCATTTATTTTACCTTAGCCTACACTTTACCCAGTCTCCTTCTGTAAACTGACCTACAGAGATCTAGCGCACAGCTTAATTATTGTGTTTGGCCTAGATATTTCCAGGACTTCTGCTAATTGACTGTTTTGTTGTGTGTGTGTTTGTGTGTGTGTGTGTTTTTTGTTTTGTTTTGGTGGATAATGTAATTGCATCAGCGACTCTGTGATGTTGAGTGCTGTCGATAAGCGATAAGCGTGGTCGGGCATGGTTGGTCATCTCACACGATCACCAGTCTTGGACCAGATCTATGTTCTTGTCCCAATTATGCTATGAGACGGGACGCAGAGGTGTTTCCAAGGCACCAGGGCCGGGTTATATACTGGCCAAGACCTATTGACGCGTCCTCGTCGAGCGTCCTGGGCAACAGGTCCCTTCGGGGTCCTGGCTAAAGTCAGTAGGATCGCCGATTCCTCCGAAGTCGGAGAGTGTCTGCCTGTACGGCGAGGAACCACCAGTCTGCACACCAATAAGCCAGACATGGGACAACGGATACTCACGCAAAACTCAGGTCCTGTATGACATCACACTGATGTTGGACAACAGGATGCCTTCGTGCGACATACAGGACTTCGCGTTGGAGCTCAAGCCAACGAACACAAGCAAGCAAGGAAGCATGCTATGAGACAAAGTCATCCAGGAATGATCTCTACATTTCCTTCTTGCCCTTTTCTTGTCACTAAGTTTTCAAAAGTCCTCGTCCATTCTGTCACTCGTGACTGTGCTCTTGTAAAGCCGACTAGATCCACTTTCTGTTCTGCATTTATTCCCCGGAGACCCATGGGAGTCATCGCTGGAGCTACGAAGTTCACGTTTTGTGAGAGATCGAGGTAGACTGGGTAAAACCCGCTGCAATGAAGTCGGTCCGCTCGTTTCTAACCCCCAGAGAGTGATCTTGTATCGGCAATAGGTCTCAGTACTTCGGCCTTTGTTTTCTGCCGTCTCCGCGATAGTCTCCACATTCTCTTCATAAACCAGATCTCTACTGTCTGCGATATCTTCATAATTGAAGGTTAATATCAAACAATATCGGTAAAGTACAGGACAGGATATAACAGCAGAGAG
Organism: Cepaea nemoralis; assembly: GCA_014155875.1. Taxonomy (NCBI): domain Eukaryota; kingdom Metazoa; phylum Mollusca; class Gastropoda; order Stylommatophora; family Helicidae; genus Cepaea; species Cepaea nemoralis. The sequence goes on along the minus strand of JACEFZ010027823.1, from coordinate 144,663 downwards.
CAGGGCAGAACATGACAGGGCAGGGCAGGGCAGGGCAAGAAAGAAAAACAAATGACGCTTCTACACGCTGTAGGCGCATCCGGCATATGTTGCTTGACCCATATTTGTATTGGCTCTGGGCGGGTGATGTAGTCAGTACCACGCCCATCGCATTTACTTCCCAAACATTTTCTATATCCATTTTAAACTGGGACGGCTTGGGGGGCCCAGGTCAGTTGGTTAATTCCGCCACGATGTGGATTCGAGCCCATGACCACAGGGGAACGTCTAACCACAGGCTGTTCCCACATCAGTAATGACCACCGGGTCGGCAGGGGAACATCTAACCACAGGCTGCTCCCACATCAGTAATGACCACCCGGAAACTGTTGGGGTGACTTCGTCTAACGATAAACCTCATGTGAGGGTCTCAAGGATACCGCCAGGAATACGTTGCTAGTCGGGTTCCTTCAGCCACCCATGAATATATTAGGACGCTGTCCGCTGTAAGGGTCTCAGGGTTGTCGCCAGGAATGCTTAGCTAGTCGGGTTCCTTCAGCCACCCATGAATATATTAGGACGCTGTCCGCTGTAAGGGTCTCAGGGTTGTCGCCAGGAATGCTTAGCTAGTCGGGTTCCTTCAGCCACCCATGAATATATTAGGACGCTGTCCGCTGTAAGGGTCTCAGGGTTGTCGCCAGGAATGCTTAGCTAGTCGGGTTCCTTCAGCCACCCATGAATATAATTAGGACGCTGTCCGCTGTAAGGGTCTCAGGGTTGTCGCCAGGAATGCCTTAGCTAGTCGGGTTCCTTCAGCCACCCATGAATATATTAGGACGCATGTCCGCTGTAAGGGTCTCAGGGTTGTCGCCAGGAATGCTTAGCTAGTCGGGTTCCTTCAGCCACCCATGAAATATATTAGGACGCTGTCCGCTGTAAGGGTATCAGGGTTGTCGCCAGGAATGCTTAGCTAGTCGGGTTCCTTCAGCCACCCATGAATATATTAGGACGCTGTCCGCTGTAAGGGTCTCAGGGTTGTCGCCAGGAATGCTTAGCTAGTCGGGTTCCTTCAGCCACCCATGAATATATTAGGACGCTGTCCGCTGTAAGGGTCTCAGGGTTGTCGCCAGGAATGCTTAGCTAGTCGGGTTCCTTCAGCCATCCTTGTCTATATTATAGCTTTACATAACAGAATTACGACACATACAGGACGTTGCCGCGATTAGCCTTCATCAGCAAGCAAACACATTCACAAAACACAACATATAGTCACGGAGATATCCTGTTGCTACATTAAAACGTGACGACAGGACGAGAAGAAAAAAAAATGTGGAAAAAAAAAATGAAAAAAATGAAGAGAAAATGAAAATTTGAAAAACAAAAATGTTCCTACTTACCTCAGAATTCCGAGCTGTTTATGCCCCCCCCCCCCCCACACACACACACAAACGCACGCGCACGCACGCACGCACATGTTGAAAGGTGGCATGACTGGGTGGTTAATTATTTCAATCTCCTATTGGAAGTAGAGCCGATCTGGCATTGGTTATTAGCTATCTCTCTTAACTAATCACCATTGTCGCATCAATAATTAATATGCGCGAGTGATGTATTAATGATGTTTACACATTTTGCAGGTCTTTATAATGCATATTTTGACACTGTTATTGTTGTGTAAGATTAGTCTCATAAGTGATGTATGGATGAAATAATGTATGAGAGGAAAGAGATAAGAAGAGCCAAATGTTAAACGGCCTGCTTGCCCAAATTGTTAACCCTTTGAATATAAAGTTGGTTGGTTCGTTCTTCCTTTACTTGAGGACGTTAATTACAAGTATCTCTGAAGTCAGACAAGGGTTCCCCTAATGGCAAGGGACACTGGTAATTTTGAAAGCTAACCCTCATGCAGAAAGCAGTTCGGTGCACTCACTAGTAGTAACAACAACTACTAGTGCTAGTAAAACGTGTGTGATTTACGTTGGAGTTCAAAGCGAGCAGACGAATATATATGACGTGCCATGTCAGTATGCATGGGCGATTCGCTTTTCACTATTCTCACTCGATAGCCAGTCTTGATCACGTGATTACACCATATGACAGAATCAACCAGGTATTTATTTCTTTATCTTGTTCTTGACACTGTCTCATCAAGTTTGTCAATGGTCACTACATTTTAAGATTGTCTTCTCATAAAGTGTCCAAACAGTCGCGTTTGGTTACTCGAACCAGTTTACCGTGGTTATCGGTGTCTTGAATGATGGCTTCATTCGTTTTTCTGTCCGTCTTTGTAATTTCCTCAGACGCCACTTTCCACTGCTATTGATGTGTCTCATTATTGTACATGTTTCACACGCATACAACAGTTTATTGTCCATGTTTCACTCTCATAAAACAGCTTATTGTCCATGTTTCACTGGCATGCAACAGCTTATTGTCCATGTTTCACTGGCATACAACAGCTTATTGTCTATAATTCACTCGCATGCAACAGCTTATTGTCCATAATTCACTCGCACGCAACAGCTTATTGTCCATAATTCACTCGTCGCATGCAACAGCTTATTCTCCATGTTTCATTGACATACAACAGCTTATTCTCCATGTTTCATTGACATACAACAGCTTATTCTCCATGTTTCATTGACAAACAACAGCTTATTGTCCATGTTTCATTGACATACAACAGCTTATTGTCCATGTTTCATTGACATACAACAGCTTATTCTCCATGTTTCATTGACATAAAACAGCTTATTCTCCGTGTTTCATTGACATACAACAGCTTATTCTCCATGTTTCATTGACATGCAACAGCTTATTGTCTATGTTTCATTGACATACAACAGCTTATTGTCTATGTTTCATTGACATGCAACAGCTTATTGTCTATGTTTCACTGGCATACAACAGCTTATATACAACCGCTCATTCTCCATGTTTCATTGACATGCAACAGCTTATTGTCTATGTTTCATTGACATACAACAGCTTATTGTCTATGTTTCATTGACATACAACAGCTTATCGTCTATGTTTCATTGACATACAACATTTATTCTCCATATTTCATTGACATACAACAGCTTATTCTCCATGTTTCATTGACATACAACAGCTTATTCTCCATGTTTCATTGACATACAACAGCTTATTCATCCATGTTTCATTAGACATATCACAGCTATATTCGTCCATGTTTCATTGACATGACAACAGCTTATTGTCTCATGTTTGCATTGACATGCAAAAGCTTATTGTCCTAGTTTCATTGACATAGGAACAGCTTATTGTCCTATGTTTCACTGGACATAGCAACAGCGTTATTGTCCTATGTTTCACTGGCATACAACAGCTTTATTCTCCATGTTTCATTGACATACACAGCTTATTCTCCATGTTCATTGACATGGACACAGCTTATTGTCTATGGTTCATTGACATACAACAGCTTATTCTCCATGTCTCATTGACATAACAACAGCTTATTCTCATGTCTCATTGACATACAACAGGCTTCTTCTCCATGTTTCATTGACATTCAACAGCTTATTATCCATGTTTCATAGACATGGAACAGCTTATTGTCCATGTTTAATCGACATTCAACAGCTTTTTGTCCATGTTTCACTGGCATACAACAGCTATTGTCCATGTTTCACTGGCATACAACAGCTATTGTCCATGTTTTCACTGGCATACAACAGCTTATTGTCCATGTTTCACTGGCATACACCAGCTTATTGTCCATGTTTCACTGGCATAACCAGCTTATTGTCCATGTTTCACTGGTATACAACAGCTTATTGTCCATGTTTCACTGGCATACAACAGCTTATTGTCCATGTTTCACTGTATACAACAGCTTATTTTCCATGTTTCACTGGCATACAACAGCTTATTGTCCATGTTTCATTGACATACAACAGCTTATTCTCCATGTTTCATTGACATACAACAGCTTATTGTCCATGTTTCATTGACATACAACAGCTTATTCTCCATGTTTCATTGACATACTACAGCTTATTCTCCATGTTTCATCGACATTCAACAGCTTATTCTCCATGTTTCATAGACATGGAACAGCTTATTGTCCATGTTTCATTGACATGGAACAGCTTATTGTCCATGTTTCATTGACATGGAACAGCTTATTGTCCATGTTTACATGGCATGACACAGCTTATTGTCCATGTTTCACTGGCATACAACAGCTTATTGTCCATGTTTCACTGGCATACAACAGCTTATTGTCCATGTTTCACTGGCATACAACAGCTTATTGTCCATGTTTCACTGTATACAACAGCTTATTTTCCATGTTTCACTGGCATACAACAGCTTATTGTCACTGTTTCACTTGCTATACAACAGCTTATTGTCTATGTTTCATGCATAGCATTGCATAATACACTTATTCTCCATTTTCATTGACATACAACAGCTTATTCTCCATGTTTCATTGACATACAACAGCTTATTCTCCATGTTTCATTGACATACAACAGCTTATTCTCCATGTTTCATTGACATACAACAGCTTATTCTCCATGTTTCATTGACATATATCAGCTTATTTCCATGTTTCATTGACATACAACAGCTTATTCTCCATGTTTCATTGACATAGAACAGCTTATTGTCCATGTTTAATTGACATGGAACAGCTTATTGTCCATGTTTAATTGACATGAACAGCTTATTTCCATGTTTATTGACATGGAACAGCTTATTGTCCATGTTTAACGAACAGCTTTGTCCATGTTTAATTGAAGAACAGCTTTTGTCCATGTTTCACTGGCATGAACAGCTTATTTCCATGTTTCATTGGCATACAACAGCTTATTTCCATGTTTCATTGACATGACAGCTTATTTCTATGTTTCATTGACATACAACAGCTTATTGTGTCATGTTCATGGACATACTACAGCTATTCTCTCATGTTTCATTGACATACAACAGCGTATTGTCCATGTTTCATTGACATGGAACAGCTTATTGTCTATGTTTCATTGACATACAACAGCTTATTGTCCATGTTTCATTGACATACAACAGCTTATTCTCCATGTTTCATTGACATTCAACAGCTTATTATCCATGTTTCATAGACATGGAACAGCTTATTGTCCATGTTTCATTGACATGGAACAGCTTATTGTCCATGTTTCACTGGCATACAACAGCTTATTGTCCATGTTTCACTGGCATACAACAGCTTATTGTCCATGTTTCACTGGCATACAACAGCTTATTGTCCATGTTTCACTGGCATACAACAGCTTATTGTCCATGTTTCACTGTATACAACAGCTTATTGTCCATGTTTCACTGCATACAACAGCTTATTGTCCATGTTTCACTGGCATACAACAGCTTATTGTCCATGTTTCACTGGCATACAACAGCTTATTGTCCATGTGTCACTGGCATACAACAGCTTATTGTCCATGTGTCACTGGCATACAACAGCTTATTGTCCATGTTTAACTGGCATACAACAGCATACTGTCCATGTTTCACTGGCATACAACAGCTTATTGTCCATGTTTCACTGGCATACAACAGCTTATTGTCCATGTTTCACTGTATACAACAGCTTATTGTCCATGTTTCACTGGCATACAACTGATTACGTTCAGTGCACATCACTGTAAGACAGCTTGTTAACCAAGCTGATAGCGTGCTCTCTGGTTAACGTAATAAGCACGGGCGGTCGCGGGTTCTGAACCTGGGCTTGTCAAAGTCAGGGAAACATTGGCCAGCTATTCCCCTGTGTTCTCAGGCCCAAAACTATAATGGCGCTTTTACATTACCGACCAAAACAGGAAACAGCCTGGACCCAATGTTTTACTGCAGCGTTGTAACTTTTGTCCTCACTGTCATCTCAATATTTCACTTGTCCCGAAGCAATTGTCCTGACATGGGTCTGTGATGTGCTGGTGACGTCACATTTTGTAGGCCTGGATGCACGGAAGAATAGGTGGCTAGTCTCTCACTCACCTTCGCAGGCGACCTGCTTGGGCGTCGAACTCGCTTCCTACCTCTCACATGATATTGTCAACGCAGATCGTTATGAACTTCGCTAACGCGCCCGCTTCATTGTAATTTACTGCTTGTTATCCATCAGCATGTTTTCCATCATTGTATCATGGCGATTCTTGTTCTGGTCTCTGCAAGGCATCTTCCGTCAGAAGTTATATGTGTCTCAAAAACATATGTACTGATTTACTTTTTGACGAATGTTCCCATTTACTTGATTACGTTGGGCTATTTCTTTCTTCTTGGAGATGACCATAGTTTATGCTTTCTTGCAATTTAATTCCAACTCTCCTTGCTCACTTTGTTCAATAACATACCTATCCATCTACCTGCCTGCCTGTCTGTCTGTCTGTCTGCCTGCCTAACTACCTACCTACCCACCTACCTACCTACCTACCTGCCTGCCTACCTGCCTACCTACCTACCTGTCTACCCACTAACCTACCTAACACCCTTCCCCCACCCACCTACATATCGACCCACCCACCCACCTACCTACCTAAAAACAGACAGACAGTAATCTGCTGTGGTAGTAACCTGCTGTAGCAGTAATCTGCTGTGGTATGTGAAGTGTTCTCACCATCACAGTTTGGTAGGCCTGGATGCACGAGGGGATAGATGGTCAGTTCTTCCCTCCCATAGCGAACGACGAACCCAGGCATCGAACCCTCGGCCATTGTCAGCGCAACGTCCTAACCGTTTCAGTAACGCGCCCCCTTGTGTTCATCAGCGACATACGCGACATGCCACAGAAACTGTTTAATGTTGGCCTAGATTTATCATCGACATATATTATTTTGTTGATGTTATATCACCCAATGGCCATTCCTCTCATATTTCTGACATTTCTGAAAACATTTTCACTACATAAAGAAACGTAGACCAGGACACATTACACATTCGTGTCGTATATCTGTTGTAATTGGCTAATAATAACCCTCTTCATTATCCATTTTTAGGGCACTCATGTTGTTTTTCAGTATGTTTTTTTTTTTACAGGCTCAGTTTCTTTCCGCCAGTATTGAGATCTGCAAGCGTTTTTATCAAATTGACGCGTCTTACATTGTCGACAGCTTTGTGCAGTCCATGAAACAAAGATGTAGTCCTTTGTTTTCTTCTCTAGAACACTATTCATGTTCTCAGCAAATATACAGCAAGCAAGCAAGCGCGCACGCACAACGCACATGTGTGTGCGTGAGTGGATTTCCTTTGTAGGAAGTTGCCATCAACTCCAACCTCTATTGTCTGTTTGTGATTAATTAGGCAATTTGAGTGCCGCTGTCCGTTACTTGTGACGTTCTGTGATTTGGCGAATCATGATAAACTAAGCATCTTTGTTGCTTTTCTTCCTGACAGTGACCATACTGGCCGGTGACATTAGCCATTGTCCCGTTAAAGAGATCTTCTGCCTACCGTCACGGAACTTGAGATCATAACCAACAATTATCTATCGACTGTCTTCAAAATTCCATCCACCACCTGCCTTCCGTGGTTTCTTGTGAAAACATTCCTAAAACGGTTACGGAAAACAGCACCTCCTTCCCAGAAAAAAACACACACAACAGTGCGCCTCTGTGATAAAAAAAAAAAAAACAACAAACAACACCGTTATGCCGTCACAAGATCGAGTTGATGAGAGCAAGGAGAAGGCAGAGAAGTAAATACCTGGATGGACTGGCCACATGGTATGGTGGAGACAAGAACACTGAGCTGATCCACGACTCTGGTGATCGAGTGAGATGGCGAAGCATGACCGCCCACGCTTATCGGCATGGCACATGATGAATGAATAAGACAATTTATCGTTCACTATTTTGCTGTTGCTTTCTGACCGAGAAGTCAACACTCAAGCCCAACTCACCGGCGTGTGGGCGGACCCATGACGCTGTCGTCAGATATATTCATTCGCGGGGAGGAATAATTGGCGCTCCTGCGCCCGATAGGTGGCACTGAATAGTGTCATTCCGTATGAGTGTACAATGTCTTTGATGTCGTCAGTCTATTTTCTTCTTTGCCGTCTTCTTGCTTTCTTAGCATATCTTCTTTGACGTAATGCCACTGCTGGTAGTTGATTGTGCTGCATTCTAACGAGATGGCCAAACCCTTTCATCTTCTGTCAGTATTTGTTGCACAAGGTGATGTTCCCGCTGTCTGATAGCATCATTTCTTATTGGGCCTCGGATAGTTAAGTTGGCAGCTCTCCTCAAGCATCTCATCTCTGTCATTGGACGTTTTATTGGCATAACCTTTTTACAGGACATCGCTGTCAATACCAGAATTTTACTGCCGTTCTTGATGTCTTGGCAAGTTTACTTTCAGTAGTTTGCCATCGCTTTCTCAACGACCGGCTTCCTACCAATTCGTTAAAATCCATCTGCTGACAAATCGCTCGCAGCTGTGTTTCGAACGTGGGTAATTGGAATTACGAACTGCGTTCGTAACGCCATCGCCACGGAGGACGGCATCTCTGTCATTGGACGTTAGAAATCCGAATTCTGGCATGTTACACAGAACCAGTTCTAACATGACCAGTCCTAAACAATTAGTAAACAAGAGAAACAATCCGTGGAGGCTTCAGAGTTTAGTGTTACTGATGTTTGCTGGACATTCCTTGCAGAGCTAGAATGAGTCACCTGAACGTATTGAAAGAGGTAAAAACACAATGACAGCTTATCAGAAACATCACCATTAGGCAGTCGACATATTTAACCACATTTTAGAGGATGACAGGCTGGAACATGTTGTGACACTTAAACATGCTGGGTACAGTTACCGAGGTAACAAGTTCAACCTCTACACCGGCCAACTGCACTAAAATGTTGACTTCTTGTCCTTGACTTGAGGACGTAAATTACAAGTATCTCTGAAGTAGAAGTGGGTTCGCCATATGGCGAGGGACACTGGTAATAGGGAAAGCTAATCCACATGCAGACATCAGTCCAGTGCATTAGAAGTTATAGCACATGTACGGATTACGCTTGAGTTCAAAGCGAACGAACGCAAACAATGTGACACCTGGAAAGATCTGTGACCAGACAGGTAGAGGAAAACAGCGAGAGAAGGTTCTTGATAATCTTGTGTCACGACATGGAAGGTATCAGTGCACGAATTGACACATACCGTTGGAGATCGCATGATGTCGCCAAACATGATGTGTGAACAGACAGGTAGAGGAAAACAGCGAGAGAAGGTTCTTGATAATCTTGTGTCACGACATGAAAGGTATCAGTGGACGAATTGACACATGCCGTTGGAGATCGCATGGTGTCGCCAAACATGATCGCCCTCGCCATTCGCAAACCACTTGGTGATGATGATTGCTAGCTGCTGAATTAACTTAGAGCGGTTGCGTACTAAGGCAGTAGTAGTCCTGGTTCAAATCCCCTGCAGTGGCAGGATTCTCTTTCCTCAATAGCAAGGCTTTAGATTGATCTAGGCCACGACGTAATGAATTAGGTTAGGTCGTATTTTCTCCCTCTCCGTCTTTCCTTCCAAAATAATTTCATAAATATTCTGAAATTGCGTCGTATACACATGCTATTTACACCTGCTACCTATCAGTCGTTGTCTCGTTCTTACGACCTGCTGTAAACCAATCATTAATTGACTTACCGATGTCCCGTTCTTGCTTTCTGGCGTCTACGAATATTTGATTGAAAGAATGATCCTCCCGTTGTCACGACCTTCTGTCTACCAAGCATTGAATGAAGGATGCCCTATTCTTACGACCGGTGTCTACCAATCAATGATTTGAGTGAATTATCCCCCGTTTTTACGACCTTGTGTCTACCAATCAGTAATTGACTGAATGGTTTAATCGTTCTTCCGACCTGCTGTCTACCAATCATTGACTGAATGAAGGATGTTCCATTCTTACGACCTGGTGTCTACCAATCAATGATTGAATGAATGATGTCCCGTTCTCACAACCTGGCGTGAACCAATATTTGGTCGAAGGAATTATTCTCCCGTTTTCTCGACCTTCTGTCTGCCAATCATTGATTGAATGAATAATGCCTTGTTCACATGACATAGTTTCTACTTGTTTTCACATCCCGACGTCTACCAGTCAATAATTGAGTGAATAAAGCGCCGTTCATACGAACTGGTGTCTATTAATCATTGATTGAATGGATGGTGTCTCTTTCTTACGACCTGCTGTATACAAATCATTAGTTGACTTAGCGATGTCATGTTCTTACGAACTGGTGTCTACCAATCAATGATTGAATGAAAGATGCCCCGTTTTCACGACCTGGTGTCTACCAATCATTAATTGCATAAATGATGCCATGGTCTCACGACCTGGTTTCTACCAATCATTGACTGAGTGAATGATGCCACTGTCTCACGTCCTGATATATACCAATAATTGCTTGAATGCACGATGCCACTTTCTCCGGCCTGGTGTCTACCAATCATTGATTGAATTAGCGAATCCACGTTCTCACGACCAGATGTCTACCAATAATTGATTGAATTAGTGAAGCCACGTCCTCACGACCAGATGTCTACCAATCATTGATTGAATGAATGATACCACAGGCTCACGACCTGGTATCTACCAATCATTGATTGCATGGATGATGTCACGTTATCACGACCTGGTTTCTATCAATCATTGATTGAATGAATGATGCCACGGACTCACGACATGGCATCTACCAATCATTAATTGAATAAATGATGCCATGGTCTCACGACCTGGTATCTACCAATCATTGACTGAGTGAATGATGCCACTGTCTCACGTCCTGATATATACCAATAATTGCTTGAATGCATGATGCCGCTTTCTCCGGCCTGGTGTCTACCAATCATTGATTGAATTAGCGAATCCACGTTCTCATGACCAGGTGTCTACCAATCATTGATTGAATAAATATTGTCACGTTCTTACGACCTGGCGTCTACCAATCATTGACTGAATAAATAATGTCACGTTCTTACGACTTGGTGTCTACCAATCACGGACTGAATGAATGATATCACGTTTTCACGACAGGTGTCTACCAATCATGGATTGAATGAATGATGTCACGTTCTGACGACCAGGTATCCACCAATCATTGATTGAATTAATGATGCCACGTTTTCACGACCAGGTGTCTACCACTCATTGATTGAATAAATAATGTCACATTTCGTACGACCTGGTGTGAACCAATCATTGATTGAATAAATGATGTCACATTCTCACGACCTGCTGTACACCAATCATTGATTGAACTAATGATCTCCAGTTCCCATGAACTACTGTCCACCAATCATTGATTGAACAAATGACTTCCAATTCCCATGACCTAGTGTCCACCAATCATTGATTGATTGCTGTCTTGACCCGGCCTCGCAGCCTATGACAACAACAAACCAGGCAGCACACACGTGTCCTCCCTGACGCCGACGTAGGCATCTGCTCATGTGTGTCGTCATGTGATCATCACGGTGACCTGGTAGGTGTATCGATCCCTCATGCTCTTAAATGGGCCGCACGGTTTAATGAGACAGTGTCAGTTCCGATTCTGTGGGTCGGGTGTGATACACTTGGTTATCTGTTTTTGCTCCCGTGTCAACGCTGGTACTGTTGGCTAGCGTTTTTCTCTATTCATATGCCAGTGTACACACACATATACATGGATACACATACACACAGGCAAGCAGGCATGCAGGCAGTGTATATATATATATATATTTCATTGGCACCATGCAGTCTTGACAGACGATAATTTGTGCTTCAAAAAGACATAATAACTTTTACCCATTGCGGCAACGAATGTGACTGATAAGGCAGAATTATCTGCAAGAAGCAACTCTCTGATCAGTACCCTCCTAATTTTGGTCTTGGCCTTCAATCTCTGAGCATTGTAGAGTCCGCCATCCGAGCGTAAGTGAATGTATATACCGCCATCCTCATCACGAAAGGCATATTTCAGTAGAAGTGAAAAGTATATTCCAAAGAGGGTGGGAGTTAGTACAAACCTTGCTTAACTCCACTCTTGATTTCAAACTCTTCAGAAGTTGCACCATCAAACTTGATTATATCCTTCATGCCTGTGTGGAACGATTCCACAGTGGACAGAAGAGTTGGCGGGCAGCCAGTCTTCTTTAGTGCTTTGAAGAGACCCTCACGTCTAGTCCAAATCAAATGCCTTTGTGAGGTCGATGAATTCAATAAACAGTGATTGATTCTGTTCATGGCATTTTATTGCATTTGTTGCAATGAAAATATCTATCAGTGGTAGACCGATTCTGTCGAAAGCCACACTGTGATTCGCGGTAGACTTGATCTCCCGGGACTTGAAGTCTGCACAGAGAACACTTCTGGCAAATACTTACCCAACAATACACAGAAGTGACATACCCCTGCTGTTGTTGCAGTCGCTCCGATCGCCCTTGTTCGTGTACAATGTTATGATTCTTGAGTCTTTGATATCCCGTGGGACCTGTCCTTCTCGCCAGCATAGCTCTATTAGCCGGTGGATCTATCGAGTGAGTGTGTCTTGCCCAGTGCTGATAACCTCTCTTGGAATACTAATTCCAATTTATATTTTTTTTAAAAAAACACAAAAAAAAAACACACACACACACAATTCCAAATTCGGTCTCGTTAAACCTGCCTCCTCAGCTTTGGTTAATTTGAGATCCTTGGTAGTGTGGACTGTTAAGTCCTAATTCATACTGGTTTTATTTGGTCCGCTCTGTTTGTCGGATAAGGTTATTTTTGTGCTGCCTGGTAATTTCCTTTCTGTCTTATGTTGGTCCTGATAGAGAACGGTCCTTGGTCGGGCCTACTAGGTCCCGCATACTTTCGTTTGTTAGTTTCTTTCTCTATTAGCACGTCTACGTGCTGGTTGTTTCTTGTGTTGTCCTTACCCGCGCTGGTCCCGGTCATGTCCATTCCTCATAAGGCAGAGAATTCAAGTGCAGACTCAGGTTGTCCCCCCAGTCAGCTGCCCGTACTCCTCTACATTTGCTTTCTAGTTTTCATCATCGGTGTATGGGTTGGTTTGTGTCAGGTCTTAGTCAGATATGACTGAGCTACCGTATAACAGTAGACGGTACTACCTGCTTTCTGTTAGCGCCGAACGTTGGGCGGCGTTTACCAAACCCGACACCCTACATTGTGCCAACGGCTTCGGGCGGAAGAGCGCAATTGGGAGGGTACAAGCCTTACCCTGGTGCGAGGAAATGCAACCTAAAGACAAAGTGTCATGGCAGGGCAGACCAGACCCTAAGCCTTGTTTGGCGGCTGGTCTAGGATCGAAGCTCCGACAGGTGGACAATTAGAGCATTCTTTTCTGATCCGGCAGCTTCTGCAGCTTGTCTTGTTCCAGATGTAGAGGTGTTACCTTTCCTCTGGAGTGAACTAGGCAGGCCGAGAGAGGGATCATGCTGCATGGGCAACACATGATCTCTATATTTTAGCCCAGGCTTTGTGCTATGGAGAGGCAATAACTCCATCCCTTACAAACTATCGTCTGTCAAGACGGCAAGGTGCCAATGATAGTATGGGTTGGTGCAACAACAAGACAACCCGATCTTTCCCTGTTCTGCATATGAATTGTCTGACCAGCCGCTGTATTTATGGGTTGCTATTTGTAGTAGTTTCTTAGATCGCCTCGCTCGTATTGAAATATTATATATTAATTCTATGGGAATCCCAGATGCAAGTTCATTTATAGCACACTTAACTTCTGTTATGGTGGTAAGTGTGTCCAGGTGATCAAGAGTTAGCATGGCCTCTATGGCGCTGAGGGCATCATCCGCTAGTTTGGAAAGCTCCAAATAGTGCTCTACCCATCTATCCATTTGATGTTTCTTATCAGTGATGATTTCTCCAGCCAAGGTTTTCAGTAGTGCACTTCTTTTGATCATTGGACCACAGGCTTTCTTTATCCCTTCATACATGCTTCTGCATGTTCCCTTATCACTTGAAGTTTGAAAGGACTCACATAACTTGATCTAATAGTCATTTGAACACTGCCTGACAGTATTTTGCACATCCTTCCTAGCTTGCGTCAGCCATTGAGAGTGTTACGCGTTGTTCTTTCCTTGTTTCTTAAGAGAGCTATCTTCTTTTTATCAATCAAGGGCTGCAGTGTCTGGCTGTTTGCAGCAAATCAGTCCTGCCCCTTATGATCCACAGTGCCGTAAACCCCTACCGTTGTTTTATAAAGAGTTTCCTTAAGTTTATCCCACTTTTCACTTACTGTACAATTTTCTGATGTATCAGTGAAGCGTCTTCATGTTGCTTTTGGAACTCAAAGCACGTTCCAGGATCGTGAGTGTTAATAATATTAATCCTGGGACTAGATTTGTGTTTAGCTGTGTAGATTCTCTTTGGTCTCAGTATAACCCTAGCAACAACCAAAGAATGATCCGTATCACATTCGGCACTGTGGTAACTTCGAGTTAATGACGTTTGGCTAAGATGTTGTCTCCTTGTGATGATAAAGTCCTAGCTGATGCCAATGGCCGGATCTTAGATTTTTTTTTTTAAAAGGAGTTTGTAATACATAGGTTATGTCTGGTGCAATGCTCCAACAGCCTTTGCCTATTTTCATTCATGCGACCGATGTTGTATTTTCCAAGGCACACTGGCCATGATCTCGAGTCCTTCCCCACACGAGCATTGAAATCACCGAGCATATAAATGTAGTCGGAGTTTGGAGCTGTCTTGATCACAGAGTCTAAATCATCATAGAACGAATCCTTTACATCATCAGAGGAAGTGAGTGTCAGTGCATATGCAGTGATAATGGTAGCAAAACCTCAAGAAGTTGCCAAGCGCAGGGATAATAGTCTTTCATTACCTCCAAGGTGGAATTTTCAATCATTTCCAGTAGCGAATTCTTCACTGCAAAGCCCACACCAATTTGCCTTTTTCTGCCTGCAGTCTACCCTTCCAAAAATAAGATGTAATTGATTTCCCTGAGTGATCCTTCCTCAGCGAGGCGAGTCTCCTGCAGGTTAGCAATATTATTGTTAAGACGATTGAGTTCGGCATTCAATCACAGCCGTTTTCCTCACATCGTCAATATATATATATATATATATATATATATATATATATATATTATATATATATATATATATATTTCCCCACCCCCCCTCCCGCGTTTCCATCCTGTTTCAGGATATTGCGGTCAGCATCAGCATCTTTCAGCTGTATGTTGATTCCTAGGCTAGATTACGCTCATCAGCACGCCACGACTTTCTGAGCGACCGGCTGCATACTCTCATAAGTCACTGGCGCGACTCGAACCGCTTTCAATTCTCGCGCGCTCACGTCAATCACGAGAGTATTCGGGGTTACGGAGAAAGCTGCTATCCCCTCGAATATATATATATATATATATATATATATATATATATATATATATATATATATATATATATATATATTATATATATATATATATATATATATATAAGGGTCGTTCATTTGAAATTCGTTTCAATGGCTTTATTACAAAAGCATGAAAGGAACATTAACAGGTGTGGTAGAATTAAACAAAGCATTCATTTTGAATGAATTATGCAACATGGGTTGACAGAAGAAGTCGCCGTAGGCTGTCAGAGTCTTGCGTAGAGCAAGATAAGTAGCTCGTTTTCTGGCAAGTGTGAAGCAATATCAAACTATCAAATCACACGAAGTGAATATCCGAAAGTATTATTCACACGCTTTATTTACGCGCTGCATTTATTATCGCACAAACATCGCGCAATGACAATCCATAGCAATCATTACGGCATTAACAATATCACTACAATACATAATAATACATGCAAGCAATAAACATCTCACTTACACGTCAAACTCTTCAAGCATTCGAACCAGTCTCCCACTGTCATACAGGCTAGCTCTCAAGGCAGATTCAAACACGTCTCGCATACCCATGCGACCTCTCCATTCAACCACCTAAACCCGTCTGCCAGTTCTGGCGTCCTACACGCTACACGCTCACGTCAGCTGGTGTCCCCTGCAAGGTTCACGGGGTGAACTCAATTGCTGTGCGTGGCTGCTTATCCGGGCGTCGTCGAAGACGCCGCGTTCTCTCTGCCGTGTTTAATATCACTCAGGGTTGCGTGTTGTTATGCTGTCTGGCGTTGGTACAGACAACGCGTCGCAACCTCGGATGTGAGACCTTGACACGGCATTCAGGCAAGCATCCCATTGCTTACGTAGGCAGCAAATGCCGTCCTCAAAAGAGGATTGTGGTTGCTCACTGAACGAAGTGTTTACCGCGTTCATTACGTCTACATCTGTGTGAAATCGTTGCCCCTTGAGAGCTATTTTTAGAGGTCCGAACAAATGAAAATCACATGGTGACAAATCAGGACTAGACGCTGGATGTTGCAGAATTTCCCACTTCTTCCTTGCTAATGCTTCCTGAACAATCTTTGCGACATGCGGACGAGCATTATTGTGCAACAAAATCACACCGCGAGAAAGCATGTCTGGTCGTTTATTCTTGATGGCTTTTTGCAGCTTGTCTATTGTTTGCAAGTAGTGGGTAGAGTTGATGTTGACATCAGGTTCTTTAAGGTCGGCCAACAATAGCCCTTCATGGTAAAAAAAAATGCGCTCAGCATAATCTTACCAGATGAAACCTGTAATTTGAATTTTTTGGCTTTTGGTGATCCAGCATGCTTCCATTGCACGCTGTCTCTATTGCTGCTCGGCTCAAAGTAGTGACACCATGATTCATCGCCTGCAACTATGCGGAAGAGAAATGTGTCACCCTACACTCTGTAACTCAGCATGTGGTTCAAACACCATCCCATTCGTTCCTCTTTTTGGTAGTCCGTCAACATCCGTGGTACCCACTGTGAACACACATTCCGATATTGCAGTTTCTTACGAACGACCTTTTGAATTGTCCCAATTGACACATCAAATTCTTTCGCTGGCGAACGTATGCTTCGACAACGGTTCATCTGTGCTGCTGCATCAATTTTGGCGATGGACTTTTTCTGTTGCAACAATATGCGCTTGACGCGGCCGTCGAAGATCTGTCGTGAACTGACGTCCTTTCCGAAACATTCGACACACATTTGTTACCGTACGCTGCCTGCATTCTTCGATGCATGTCCACTGGTCGACATTCTTCACATGAAGGAAATTGAATCACCGCTCTTTGAGTTTCTTTGGACGGATTTTGGATCAACCCGGCCATTTTCTCAACGGTCAGAAACAGAACCTATGCCTCATGGGACGATAAGCACTTGCTCTTTTATTTATTGGTCAGTACTTATTACATGACTATGACACGATCAAGTTCAACGTACGCAATTACGCGCTATGCGGCACGAACGGATGTCAAATGAACGCTCCTAATATATAGGGTTGCGGGGTAGGGGTATTCCCTATCAAAGGAGAGGTAAGGTGCCTCCTTCCCTCCTCTTGGGCAAGGTGGAGTACCCGTTTAGCCCTTCCCCCTCCTCCCGATCAGGGTTACGTGAAGCTATGAGTGCAGGTGGTGGATGAAGCTGAAGAGCGGCCAACAGATAGTTGTAGGTTATGGTCTCCAGCTTCACGACGGTAGGCAGAGGATCTTTGTTTTGGAGAGACAATGGCTACGGTCATCGACAAGTATGGTCACTGCTAGGATAGAAAGAAATGGCAAAATACCTTCTTTACAGATGCCAAGAATATCATGTACTGCTGTCTTATCGATAACTGAATACTAGGAAGTCACAGATTATGGTCGTCTCTGGGAAGAAGGAAATACCACAATGTGATATACGAGTAAATGGGCATATTCTTAAGTAAATGAATCGACACAGTTATATCGGAACAGTCATAACATATGATGGGAGATGCCTTGAAGAGATTAGAACAAGAATTGCTGTTACGAAGGTAGTCTTTTGCAAGATGAAAAACATACTGACCAATAAAAAGATATCATTTGAAACGCGAAAAAGAGTGTTGAAGTGCTACATAGAACCTGTACTTTTGTATGGATCTGTGTATGGTATTTTAGGGATCGTGTGGAGGCCTTGGTGGTGAAGGCTGGTAGGGAACTTAATGCATTGAGGGCTATGGCAGCAACCGGGGTAGATCAGAGGATGCTGTACAGGCTCTTTCAGTAGTTAATAATTTCTGTCATTGAGTATGGTTTGGGGCTGCTGACAGTATCAGAGAGCCAACTTGAAAGGTTGGAGCGCATACAGAGTGCTGCCATGCGGTTAATCCTGGGGTACACAAAGGACACACCAATTATATGCATGAGGCATATCCTGGCGCTACCAACAATGACGTCCTTCAGGCCAAATGGTACCTGAGAGTTGCTGCAGACAGGGATCACCCACTGCATGCAGCAATGGATATGGTCAAGGGTCACAGACGAGGCAGATCCTGGATGGCACAGGCGGAACTTTCTATACGTCAGGTGTGTGATCTAGAGACCATGAATCGTGAAAGAGAGTGGGTTGAAGGTCCGGAAGACACCAGGGACTGGCACAATGTAATAAAGGCAGTAACAGCGGCAATCCGGTGGCTAGAGGAGACTACTGCAACACACGTTGTATTCATTACAGATTCAAAGAGTATGCTTAGTAAGGTGGAGAAAGCAATGTTTCGTGTGGAATGGCTCTCGTCGCTTCAGAATGTCACAGATTGTGAGAATTGTATGGATATTTTGCCCTGGCCATGCGGGGGTACGGGGGAATGAATAGGCTGATTGGCTAGCAGGGAATGCACTTCTTGGTGGTAGTTTGCCTGTGGACAAGGGGGAGGTGGTCGTGCGCTTGTGGGACCAGGTGTAGAAGGCGGAGGAACAGATTGAGAACCAATATGTGGAAAGAATAAGATTGCGGGGGGTCGGCAGGGGTTCTAGAAGAATCTCAAAACTGAGATGGAAGACTAGGAGAACTTTTAACCAGATAGTGGTGAGAACGATTAGTAGTATGACTCTTCGCTGGCTGTTGAACGAGGGGACGGAGCATGTATGGGAATGTCCTGAGTGCAGTGATGTCGGTTCTTAACTCAACTCAACTCATCTATAGTTACACAAACACATACACACACACACACACACACACACACACTTACACTTACATATGCATACACACATTCATGCAGGCATACTAACAACATATATCAAGACAAATAGACGGACAGACATAAAGACACCACAGACAGCCAGAAACTCACGGAAGCATATAAATACGCAGAAACGTAGACATACCCAAAATCACATTCACAGACTTCAAAACAGAGAAATTCACCTGTAAACACACAAACGGACCGACAGACGCACATTCATTACCTTTCTATATGACACAAGTACTCACTGTCTCACCCACCTCATCCACACACACACACCCTCTTCTAACATTCCGTTACTACCCATCATGCATTCCTTCCATTCATTCATCTGTCCACCCATGTCTTTGGTAGTCGTCTCTCTCTTTCTCTCTCTCTCTCTCTCTCTCTCTCTCTCTCTCTCTCTCTCTCTCTCTCTCTCTTGTTACCTCCGTGCTTCAGTCCGTTCACTAACCCTCCCATCCATCCCTCACACCGTCCGTCTGTCAGTCCGCCTGTCTGTCTATCAATCTGTGTCTATCTGTATTGCTGTCTAATCAATGTCTGCCTGATCTGTCTGTCTGTCCGTCCGCCTGTCCGTCCTTCCATCCCCCCGTCCAATCTTCCTGTCTAATCAATGTCTGCCTGATCTATCTGTCTGTCTGTCCACCTGTCCGTTCTCCCATCCCCCCGTCCAATCTTCCTGTCTAATCAATGTCTGCCTGATCTATCTGTCTGTCTGTCCGTCTGTCCGTCCTTCCACCCTCCCGTCCAATCTTCTTGTCTAATCAATGTCTGCCTGATCTTTCTGTCTGTCTGTCCACCTGTCCGTCCTCCCATCTTCCCGTCCAATCTTCTGTGTGTCTGTTGGTTAGTCTATCTGTTTATTTGTCCCTTCACGTCTGCCTATCTTATATTTTGTTTCCTGTCATTACCAACCACTCATGAGCGGGTTGACAGTCTCAACATGGTTTTCCACTTAAACCCGACATCAGTACAGCTTAGCTTCACTTCCTGTATCCACGAAACTGCCCCGGAGAACCGGTAGCCACGGCATCCGAGAAAACAATAGCCACGGAGCGTGACAGTAGTCGACGTGTAATGCATTACTCTGGCCGTGTCAATAGACATTTTCTTGTCCCGTATTGACTCACTGCGCGACCCAGTATTTGTAAGCGATCAAATCCCTGATGTAATCTCATGTAAGCAGGTGTAAGCGGGTGTAATCTGTATTAATATGTCGTCAGTAACACAATGGCGTGGTTATTTATTGTAAACTGTGGAAGTTTTCAGCAGATAGCATGTCTTGCACGAAATTAAGGTCACGGTTGATTATGTTGAATCACCGGACAAGGTGATTAATTTAAGCACAGAAACTATAAACAATATGTTGCACGATTTATTGACGGCCATATTTCGCTGCATCTCGTCAGGTGCATACAGCAGAGTTATACATCATATGAAGTGAATAAATTAATAATACTTTGGCTGAAATACTAAATGCAGTCACTAATGTATTTAGCAATTCAGCCAGAGAACAGAAAGGGGCAAGCTTGCTTGCTTGCTTGCGTTCGCTGGCTGTGAACTCCAGCGTAAAGTTATGTATCTCGGATGAAGACATCCTGTTTTCCAACATCAGTGTGATGTCATACCGGACTGAGGTTTGCGTGAGTATCCGTTGTCCCATGTCTGACTTATTGGTGTGCAGACTGGTGGTTCCTCGCCGTGCAGGCAGATACTCTCCGACTTCGGAAGAATCAGCGATCCTACTACGTTAGCCAGGACCCCGAAAAGACCTGTTGCCCAGGACGCACGACTAGGACGTGTTAGTAGGTCTTGGCCACTATAGAACCTGGCCCTGGTGCCTTGGAAACACCTCTGCGTCCCCAGGTGCAAGCAAAAACTGCATTTCATAAAATGAAATGTATCTTATGCAATACTTCATTATCATTGAATGTAAGAAAGAGTGCTCTGAAATGCCTTTCATCTCCGCCTCTACACGTTTCGTCCACTCGTGCTACAGCCATCGTTTGTGAATAAGTTTAACAAAGTAATCTAGACATTTCTAGTGGGAATCTTCTCCTTTTGTCTTTCATCTACAAATGCTACATCGGCCCTCGCCAACTCATTCCAAGCCCTTTGTAGGCTAGTTAGTGATTGCGTGGATAGTGCACCTCCAGTTTTCTACAGGATGAGGTAGCAGATCTCACCTCAATCCTCCTTTGTCGCCTCTTACGATATGCATGCATGGCAGGTTGCACTGTTACTATTATTTGCTTCCTGTACAGCCCCTAGTAACTCACGGGCGATAAAATAATATGTGAGTAAGTAAAGAAAGAACACAGTAACGCACTAAACAGCGTATTTGCCATACATAGGTATCATCATACACGCGGACTCCATCACACACGTGTCCAGTCAACACAGAACAGGGAAACAGACGAATCACTTATATATATATATAATATATATATATATATATATATATATAGATATATATATATATATATATATATATATATATATATACATATATATATATACATATATATATATATACATATATATATATATATATATATATATATCTGTTGTGATAATTTGGTGTGTCCAGTGTGTGCCGCGTGGTTACACACCCGCTTCACACGCGTGATCCGGGACTGTTTCCGGATCCGGTCAGGGATATGCACTACTGACGAGCTCAAATGAGGGCGAAACTCGAGTATAGTGCTTCCATATTGACGTGGATAGGCCTTAGGTTCATACCAGAATGCGATCAGCGTTGCCAGGAGTGGGGTGTGCTCAATATTTAAATTTTATATATAAAGTGTTTTTCATATAGTTGTATCGGTTGTTAGTTTGTGTGCTGATGAAGACTTTGGCCGCAACGTTTTGTTTTGTTACTTTTGATCATGTTCTAGAAAGGCTAACAATCCACATCTGGTTTTATTTGGTGATTCGTTAATTGTATTGGGTGTATACAGCTAGCCTTCATTGTGGAGACGACACCTGATTTATTGATTGAGTGGGCGTATACAGGCAGTCTTCATTGTGGAGACGGCACCTGATTGATTGATTGATTGATTGGGCCTATACAGCCAGCCTTCATTGTGGAGACGGCACCTGATTGATTGATTGATTGATTGATTGGGCGTATACAGCCAGCCTTCATTGTGGAGACGGCACCTGATTGATTGATTGATTGATTGATTGATTGATTGGGCATATAGTGCTAGAGACATATGTTTGACCAGTCGGCACTCCCTGGGTGAGGTGGTCAATATGGCACGGACCGCCTGGTCGTGGAGACATTTCCTGGTACCTATTTCAGACTGTCCACCTGGCAGTCCAGGTCAATGTAACACATCCGATTCGATGAGGAATCGAACACATGTTAACCAGGTCTGCGGACAAGCTTGCTGATCTCTACGCTACCGCGACCGCTACAGTTGAGTTGGGTCAAGAACAGACATCACGGCACTAAGGACATTACCATACGTGCTCCGTCCTAATCTGAAACAACAGTGAAGATTCCCTATACTAATGGTACCAGTAGAAGTCTGATTATGTGTCTGTCTGTCCTCTCCTCGGAGTCCTGAGTGTCGGCCAGATCCCTGGTCACTCCCTGCAGCACCATTCTCTCCAGGCCGTCATGATCTACCTATTCTGCTCTGTGCACACAATTCCAAAGACCCCAACCGAATCTGGCTTATCGTGCACCAATACCCCACCACAGGGTGCAGATGCTGCCAATCTGTCCGCCACCCGTTTCCCACCACCCCAGCGTGTCCTTGGGAACAAATCCAACAGATGCTCTCTAGTTTCTGTCCGAACCATAAATAATATTACGAAATAGACAGGCTGTCACTGTATAAAATACTAAGATTGTCTGTCTAGTTGTCTGAATCTTATTATGTGTTATGTCTGTCTGTCTTCCTGCTGTATGGCTGCCTGCATCAAACTTCTCCCGTCAGCCACTCTATTTTGTCTACTTATATGTCTGTTTGTGAATTTGTAACTCTGCAGTAACATCTATACGTCTGCAGTGATATATGTATGTCTGCAGTGTGTCTGCTTTCTTTGTTTCTGTCTGCATCACTCTCTATTTGTCTGTTGGTCTGTCTATATGTTTGTCTCTGTCTTTCGGTGTGTCCATCCGTTTTTCTGTCTGTCTGACTGTTGTATTTTCGTCTGTCTGTCCGTCCGTCCGTCCGTCAGTCCGTCTGTCTGTCTGTCTGTCTGTCTGTCTGTCGGTCGGTCTGTCTGTCCGTCCGTCTGTCTGTCTGTCTGTCTGTCTGTCTGTCTGTCTGTCTGTCTGTCTGTCTGTCTGTCTGTCTGTCTGTCTGTCTGTCTGTGGAGGAGGATATGAGGGTGGGTGATTGTTGGTGTTTAATGGGACGGGAGGAGGATATGTGAGTGGGTGGGGAGATGTGTGTAGGTGGGTGATTGTGTGTAGATGGGGGATGTGTGGGTTGGGGAATGTATGTGTGCTTGGGGTGTGGGTGGATGGGATGTGTGGAGGGTGGGGGTGTGTGTGTGGGTGGGGAGATGTGTAGGTGTGGGGATGTGGTGGATGGGTGGAGGGATGTATGTGTGTCTGGGTTGTGTGTGGTTAGGTGGGGAATGTGGGATGAATGGGGGATGTGTGAGTGTGTGGTGGATGTGTCTCATAACATGGTAATATGCATTGTTTATGTTTACAAAATTCATTTGACAATGTTTTTTCCTATGCACTACTGATGAACGAAAGATGAGTGATTGGAAGGGCCGAATGTAAGACGGGCCTGCGTGCCCAATTTGTTACTCTTTGAAAATAAAGTCCGTTCTGTCTGTCTGTCTGTCTGTCTGTCTGTCTGTCTGTCTGTCTGTCTGTCTGTCTGTCTGTCTGTCTGTCTGTCTGTCTGTCTTGTTGTTTGTTTCGGTCTGTCTATCCGTCCATCCGTCCGCCTATCTGTCCGTTAGTTCGTTTGTATATCCGTTTGTCACTTTGTCTGTCTGTCTGTCTGTCTGTCTGTCTGTCTGTCTGTCTGTCTGTCTGTCTGTCTGTCTGTCTGTCTGTCTGTCTGTCTGTCTGTCTGTCTGTCTGTATAAATGTGATTGACACTGATAATCTTCGTCATTTCTATTAGAAACTCCAGGGGAATTAATCCTGAGGTGGATTCTTCAAAGTTCACCTTGTTACGGGACTTTTCAGCAACCACAATGAGGTTATCCCCCACATCGTCTCGCGCAACCAGTGGCACTCCGCGTAAACAGGTAAGTATGTAGTCTGTCTGTCTGTCTGTCTGTCTGTCTGTTGATATTCCGCCTGTCTGCTGATCTCTCTCTCTCTCTCTCTCTCTCTCTCTCTCTCTTTGTCCTATGTCTGTTTTCTGCCTGTATATTTGCCTGTCTGCCCCTCTGTCCATCCGCAATCTGTATATATGCCTGCCCATCTGTCTGCTAGTCTGTTTGCTGGTCTGACAATGTTCAGACAATGGCGTGATTGTTGTAATTTCTATCACACGTCTCACGTTTTCATGTGAAGCCCCCTCGTATTATCAAGTTTTCAGTAACATCCTAGGCAACACAAAATAGAGGAATGGAAGTTGCTAGCTCCTTTAGTGCGATGGTTTGAGATAGAAGTTTGAGCCTGTGTGAAATATGTAACACCATTGAAATAACACGAGAAAAATTCGCATGTATTACCCATAGAAGTAGTGATTAGAGGATATGCTACACAATGTAAAACGGAATGTGTGGCCACACGGGGATTCAAACATAATGAAAGATCCCCTGTTTGCTTTGATAACTTTCCATTTCTTTGTGTGGTAGTGCCGAAAGCTTTCAAGCTTCTAGCTTGTTGTCCAAAAGATTTCACTGTTTCTGTTCTTCGATAGCTTTTATTTTCCTGCAAGATGTGCCGATAGCTTTCAAGTCCCCTTCTAGTTGTGCTGATAGTTTTCAATTATCCTTCTAGTTGTGCCGTTAGCTTTTAATTTTTCTTCTAGTTGTGCCGTTAGTTTTCAATAATCCTTCTAGTTGTACCGTTAGCTTTCACTTATCCTTTTAGTTGTGCCGTTAGTTTTCAATTATCCTTCTAGTTGTGCCGACAGATTTCACTCTTCCTGTTAGTTGTGATGATAACTTTCTCTTCTTCTGCTGGATGTCCAGATAAGTTTCTTTTGTATTTGTAGTTGTGCCGATAACATTTAATTTTCCCTATCTTCTTACCGATAGCTTTTAACATTCGCGCTAGTAGTGCCAATAGCTATCATAGTTGTGCCTATAGCTTTCATATTTGTACCAATAGCTTTCAATTTTCCTTTTGTTGGCGATACCCTGTAACTACCAATTTTCCCCTTATCTTATACAAGTGAGTTTATTTGTCCCGTTATCTTATCGCTCTATAGTCTCAACATCTCCCAAGAAATGGATATTTCCTTCTCTATAACGATATTCAATAGGAAAGGACGTACTTTATACGAGTAATGTATTTTTTAAAACGAATGTTGCCAATAAATGTAGGACTCCAGCAGACGTCTTTTGTAACGGATGAATACCGGATCATTCAGCAAATGGAATGTTATAGAAGATGTAACAAATGACAAACAGCGGAGGTTAATGTACTACATAAAAATAATGAATACATACTCCACATAGAAGATATTTCCACACACAGTATGACTTCAGTATTACAGACAGACATACAGACATACAGACAGACAGACAGACAGACAGACAGACAGACAGACAGACACGCGCGCACACAGACAGACAGACAGACAGACAGACAGACACATACACTGTGGGGAGAGCGGGTGGGTTCGGGTGGGTGGGTTTATGGATGATTGCAGAGAGAAAAAGAGGCAGAGAGAGAGAGAGAGAGAGAGAGAGAGAGAGAGAGAGAGAGAGAGAGAGAGAGAGAGAGAGAGAGAGAGAGAGAGAGAGAGAGAGAGAACGAACGAACGAACTTTATTTTAAAAGGGTAACAAATTGGGCACGCAGGCCCTTCTTACATTCGGCCCTTTCGATACTCATATTTCATTCATCAAATGTGCATGTTACATTTACATAGGGGGAAAAAAACATTGTCAAATTGATTTTGTAAGCATAAACAATGCATATTACGCATGGTACATTCACATGGGGGAAAAAAAACATTGTCAAATGAAAGTTGTAAACGTAAACAGTGCATATTGCAATGTTGTGAGACACATCCCCCATCCACCCTCACACCCCGCAGCCACCCACACATCCCTCAGCCACCCACACATCCCCAACCCACCACACCACCACCCACCCACACATACCTCCACGCACTCACACAGACTCAGGCAAACATACATGTCGCCACCCACCCACCGATCCCCCACCCACCCACCGATCCCCCACCCACAAACATTTCCCCACCCACACATACATCCCCCACCCATCCCATAACCGACACGCACATCATCATTGGCACCTTGCCGTCTTGACAGACGATAGTTTGTGCTTTAAAAAGGCATAATAACTTTTAACTATGGCGGTAGCGAGTGTGACTGATAAGGCCAATTTGCGCTGTAAATGTCCGTTCACAGTGGGTGCATGTGAACACGTGGTCATTTCCACCATCATGCACCATCTTACGTCTCAAACGCTTGATGTGTGACTTTTCTGCAATAATTTTCTCCTTTGACTTTATTCCATTTCTGATATTTGCCCTCCATGCAACACGTTCAGCGGCGACTTGCTCCCAATGTGCATTATCAATGCCTGTATCAATCATGTCCCGCTTACACACATCTTTGTATCGTAGTAGAGGCCGACCCTGAGATCTCTTACCCATCTGTAATTCACCAAAAAAGATATCCTTTGGTATTCTACCATCATCCATCCTCCTAAGATGTCCTATCCATCTAAGTCTACGAAGACTGAGCATGGAATAAACTGTCACACAACCTGATCTTTCCAATACTTCAGTATTTGTGATTTTGTCTTGCCACTTAATACCAAGAATTCTTCGCAGACACCGCATATGAAAGCTGTTTAAGTTGTTCTCTTGGTGTGAGTAAGTTGTCCAGGTTTCACTGCCATAGAGAAGAGTACTAAGGACACAGGCTTGATAGACAAGGACTTTTGTTTTGGCAGTAAGCTTCCTGTTCTCCCAGACTCTTTTTCTTAACCTGTTCATTGTTGTTGCTGCCTTACCAATCCGGATGTTGATTTCCTGATCTAGGGATAATTTGCTATTTACCACTGATCCTAGATATGTAAAATGGTCTACTATCTCTAGTTCAGCGTCGTCAATAAAGATTGATGGTACCCCATGTGCACCTTGTGACATAATCTGTGTCTTCTTTTTGCTAATTGTTAAACCAAATTCAGAACAAGCATTGGAGAATGCAGATAGTAGACATTGCAATTCTTCCTCAGAGTGGGTCGTAACTGCAGCATCATCTGCAAAAAGCAACTCTCTGATCAGTACCCTCCTAATTTTGGTCTTAGCCTTCAATCTCTGAGCATTGTAGAGGCCGCCATCTGAGCGTGAGTGAATGTATATACCACCATCCTGATCATGAAATGCATATTTCAGTAGAAGTGAAAAGTATATTCCAAAGAGGGTGGGAGCTAGTACACAACCTTGCTTAACTCCACTCTTGATTTCAAATTCTTCAGAAGTTGCACCATCAAACTTGATTATACCCTTCATGCCTGTGTGGAACGATTCCACAATGGACAGAAGAGTTGGTGGGCAGCCAATCTTCTTTAGTGCCTTGAACAGACCCTCACGACTGACCAAATCAAATGCCTTTATGAGGTCGATGAAGGCAATAAACAGTGGTTGATTCTGTTCACGGCATTTTTCTTGCATTTGTCGCAATGAGAATATCATATCAGTGGTAGACCGGTTCTGTCGAAAGCCACACTGTGATTCGGGGTAGACTTGATCTCCTAGGACTTGAAGTCTGCGCAGAACAATTCTGCAAATACTTTTCCAACAATACACAGAAGTGAGATACCCCTATAGTTGTTGCAGTCGCTCCGATCGCCCTTGTTCTTGTACAGTGTTATGATGCTTGAATCTTTGAAATCCTGTGGGACTTGTCCTTCACGCCAGCATAGCTCTATTAGCTGGTGGATCTGTATAGTGAGTGTGTCTTGCCCACTCCTGATAACCTCTATTGGAATCCCATCCTTACCTGGAGCCTTGCCAGATGCAAGTTCAATTATAGCACACTTAACTTCTGTTATGGTGGGAAGTGTGTCCAGGTGGTCAAGAGTTGGTAGAGCCTCTATGGCGTTGAGGGCATCATCCGCTAGTTTGGTCTCACTTGAGTAAAGCTCCAAATAGTGCTCTACCCATCTGTCCATCTGCTGTTTCTTATCAGTGATGATTTCTCCAGTCAAGGTTTTCAATGGTGCACTTCTTTTGATCACTGGACCGCAGGCTTTCTTTATTCCTTCATACATGCTTCTTATGTCTCCCTTATCACTTGCGATTTGAATGGACTCACATAACATGATCCAATAATCATTTGCACACTGCCTGGCAGCCTTTTGCACATCCTTCCTAGCTTGCCTAAGCTCACTCAGAGTGTTACGCGTTGGTCTTTCCTTGTTTCTTAAGAGAGCTTTCTTCTTCTTATCAATCAAGGACTGCAGAGTCTCGCTGTTGGCCGCAAACCAGTCCTGCCTCTTATGATCCACAGTGCCGTAAACCCCTACGGCAGTTTTATAAAGAGTTTCCTTAATTTGACCCTCACTTTTCATTTACTGTACAATTTTCTGGTGTATCAGTGAAAGCGTCTTCAAGTTGCTGTTGAAACTGAAAGCACTTTTCAGGATCATGAGTGTTAATAATATTAATCCTGAGGCTAGATTTGTGTTTAGCTGTGTAGATTCTCTTTGGTCTCAGTCTAACCCTTGCAACAACCAAAGAATGATCCGTATCACAGTCAGCACTGTGGTAACTACGAGTCAATGATATATGGTTCAGATGTTGTCTCCGTGTGATGATGAAGTCCAGCTGGTGCCAATGGCCGGATCTTGGATGTTTCCATGTGACCTTATGCATCTCTTTTGTTTTAAAAAAGGAGTTTGTAATACATAGGTCATTACTGGTGCAATGCTCCAGCAGCCTTTGCCCATTTTCATTCATGCGACCGATGTTGTATTTTCCAAGGCACACTGGCCATGAACTCGAGTCCTTGCCCACACGAGCATTGAAATCACCGAGCATATAAATGTAGTCAGATTTGGGAACTGCCTTGATCACGGAGTCTAACTCCTCATAGAACGAATCCTTCACATCATCAGAGGAATCGAGTGTCGGTGCATATGCAGTAATAATGGTGGCAAACCCACAAGAGGTTGCCAAGCGCAGGGATAATAGTCTTTCATTTCCTCCTGCTGGAATTTCAATCATTCCCAGTAGCGAATTCTTCACTGCAAAGCCCACACCGTGTTGCCTTTTTTCTGCCTGCCCTCTACCCTTCCAGAAAAAGGTGTAGTTGTTTTCCCTGAGTGACCCTTCCTCAGCGAGGCGAGTCTCCTGCAGGCCAGCAATATCAATGGTTAGACGATTGAGTTCGGCATCAATCACAGCCGTTTTTCTCACATCGTCAATATTGGTCAAGTCAGTGGAAAATCCTGGACACATGGTTCTCACGTTCCAGGTTGCAAGCCGTAGCTTTGAGGTTTCTATATTTATATTTGTTTGTACCTGGTGCGTTGGTTTTACAGCCTGCGATTCAGATTTTGTCCTAGCCCCAAGCACCCATTGAAGCAGGCAGGCTGTGGCGGATCAGCACCCAATTGGCTGGGGGCTGCCCAGCTTGAGGCGGGCGGTAGCTGATCAGTGACACCTATAGGTGTCTCCCACCGTCAGAGGCAACGCGTGGCGCCCCATGTCTACGCCAACTGACAAGGACTTATAACCCGTAACAGTTGCCTCTCGCTTTGATTCCGAGACCAGTTAAGACCAGGGATGGAGTTATTGCCTCTCCATAGCACAAAGCCTGGGCTAAAATATAGAGATCATGTGTTGCCCATGCAGCATGATCCCTCTCTCGGCCTGCCTAGTTTACTCCAGAGGAAAGGCAACACCCCTACATCTGGAACAAGACAAGCTGCAGAAGCTGCCGGATCAGCAAAGCAATGCTCTAACTGTCCGCCTGTCGGAGCTTCGATCCTAGACCAGTCGCCAACCAAGGCTTAGGGCATGGTCCGCCCTGCCATGACATTTTGTCTTTAGCTTGCATTTCCTCGCACCAGGGTAAGGCTTGTACCCTCCCAATTGCGCTCTTCCGCCCGAAGCCGTTGGCACAATGTGGGGTGTCGGGTTTGGTAAGCGCCGCCCAACGTTCAGCGCTAACAGAAACCAGGTAGTACCGTCTACTGTTATACGGTAGCTCAGTCATATCTGACTAAGACCTGACACCAAAACCGACAGCGCTAACAGAAACCAGGTAGTACCGTCTACTGTTATACGGTAGCTCAGTCATATCTGACTAATACCTGACACCAAAACCGACACGCACATACCCACCCACATATTCTCTACCACCCACCCACACACCCGCAACCACCCGAGAGAGAGAGAGAGAGAGAGAGAGAGAGAGAGAGAGAGAGAGAGAGAGAGAGAGAGAGAGAGGGAGAGGGAGAGAGAGAGAGAGATAATAATTTAGCAACTTGTTTTACAAAAAGGGTTAAGAATTGCGGACGCATGCTCACCGAATTTCCTGCTCTTCTGATCTGCCTCCTGGTGCCAGTGTTACATCTGCGATTAGGTTAGTCATCATTGTCAACAACAACAACTGCATGATGAACACAATGGATATGTTCAAAGATAACAGACTAGTTCACTACCTATTGCTAAGCTTTATTATAGTTATGGTAATAAACCTAACAATGATGCATAAGAAACGCAGCTGGTAAAACAAGAAGAGGCAGACAGACAAATGAGAAACGCAGAAGAAGTGTAGGGATAAACAACAATTACTGACTTTATAGGTCATCAAAGAATTAAATAGTTTGGATATTTGGTTACAATGGAACAAGATCAACCAGCGTGAGAATATTGGGATACAAGGCGATCCAGCAAGAATTGACTAAAAATTTTTTTTGCATATCCTTTACAGGACATCGCTGTCAACATCAGCATCTTTCAGGTGATTGTTGTTTTCTTGGCAAGATTACGCTCAGTAGTTTGCCATTGCTTTCTGAGCGGCAGGCTCACATACCCGGTAAGTTACCGACGCGATTCGAACCACTGCTGATTCTCACCATCGTCACGTTACGAGATTACGGATAAAAGTTACTAACCTCTAGGCCAGGAAGCCGGCAAGAATTGACTAGATGGAGTAAAAATGACAGTGAAGAATTCAGACATGACGTGTGCACACGCAACAAGACACGGAAAACATAGAAAATGACATCTGCTACCTTTCTGTGACACTTCATGGCAAAAGCAGTAGGACAAAATAAAGGCTGAAGGAGAAGTAGGATGCGAAGGAGAAGAAGAAGAGAAAGAGGAAGAAAATGAAGAAGAGGAGGAGGAAGTAGAGGAGGAGGACACAAAGTCATCTTATCACAAACATCGCAAATAGGCTAAGACACAAAGACATCTTATCACAAACATCACAAAGACGCTAAGAGACAAAGATATCTTATCACAAACATCACAAAGAGGTTGAGTTGAGTTGAGTTAAGAACCGACAGCACTGCACTCAGGAAATTCCCATACGTGCTCCGTCCCCTCGTTCAACAGCCAGCGAAGAGTCACACTACTAATCGTTCCCACCGCTATCTGATTAAAAGTTCTCCTGGTCCTCCCTTCCAGCTCCGAGACTCCCTCAGAACCCCCGCCGGTCCACCGCATTCCCACTCCCTCCACATATGGGTTCTCAATCCGCTCCTCCGCCTTCTCCACCTGGTCCCACAAGCGCACGACCACCTCCCCCTTGTCCATAGGCAAACTACAACTAAGAGGTGCATTCCCTGCCAGTCCTTCAGCCCACCCATTCCCCCGCACCCCAGCATGGCCAGGGCAAAACATCCATACAATTCTCACAATCTGTGACCTCTGAAGCGACTAGAGCCATTGCACACGAAACACCCCCTCTCCAGCTTACCAAGCATACTCCCTGAATCCGTAATGAACACAACGTGTGTTGCAATGCTCTCCTCTAGCCACCGGAATGCCGCTGTTACTGCCTCCACCTCCATTCTCATGCTGGAGGTCGTAGTCTCATATGCCAGACTCTCCTTTTTCATGACTCGCCCATTAGCCTTTGCAATAAAGCCCCAGCCATTACGTCTGTTTCTCACCACTGACCCATCGGTGTAGATGACTATATCACCTTGATGAGTGTTGCTCTGGATCAGCTGTTGCACTTCAAACTCAGTGCGGCCCGCTGTCCACCCCCCCCCCTACCCCGCACCCACGACTCAGTGTTATAATTACACTGTGCCAGTCCGTGATGTCCTCCGGACCCTCAACCTAGTCTCTTTCACGATTGATGGTCTCCAGATCACACACCCGACGTACAGAAAGTTCCGCTTGTGCCATACAGGACCTACCTCGTCTTAGTCCATGACCCCTGACCATTTCCATTGCTGCATGCAGCGGGTGATCCCTATCTGCGGCAACTTTTAGATACCACCTGGCCCGAAGGACCCCATGCCCATCCGTCACTGCCGGCAGCGCCAGGACACGCCCCATGCATACAATTAGTATGTCCCCTGTGCACCCCAGGATCAACCGCATGGCAGCACTCTGCATGCGCTCCAACCTTTCAAGCCGGCTCTTCGATACCGTCAGCTGCCCAAAACCACACTCAACGACAGAAATTAGTAACTGCCGAAAGAGCCTGTACAGCATCCTCTGACCCACCACGGCCGCTGCCATAGCCCTCAATGCACCAAGTCCCCCACCAGCCTTCACCACCAAGGCCTCCACACGATCCCTAAAAGACAAACACCCGTCAAAGGTGACACCCAAGCACCTCAATTCACTCTCTCGACTAAGAGGACATCCATTCAACATAAAACCCGGGACATCTGCCTTCACGATCCGGCCACCCAGGGAGCACCACACAACCGACGCCCTGTCAGGGTGTACAACGGCTCCTGCGTCCCCGCACTACTCCGCCACCTCGTTCACTGCCAACTGCAAGTCTTTCGCCAAACTGGCCCTGTCTCTTCCCTGTCTGCACACCAGCACATCATCTGCAAATATCAAGACTCCACCCACACCTGGTGTCTCAATAACTGCGATTTTGCTGGTGTAGACATTAACAAGCACTGGGGACAGGGCAGATCCCTGCGGCAACCCAGGTGCAACAGCATAGGGCTCAGAAGTCCAGGATCCCATGCGCAGTGCAACCCCACGCTCATAAAGGACTGCCGCAACCCATTAAAAAAAGTCGCTTAAAAGTCGACAGGGTCGACTTCATTGCACCGGGTTTTACCCCATATGGCTCGGTCTCTTTCCGCATCCCGGAAAGCGTCGCACCAAGCACGAACTCCATAGCTCTAGCGACGACCCACAGGAGTCTCCGAAAAATTTCACTCGTGAACCGAAGGACACGGCCCGGAATCGAACCCACGATCTTCGGAGTCTGAGTCAAATGGCTTGACCACTTCGCCACGGAGACTCCCTGCGCAACCCATCTAACAAGGCAAGGGCAGACCCCCATGTCCAACAGTGTGCATATCAACCGATCATACCCGATCCTGTCACACGCATCCTCCAGGTCAAGAGCCACCGCCACTGTCTCCTGTCTATCCCGGAAGCCCTCGTAGACACCAAATGCAAAAGTCGCAGCACTGGTCCAGGTGTCCCTCCCAGGCCGGCAACTCCCGAGTCCTTGGGGAAGCAGACCACGACCTTCCAAATGTCGCTGGAGCCCGCGTGCCACTATCTCCCCGAGGACCTTGCCCCGCAGGGCCATAATTCGGTATCCATTAAGTCCGGAGTGATCCCTACCTGGCCCTTGGAGTGGGACCAGGCAGCTATGCAGCCAATCGTGGGGTATTTCCGCCGTATTGAAACAAAGAGCCATCTCTTCCAAGTCCCCATCATTTATGTTCCTCATATGGGAGTACCTCACCCCATCCGGACCTGGCGCTATGTCTTTAACCCGCTTCAGTACCCGCCCAATGTCCTCCACTTTAATCTCACAGTCCTTCTTCCTAGTGACCCGTGACAAGGCTTCTCTGACGTTATCTCTAATAGCCCCATCTTGCTGATCCGTCTGTTTTAAAAATCGCGCAAGAAAAGCCTCCCCTTTGTCCTTGTCAGTTGTCATAAGTCGGTTGTTATCATCATAAACGGTACCATGTGTACCAGGCATCGCCTGTCTCTTCATCTGCCGGTGCATCCTCCAGAATTTTCCCAATGTCACATCCCCACATACATCATTGATAAACTGTTCCCACTTAATCCTCTTTGCCTCTGCTGCATGGAGTTTAAAATCCTGCACCTTTATCTTTTTATATCTTTCTGTGTCAACTGAATTGGTTGCTCTCCGCACCCTCTGCCAATTCCTTATGGCCGCCCTCTTTTCCCTCCATGAATTCTCTACCTCCGGTGTCCACCATGGTGGTTGGGTGAAGATTCTTCTTGTTGGTTTAGATCTTCTCTGTGATCTAAGGCGTCCCAAGAGCGAAGAGTGGTGGCGACATAACTGAATGCCCTGCGAGCTCTTATAGCCCTAACTGTGCTGGACTTAGGTATCAGCACAGAACAAGGGAGGTGGTCACTTCCATGGTCTCCAATGACGCTCCATTTTATATCTGATGATGGAACCTCTTGCCCCCGGATGGACTGGGCCCGTTAGCTATTACAGTTGCCAATCTAGGAAATGGAAAACTCCGATTATAAACCCCCAAGTTTAAGGTGTACCGACGTGCCGAGGACTGAATGGCCACGGGTGAGCTGGTCGTGAACGTGGAACGTCTGGTATGCGGGCGGGGCGGCTCCAGGCTATGGACTCCTGAGGGTCATCCCCTGCCCCTTCCCTAGCAGGCAGGCACTACTAGGGTGACCGATTATATCCTGCCGTCGTATCTAACCAACTATGAATAATACAAAGAATTATCGCCGAAACAACGGAGTACGTGCTTTGTGCTCGTTACCTTTGACAACAGCCAGCGGGGAGAGAATGAAGCGGAGGAGAAGAGATAGGGGAGAGGGGGGAAGGAAAAGGAAGAAGAGGGCTGGAGCCAGAAGGGGTAGAAGGAAAACGGATCGTTTGGGACTCAAAAATGCACGGGATGGGCATTGGAATTGCTGTAGAATACTGGAGAAACTGGTCTACGGTTTTGATGTCCTGATGTTACAAGAGCTGAATACAAACTCTTTTAAGTGCCCTGGCTATGCATGTTACATTAACCCAAATAGGCAGGGAAGGCATGGGCAGGCTCTGGTGGTCAAGGATGGTTTACAACATTTAGTAATGGATATGAGTGGGTGGGATCAGGAAAGTAAAGAGGTGCAGGGAATGGGGATACAAATCGGCCGATACAGCTGGAAACTGATAAATGTATATGTGAGTGGGGAATCTTGCATAAGCAGAGAGAGTTGGGACTGGTTGAAAGGTTCAGTGGACAATCCAGGTACTGGGTATCTGATATGTGGTGATATCAACGCCCGCGTCAAGGAATGGGACAGGTCGGGAGAGAACAGACAGGGTACTGCTCTTGCTAAGGCTTTGCTTGAGACGGATGTTGTCTGTCTAATTGACGGGACACCCACTAGGCTAGCAATGAGACCGGGGGACCCTGACATGGCCATCGACCTGACGCTTGTATCCCAAGAGGCGGCATCACAAAGAGGCTAAGACACGAAGCCATCTTATCACAAACACCACAAGGAGGTTAAAACGCTATATCTTAACAGAAAGAATTTAAAACACTACATCTTATCAGAAGGAAGTTAAGACACAAAGACATCTTATCAGAAAGAAGGTAAGACACAAAGACATCTTATCAGAAACATCAGAAGCGGGCAGTCATCATGCTTGGACACGTTATGAGAAGATAGAAACTAGAATAGATTGTGACAGCTGGGAAGATGTGTGGAAGGACAGCTGGAGGAAGACAACGAAAGACAGTTCTGGGCGTCTTGTGTCCTGTCATGGAAGAGGACACGAACTGATACATGCCATTGGAGATGGCATGATGTGCAAAAGCTTGGTCTCCCATGGCAGTCTTCAAGGCACTTGATGACTATATTTACAATTTCATTTATATTCCTGGTTTCGTTCTTTGAAACTGCGTTCTTCCTTCTAATTTCTGCCATTTTTCATTCGTTTAAAAACAAAAATCTATGTATTTTTCTGATCATCTGAGCCCGACCTACCCAAACCTTGGTAGAACGTTGCTCTCAGCACGACCTGCACAATCCTTGGCAGGACGTTGCTCTGAGCACGACCTACCCAATTCTTGGTAAAACCTTGCTCCTGAGCACGACCTACCCAATCCTCTGCAGAACCTTGCTCTGAGCACGACCAATCCAATCCTTGGCAGAACCTTGCTCTGAACACGACCTACATAATCCTTGGCAGAACCTTGCCCTGAATACGACCGACCCAATCCTTGGCAGAACGTTGCTCTAAGCCCGACCTACCCAATAGATCTCCATCCTTTACCAGTTCCTCTGTCTTATGCATGTTAACGCCCAATGTGTCTTCACGCCCAATATGTCTTAGTGCCCAATGTGTCTTCACGCCCAATATGTCTTAGTGCCCAATGTGTCTTCACGCCCAATATGTCTTAGTGCCCAATGTGTCTTCATGCCCAATATGTCTTAGTGCCCAATGTGTCTTCACGCCAATATGTCTTAGTGCCCAATGTGTCTTCATGCCCAAGGTGTCTTAGTGCCCAATGTGTCTTCATGCCCAAGGTGTCTTCATGCCCAATGTGTCTTCACGCCCAATATGTCTTAGTGCCCAATGTGTCTTCACGCCCAATATGTCTTAGTGCCCAATGTGTCTTCACGCCCAATATGTCTTAGCGCCCAATGTGTCTTCACGCCCAATATGTCTTAGTGCCCAATGTGTCTTCATGCCCAAGGTGTCTTAGTGCCCAATGTGTCTTCATGCCCAAGGTGTCTTCATGCCCAAGGTGTTTTCATGCCCAAAGTTTCGTCATGCCCAAGGTTTCGCAATGCCCAAGGTGTCTTCATGCCTAAGGTTTCGTCATGCCCAAGGTGTCTTCATGCACAAGGTGTCTTCATGCCCACGGTTTCGTCATGCCCAAGGTTTCGTCATGCCGAAGGTTTCGCCATGCCCAAGGTCTCTTCATGCCAAGGTTTCGTCATGCCCAAGGTTTCGGCATGCCCAAAGTGTCTTCATGCCCAAGGTTTCGTCATGTCCAAGGTGTCTTCATGCACAAGGTGTCTTCATGCCCAAGGTTTCGTCATGCCCAAGGTTTCGCCATGCCCAAGGTGTCTTCATTCCCAAGGTTTCGTCATGCCCAAGGTTTCGCTATGCCCAAGGTGTCTTCATTCCCAAGGTGTCTTCATGCCCAAGGTGTCTTCATGCCCAAGGTTTCGTCATGCCCAAAGTGTCTTCATGCCCAAGGTTTCGTCATGACCAAGGTGTCTTCATGCCCAAGGTGTCTTCATGCCCAAGGTTTTGTCATGCCCAAAGTGTCTTCATGTCCAAGGTTTCGTCATGACCAAGGTGTCTTCATGCCCAAGGTGTCTTCATGCCCAAGGTTTCGTCATGCCCAAGGTGTCTTCATGCCCAAGGTTTCTTCATGCCTAAGGTTTCGTCATGCCCAAGGTGTCTTCATGCCCAAGGTTTCGCCATGCCCAAGGTGTCTTCATGCCCAAGGTTTCGTCATGCCCAAGGTGTCTTCATGCACAAGGTGTCTTCATGCCCACGGTTTCGTCATGCCCAAGGTTTCGTCATGCCCAAGGTTTCGCCATGCCCAAGGTGTCTTCATGCCCAAGGTTTCGTCATGCCCAAGGTTTCGGCATGCCCAAAGTGTCTTCATGCCCAAGGTTTCGTCATGCCCAAGGTGTCTTCATGCACAAGGTGTCTTCATGCCCAAGGTTTCGTCATGCCCAAGGTTTCGCCATGCCCAAGGTGTCTTCATTCCCAAGGTTTCGTCATGCCCAAGGTTTCGCTATGCCCAAGGTTTCGCTATGCCCAAGGTGTCTTCATTCAAAAGGTGTCTTCATGCCCAAGGTGTCTTCATGCCCAAGGTGTCTTCATGCCCAAGGTTTCGTCATGCCCAAAGTTTCGTCATGCCCAAGGTGTCTTCATGCCCAAGGTATCTTCATGCCCAAGGTTTCGTCATGCCCAAAGTGTCCTCATGCCCAAGGTTTCGTCATGACCAAGGTGTCTTCATGCCCAAGGTGTCTTCATGCCCAAGGTTTTGTCATGCCCAAAGTGTCTTCATGTCCACGGTTTCGTCATGACCAAGGTGTCTTCATGCCCAAGGTGTCTTCATTCCCAAGGTTTCGTCATGCCCAAGGTGTCTTCATGCCCAAGGTTTCTTCATGCCCAAGGTTTCGTCATGCCCAAGGTGTCTTCATGCCCAAGGTTTCGTCATGCCCAAGGTGTCTTCATGCCCAAGGTGTCTTCATGCCCAAGGTGTCTTCATGCCCAAGGTGTCTTCATGCCCAAGGTTTCGTCTGCACGCAAGGTGTCTTCATGCCCAAGGTGTCTTTCATGCCCAAGGTTTCTTCATGCCCAAGGTTTCGTCATGCCCTAAGGTGTCTTCATGGCCCAAGGTGTCTTCATGCCCAAGGTTTCGTCATGCCAAGGTTTCATCATGCCCAAGGTTTCGTCATGCCCAAGGTGTCCTCATGCCCAAGGTTTCGTCATGCCCAAAGTTTCGTCTCATGCCCAAGGTGACTTCAATGCCAAGGTTTCGTCATGCCCAAGGGATCTTCATGCCCAAGGTAATCTTCATGCCAAGGTTTCGTCATGCCCAAGTTTTCGTCATGCCCAAGGTTTCGTCATGCCCAAGGTTTCGTCATGCCGAGGGTGTCTTCATGGCCAAAAATGTCTTCATGCTCAAAGTGTCTTCAGCCCAAGGTGTCTTCATGCCCAAAGTGCTCTTCATGCCCAAGGTGTGTTCATGCCCAAGATTTCGTCCATGCTCAAGATTTCGTCATGCCCAAGTGTCGTCATGCCCAAGTGTCTCATGCCCAAGTGTTTCATGCCCCAAGTGTCTCATGCCAGTGTCTTCATGCCCAAGGTTTCGTCATGAAGGTGTCTTCATGCAGGTTTTTCATGCCCAAAGTGTTTCATGCAAAGTTGTCTTCATGCCCAAGGTTTCATGCCCAAGGTTTCGTCATGCCCAAGGTTTCTCATGCCAAGGTGTCTTCATGCCAAGTGTCTTCATGCACAAGGTTTCATCATGCCCAAGGTTTCTCATGCCAAGGTGTCTTCATGCCCAGGTTTCGTCATGCCCAAGGTTCTTCTGCCCAAGGTTGTCTTCATGCCCAGGTTTCGTCATGCCCAAGGTTTCGTCATGCCCAAGGTTTCGTCATGCCCAAGGTTCTTCATGCCCAAGGTGTCTTCATGCCCAAGGTTTCGTCATGCCCAAAGTGTCTTCATGCCCAAGGTTCTTCATGACTAGTGTCTTCATGCCCAAGGTTTTGTCATGCCCAAAGTGTTTCATGCCAAGGTTTCGCATGCCCAAGGTGTCTTCATGCCAAGGTTTCTCATGCCCAAGGTGTCTTCATCCAAGGTGTCTTCATGCCCAGGGTTTTCTTCATGCCCAAGGTTTCTCATGCCGAGGTTTCGCATGCCCAAGGTTTCTTCATGCCCAAGGTGTCTTCATGCCCAAGGTTTCTTCATCCCCAAAAGGTTTCGTCATGCCCAAGTTTCGTCATGCCCAAGGTTTCTTCATGCACAAGGTGTCTTCATGCCCAAGGTTTCGTCATGCCCAAGGTTTCGCCATGCCCAAGGTGTCTTCATTCCCAAGGTTTCGTCATGCCCAAGGTTTCGCTATGCCCAAGGTTTCGCTATGCCCAAGGTGTCTTCTTTCAAAGGTTCTTCATGCCCAAGGTTTCGTCATGCCCAAGGTGTCTTCATGCCCAAGGTTTCGTCATGCCCAAGGTTCTTCATGCCCAAGGTATCTTCATGCCCAAGGTTTCGTCATGCCCAAGGTTTCGTCATGCCCAAGGTTTCGTCATGCCCAAGGTTTCGTCATGCCGAGGGTGTCTTCATGGCCAAAGTGTCTTCATGCCCCAAAGTGTCTTCATGCCCAAGGTGTCTTCATGCCCAAAGTTTCTCATGCCCAAGCTGTGTTCATGCCCAAGGTTTCGTCATGCCAAGGTTTCGTCATGCCCA
The DNA here is from genome assembly GCA_014155875.1 of Cepaea nemoralis. Lineage (NCBI taxonomy): Eukaryota > Metazoa > Mollusca > Gastropoda > Stylommatophora > Helicidae > Cepaea > Cepaea nemoralis. The sequence continues at coordinate 104,328 of JACEFZ010027823.1, read as the reverse complement.
AGGTTTCGTCATGCCCAAGGTGTCTTCATGCCCAAAGTGTCTTCATGCCCAAAGTGTCTTCATGCCCAAAGTGTCTTCATGCCCAATGTGTTTCATGCCCAAGGTTTCGTCATGCCCAAGGTGTCTTCATGCCCAAGGTATCTTCATGCCCAAGATGTCTTCATGCCCAAGGTTTCGTCACGCCCAAGGTTTCGTCATGCTCAAGGTTTCGTCATCCCTCAAGGTTTCGTCATGCCCAAGGTGTCTTCATGCCCAAGGTGTCGTCATGCCCAAAGTGTCTTCATCCCTCAAGGTGTCTTCATGCCCAAAGTGTCTTCATGCCCAAGGTTTCGTCATGCCCAAGTTTGTCATGCCCAAGGTTTCGTCATGCCCAAGGTTTCTTCATGCCCAAGGTGTCGTCATCCAAGGTTTCGTCATGCCCAAGTGTCTTCATGCCCAAGGTTCTTCATGCCCAAGGTTTCGTCATGCCCAAGGTGTCTTCATGCCAAGGTTTCGTCATGCCCAAGGTGTCTTCATGCCCAAGGTGTCTTCATGCCCAAGGTGTCTTCATGCCCAAGGTGTCTTCATGCCCAAGGTTTCGTCATGCCCAAGGTGTCTTCATGCCCAAGGTTTCTTCATGCCCAAGGTTTCGTCATGCCCAAGGTGTCTTCATGCCCAAGGTGTCTTCATGCCCAAGGTTTCGTCATGCCCAAGGTTTCATCATGCCCAAGGTTTCGTCATGCCCAAGGTGTCTTCATGCCCAAGGTTTCGTCATGCCCAAAGTTTCGTCATGCCCAAGGTGACTTCATGCCCAAGGTTTCGTCATGCCCAAGGTATCTTCATGCCCAAGGTATCTTCATGCCCAAGGTTTCGTCATGCCCAAGTTTTCGTCATGCCCAAGGTTTCGTCATGCCCAAGGTTTCGTCATGCCGAGGGTGTCTTCATGGCCAAAATGTCTTCATGCTCAAAGTGTCTTCATGCCCAAGGTGTCTTCATGCCCAAAGTGTCTTCATGCCCAAGGTGTGTTCATGCCCAAGGTTTCGTCATGCTCAAGATTTCGTCATGCCCAAGGTTTCGTCATGCCCAAGGTGTCTTTATGCCCAAAGTGTCTTCATGCCCAAAGTGTCTTCATGCCCAAAGTGTCTTCATGCCCAATGTGTCTTCATGCCCAAGGTTTCGTCATGCCCAAGGTGTCTTCATGCCCAAGGTATCTTCATGCCCAAGATGTCTTCATGCCCAAGGTTTCGTCACGCCCAAGGTTTCGTCATGCTCAAGGTTTCGTCATGCTCAAGGTTTCGTCATGCCCAAGGTGTCTTCATGCCCAAGGTGTCGTCATGCCCAAAGTGTCTTCATGCTCAAGGTGTCTTCATGCCCAAAGTGTCTTCATGCCCAAGGTTTCGGCATGCCCAATGTTTTGTCATACCCAAGGTTTCGTCATGCCCAAGGTTTCGTCATGCCCAAGGTGTCTTCATGCCCAAGGTGTCTTCATGCCCAAATTGTCTTCATGCCTAAAGTGTCTTCATGCCCAAGGTTTCGTCATGCCCAAGGTTTCGTGATGCCCAAAGTTTCGTCATGCCCAAGGTGTCTTCATGCCCAAAGTGTCTTCATGAACAAGGTTTCATCATGCCCAAGGTGTCTTCATGCCCAAGGTGTCTTCATGCCCAAGGTTTCGTCATGCCCAAGGTTTCGTCATGCCCAAGGTGTCTTCATGCCCAAGGTTTCTTCATGCCCAAGGTTTCGTCATGCCCAAGGTTTCTTCATGCCCAAGGTGTTGTCATGCCCAAGGTGTCTTTATGCCCAAGGTTTCGTCATGCCCAAAGTGTCTTCATGCCCAAGGTTTCGTCATGACCAAGGTGTCTTCATGCCCAAGGTTTTGTCATGCCCAAAGTGTCTTCATGTCCAAGGTTTCGTCATGACCAAGGTGTCTTCATGTCCAAGGTGTCTTCATGCCCAAGGTTTCGTCATGCCCAAGGTGTCTTCATGCCCAAGGTTTCTTCATGCCCAAGGTTTCGTCATGCCCAAGGTGTCTTCATGCCCAAGGTTTCGTCATGCCCAAGGTTTCGTCATGCCCAAGGTGTCTTCATGCCCAAGGTGTCTTCATGCCCAAGGTTTCGTCATGCCCAAGGTGTCTTCATGCCCAAGGTGTCTTCATGCCCAAGGTTTCGTCATGCCCACGGTGTCTTCATGCCCAAGGTTTCGTCATGCCCAAGGTATCTTCATGCCCAAGGTATCTTCATGCCTAAGGTTTCGTCATGCCCAAGTTTTCGTCATGCCCAAGGTTTCGTCATGCCCAAGGTTTCGTCATGCCCAAGGTGTCTTCATGGCCAAGGTGTCTTCATGCCCAAAGTGTCTTCATGCCCAAGGTGTCTTCATGCCCAAAGTGTCTTCATGCCCAAGGTGTCTTCATGCCCAAGGTTTCGTCATGCTCAAGGTTTCGTTATGCCCAAGGTTTCGTCATGCCCAAGGTGTCTTTATGCCCAAAGTGTCTTCATGCCCAAGGTGTCTTCATGCCCAAAGTGTCTTCTTGCCCAATGTGTCTTCATGCCCAAGGTTTCGTCATGCCCAAGGTGTCTTCATGCCCAAGGTTTCGTCATGCCCAAGGTGTCTTCATGCCCAAGGTGTCTTCATGCCCAAGGTTTCGTCATGCCCACGGTGTCTTCATGCCCAAGGTTTCGTCATGCCCAAGGTATCTTCATGCCCAAGGTATCTTCATGCCTAAGGTTTCGTCATGCCCAAGTTTTCGTCATGCCCAAGGTTTCGTCATGCCCAAGGTTTCGTCATGCCCAAGGTGTCTTCATGGCCAAGGTGTCTTCATGCCCAAAGTGTCTTCATGCCCCAAGGTGTCTTCATGCCCAAAGTTTCTTCATGCCCAATGTGTCTTCATGCCCAAGGTTTCGTCATGCTCAAGGTTTTCGTTATGCCCAAGGTTTCGTCATGACCAGGTGCTTTTATGCCCAAAGTGTCTTCATGCCCAAGGTGTCTTCATGCCCAAAGTGTCTTCTTGCCCAATGTGTCTTCACGCCCAAGGTTTCGTCATGCTCAAGGTTTCGTCATGCTCAAGGTTTTCGTCACTGCCCAAGGTGTCTTCATGCCAAGGTGTCGTCATGCCAAAGTGTCTTCATGCTCAGGTGTCTTCATGCCCAAAGTGTCTTCATGCCCAAGGTTTCGGCATGCCAATGTTTTGTCATGCCCAAGGTTTCGTCATGCCAAGGTTTCGTCATGCCCAAGGTGTCTTTCATGCCCCAGGTGTCTTCATGCCCAAATTGTCCTCATGCCTAAAGTGTCTTTCATGCCCAAGGTTTCGTCATGCCCAAGGTTTCGTGATGCCCAAAGTTTCGTCATGCCCAAGGTGTCTTCATGCCCAAAGTGTCTTCATGCCCAAGGTTTCATCATGCCCAAGGTGTCTCTCATGCCCAAGGTGTCTTCATGCCACGGTTTCGTCATGCCCAAGGTTTCGTCATGCCCAAGGTGTCCTTCATGCCCAAGGTTTCTTCATGCCCAAGGTTTTCGTCATGCCCAAAGGTTTCTCATGCCCAAAGGTTTTGTCTATGCCCAAGGTGTCTTTATGCCCAAGGTTTTCGTCATGCCCAAAGTGTCTTCATGCCCAAGGTTTCGTCATGACCAAGGTGTCTTCATGCCCAAGGTTTTGTCATGCCAAAGTGTCTTCATGTCCAAGGTTTCGTCCTGACCAAGGCTTGTCTTCATGCCCCAAGGTGTCTTCATGCCCAAGGTTTTCGTCATGCCCAAGGTGTCTTCATGCCAAGGTTTCTTCATGCCAATGGTTTCGTCATGCCCAAGGTGTCTCATGCCCAAGGTTTTCGTCATGCCAAGGTTTCGTCATGCCCAAGGTGTCTTCATGCCCAAGGTGTCTTCATGCCCAAGGTTTCGTCATGCCCAAGGTGTCTTCATGCCCAAGGTGTCTTCATGCCAAGGTTTCGTCATGCCCACGGTGTCTTCATGCCAAGGTTTCGTCATGCCCAAGGTATCTTCATGCCCAAGGTATCTTCATGCCTAAGGTTTCGTCATGCCCAAGTTTTCGTCATGCCCAAGGTTTCGTCATGCCCAAGGTTTCGTTATGCCCAAGGTGTCTTCATGGCCAAGGTGTCTTCATGCCCAAAGTGTCTTCATGCCCAAGGTGTCTTCATGCCCAAAGTGTCTTCATGCCCAAGGTGTCTTCATGCCCAAGGTTTCGTCATGCTCAAGGTTTCGTTATGCCCAAGGTGTCGTCATGCCCAAGGTGTCTTTATGCCCAAAGTGTCTACATGCCCAAGGTGTCTTCATGCCCAAAGTGTCTTCTTGCCCAATGTGTCTTCATGCCCAAGGTTTCGTCATGCCCAAGGTTTCGTCATGCCCAAGGTGTCTTCATGCCCAAGGTATCTTCATGCCCAAGATTTGTCATAATTTTTTTTATGGTTATGCCAATTATAATTGGCGGTTTTGGTAATTGAATGGTCCCGCTGCTCGTGGGCGCGCCTGATATAAGTTTTCCTCGGATGAATAATCTGAGCTTTTGATTATTACCTCCTTCTTTCTTGTCTTCATGCCCAAGGTTTCGTCATGCCCAAGGTTTCGTCATGCTCACGGTTTTCGTCATGCCCAAGGTGTCTTCGTGCCCAAGGTGTCGTCATGCCCAAAGTGTCTTCATGCCTCAAGTGTCTTCAGCCAAAGTGTCTTCATGCCCAAGGTTTCGGCATGCCCAAGGTTTCGTCATGCCCAAGGTTTCGTCATGCCCAAGGCTTCGTCATGCCCAAGGTTTCGTCATGCCCAAGGTTTCGTCATGCCCAAGGTTTCGTCATGCCCAAGGTTTCGTCATGCCCAAGGTGTCTTCATGCCCAAAGTGTCTTCATGCCCAAAGTGTCTTCATGCCCAAGGTTTCGTCATGCCCAAGGTTTCGTCATGCCCAAGGTTTCGTGATGCCCAAAGTTTCGTCATGCCCAAGGTGTCTTCATGCCGAAAGTGTCTTCATGCCCAAGGTTTCATCATGCCCAAGGTGTCTTCATGCCCAAAGTGTCTTCATGCCCAAGGTTTCGTCATGCCCAAGGTTTCGTCATGCCCAAGGTGTCTTCATGCCCAAAGTGTTTCATGCCCAAAGTGTCTTCATGCCCAAGGTGTCTTCATGCCCAAGGTATCTTCATGCCTAAGGTGTCTTCATGCCCAAGGTGTCTTCATGCCCAAGGTGTCTTCACTGTCCTGTGTTCACCGTCATGCTGGTTAAGCCCTGCCTCCACTTCCAGGAATCACATCACTGTTCTCTCCAAACCACCGACGGAGGTCAGCGTGGCCGAATGGATAAGAACGCCCATTCTTAAACATCCGGTGTGCTGATTATGAGGTTTGCGATGTTTGTGATAAGATGTCTTTGTGTCTTAGCCTGTTTGCGATGTTTGTGATAAGATCTCTTTGTGTCTTAGCTTCTTTGTGATATTTGTGATCAGATGTCTTTGTATCTTAACGTCTAGGTGATATTTGTGATCAGATGTCTTTGTATCTTAACGTCTAGGTGATTTTTGTGATCAGATGTCTTTGTATCTTAACGTCTAGGTGATTTTTGTGATCAGATGTCTTTGTATCTTAACGTCTATGTGATGTTTCTGATCAGATGTCTTTGCATCTTAACGTCTAGGTGATGTTTTTGATCAGATGTCTTTGTGTCATAACCTCTTTCTGATGATTGTGATAAGATGTCTTTGTGTCTTAACCTCTTTCAGAGCGAGCGTTTTGATTGCTGGGTTTGGCAGTGCAAGGAATGTTTCAGCATTCTTCTATAAAAGATACCCCATGACCTTATGAAACGTCATTGTGGTTTGACAAGACCAGCCATGGAACGCTTTGGTTTCTGGAAGAAGTGGCATGGGTCGACCGTGACGAAGATGGATACAGGCACAGTGGAGACACATTGCGCATGAACATGCATCAGACAGAAGAACTCGTGAAAGAGGAGAATCTATACAGCGGGTCGTCACGAGAGCCACCTTCTGCGAAAAACCATTTGCATGATGACCCGAAAGAAATATAAATATTAAAAAATGACAGAAAAATAGAAGAAATGACCAGGAAGAAAGCATTAACGAGGAAAGAACACAGAAAAAAAAATTAGTTGCATGTACTTCACAGGACGTAGCAGTCAACCCCAGCATGTTGGCTGTTCGTCATTCCCGGAATAGTTTTATGTTCAATAGTTTGCCATTGCTTTCTGAACGACCGGCACCTATACCTTTTTGGAAAAAAAAACCCTGCACCGCTGTGTTTCACACCAGGGTATACGAGATTAAGAATCACGTCCGTAAAACCTGCACCACGGAGACCGGTGAGAAAAAACAAAAAATTAATTACGAAAAACAGTAACAGAAAGAAATGGGATAGAAATGCAAGGGTAAAGAAATGCAGAGACCACAAATAAAGATGACTATCCGTGGTTTCTGACTGATGTATAATACAGCAGCATCTAGCCAGAATCTCCCTGGAGTCTGTGATAGACATGTGTTCGCAGCACTGGAAATCAATATCACTAATCGCACGGGGAGAGAGAGAGAGTCCCACTCCGCAACTCTATTCAGTCGTTGAGTGTATCCTATTCATTCACTTTCAGGACTCGATTGTGCGAGTTCCTTCCTCATGGGACACACACCGACTGGGTTATCTCCCCATCCCCACCACCGTCCTCCCACAATCTTGGTGTGTAACCAAAAAAAGGGTCGACTTCATTGCACCGGGTTTTATCCCTTATGGCTCGGTCTCTTTCCGCAGCGCGGAAAGCGTCGCACCAAGCACGAACTCTGTAACTCTAGCGACGACCCACAGGAGTCTCCGAAAAATTTAACTCGTGAACCGAAGGACGCGGCCCGGAATCGAACCCACAACCTTTGGAGCCCGAGTCAAACGGCTTGACCACGTCGCCATGGAGACTCCATGTATGGTGTGTAATAACTCTTACTCTCTATTCATAACGCTGTATGATATCACAGATAAATGTTACCTTCCTCACTCTCTTCCTCTCTTAAATAGCATGGTGTTAACTTTTTACGATCCACTCTAAAATACAACCGTGATAACCCCCGACCTTCCCTCTAAAATAACACCGTGATAACTCCGTACCTTCCACTCTTAAATACCATCATGATACCTCCCTACTTTCCAATCTAACATATCACAGTGATAACTCTGTACCTTCCACAATAACATACCACTTTGATAACTCCAGACCTTCCGCTCTAAAATATCACAGTGATAACCCCGTACCTTCCACTCTTAAATACCATCATGATAACTCCCTACCTTCCACTCTAACATAACACAGTGATAACTCTGTACCTTTCAAAATAACATACCACTTTGATAACGCCAGACCTTCCGCTGTAAAATAATCACAGTGATAACCCCGTACCTTCAACTCTACAATACCACCGTGATAACTCCCTACAGTCTTCTCTATAATACCACCGTGATAACTCCCTACAGTCTTCTCTACAATACCACCGTGATAACTCCCTACAGTCTTCTCTACAATACCACCGTGATAACTCCCTACAGTCTTCTCTACAATACCACCGTGATAACTCCCTACATTCTTCTCTACAATACCACCGTGATAACTCCCTACAGTCTTCTCTAACACACTAGCGTGATAACCCTCTGCTTTCCACTCTAAAGTATCATCGTGGTAATTCCCTACCTTCCACTCTAAAGTATCATCGTGGTAATTCCCTACCTTCCACTCTAAAGTATCATCGTGATAACTTCCTACCTTCCACTCTAAAGTATCATCGTGGTAATCCTTACCTTCCACTCTAAAGTATCATTGTGGTAACTCCCTACCTTCCACTCTAAAGTATCATCGTGGTAACTCCCTAACTTCCAATCTAAAGTATCATCGTGGTAACTCCCAACCGTCCACTCTAAAATACCACAGTGCTAACTCCCTACCTTACTACTATTTATTGAGACAGCGCCCTGTTACCTCACAACTACAACACTTTATTGAGAAAGCGCCCTCTCACCTCATAGATACAACATGTCATTGGGGCAGCGCCCTCTCACCTCATATATATGACAGCTCATTTGGACAGCTCCCCCTCTCTCTTCATAGCTGCAATATTTCATTGGAAACGCTAGTTGAAAAATTCAACCAATCATGAAGAAGTATATAAAGGGTGTGAGTATGGTGAGGTCGTATGATCCATTGAGAGATGAAAGAAAGAAAGGAAGAAAGAAAGAAAGAAAGAAAGAAAGAGAAAGAGAGAGAGAGAAAGAAAGAAAGAAAGAAAGAGAGACAGACAGACAGAGAAAGAAAGACAGACAGACAGACAGACAGACAGAATGAAAGAAAGAAAGAAATAAAGAAAGTCTACGTCTCACCGCTCTAAAACAACTAACTAGAATAACTCCTTCCACGATACAACAGCAACTTGCCCAACCTTCTCCCCCCTAGAGAGTCCTACCATCTCATTGAGTCAGCTCCTCAATTCAAGCCTCATTCATCCTGTTACTCAACAGCACATTGAGCTTAGGCCTCTCGGAGTCCTCTCCAGACTTGGGCTAATGGAGACTTTCATCGTGCAGATGTGGGTAATATGGCGTTGCCTGCGTGGGACATCTGATGGGGGAGCCATTCTGTAAATGGTTATGTGATACGGCGGTCTTAGTGGGTGTCTGTTAGCACGGGACATTTCCTAGCACAGGACATTTATCAGCATGGGACATTTTTTTTAGCATGGGACATCTGTTAGCACGGGGGCATGTGATAGCATGGGGCATCTGATAGCATGGGACACTGGATATCTACTAGATTTGATAGCATTGGATATTTGACATTTGTTAACACGGATCATTTGTTAGCACGGGCCATGTGTTAACCCCGGACATTTGTTAGTACATGACATTTGTTAGCACCGGACATATGTTAGCATCGGACATTTGTTAGCACGAGAAATCTGATTGCTCGGTACAGTTGTTAGCATAAGATATCAAGCCACCCATCAACCCATCCATCCATCCATTTATCCATACATGCATCATAAATCCACCCACTCATCCATCTATCCACCCACCCACACATACACCCATCAGTCCATAGATCCATCCATCCCTTCCATTCATCCATTCTCCCATCCATCCATCCATCCATCCATCCATCCATCCATCCATCAGTAACAACTTTGGAAATATATTTACTCACCCCTATCCCACAAGTAGTGGTGCCATACGTGATACAGTTGATCTCTTCCATCAATCTCCTATCAGTACATGCTTCCTTCCCTGTCCCCATCACAACCTCTCTCTCTCGTTCTCTCTCTCTCTCTCTCTCTCTCTCTCTCTCTCTCTCTCTCTCTCTCTCTCTCTCTCTCTCTCTCTCTGCTTCTAATGTATCTTGCCGCACCCTGCTCTTTCCATAAATTAAGTGGTACCTACTCCCTTGTGTAACCACTACTTCTCTGATGCACTATCCGTGTTGATGTCACCCACTCCACCACGTATCTATTTATCATATCATCTATAAATCCTTCCATAACTAACCCCCTCTCTCCGTGATATAAGCTTGACCGTTTCTCTTTAGTCTCCCATTCTCCCCCACCTCGCTGATGGTCTTAGTTTTGTTATCTATTACACCTCTTCCATCAAACCCCTCTCTCATGAACATATGCAGAAAGGAGAGAGATAAGGATGACAGAATGTTAGATGGGCTGCCAGCTCAGTTCTGAACCCTTAGAGAATACAGTTCGTTCGTCCATTCTTTCCTGTGTCCACAGCCTGTTTGTTCCATTTATTCAGCCGCGAATCCATCCATCCTTTATTTATCCACAAACTCTCCATGTACATTTTTATCTGGTTCGGCCTGTTGATATCATCATCATCATCATCATCATCATCATCATCATCATCATCATCATCATCATCATCATCATCATCATCATCATCATCATCATCATCATCATCATCATCATCATCATCAAGTGCCCTGCCAGCTGGCGTAGGCGTTCATGGCTCTCCACAGATCTCGGTCTTTCTGGATCAACTCTGCTGATGATATTCCTCCCTGTCACCGTCTTAATCCATCCAGCATCATTTCTCTTGATCTGCCTCTGCCTCTCTTCCCCTCGATCTTTTCAGTTGTCGCAATGTTCTCCAATGCCTCTCTTCTCATCACACTGACCGAAGAAAACTGTTTGTCTCTTTCATATTGTTGTGTATAATGTTCTAGTTACATTAGCCTGTTTCAGGCAGTCGTTGTTAGTTACTCTGGCAGTCCAAGGAATTCGCAACATTCGTCTCAGGAAGAAAATCTCTGTTGCTTATAATTTCTTCTTAATTTATTAATTTACATTCCAGGATTCACTGTCATACAGCAAAACTGATTCTATATATCATTTCAGCACTCTATTTCTTACATTTAGTGATAGTAATTTATTGCATAAGATACTCTTCATCTTCTGATATGCAGCTTTTGCTTGCCCTATTCTGCTTTTAATCTATGTTGTACATCTTCCGTCTGATGTTATAGATATCCCTAGGTATGTAAAAGAATTTTCCCTTCTATTTCTATGTCACATTTTGGTGTCACCATTTTCTTTGGTATCACCATTGTTACTGTTTTCTTGATATTCAAGGAGAGTCCTTTCTTTTCACTCTCTGCTATCACAATGTCCAACAGTTGTTGCAGGTATGTTGAATTATCCGCCACCAATACTGTGTCATCTGCATAGCTACTATTATTTATACACTTCTGTGTATGTATGTGTGTAAAGTGTGGAAGTTTGTTCCTATTAGTTTCAGTGATTATGTGATGCATCATGTATGTGTCTAGATGTGAGGATGTGTGTGCAGATGTGTGTGTGGGGGTTGTATGTGTGTGGGGGGATGTGTGTGCGGGGGTTGGGGTGTGAGGGATGTGTGCGTTGGTGGAGGGATGTGTGTATGGATGGGGGATGTGTTTGTGGATGAGGGATGTGTGAGTGGGTGGAGAGATGTGTGAGTGAGGGATGTGTGTGCGTGGGGGATGTGTGGATGGGTGTAGGGATGTGTGGGTGGATGTGAGGGAGTGTGTGTACGGGGTATGGAAGATGCGTTTATGGGTGGAAGATATGTGTGTGTGTGGGGGGGGCAGATGTATGTGTGTGGATGGGGATGTGCAGGTGGGTGAGGGATGTATGTGTGGGTGGTGGAGTGTATGTGGGTGGGAGATATGTGTCGGTTGATGGGGGATGTGTGGGTTAGGTGGTGAGATGTATGTATGGGTGGGGGTGTAGGTGAGGGATTTGTCTGGGGAATGTGTATGTGTTGGTATGTGTGTGTTGATGGGGAGATTTGTGTGTGGGTTGCGATGTGTGTGTTTGGGTCGTGATGTGAGAGTGGGTGTGAGATGTGTGGGTGAATTGGTGGGTGATGGGTGTCGGACTGGTGATTGGGGGTTGTGTGGGTAGGTGGGTGGAGGATGTGTGGGTGGGTGAGTGTGTGTGTGGGTTGGGGATGGGTGGGGGATGTGTGTGTGTGTGGGTGGGGAGATATATGTGGATAGGGGATGTGTGTGGGGATGTGTGTATGTGTGGGTAGGGGATGTGTGTGGGGGATGTGTCGTTGGGAATTTGTGGTAGGGAGAATGCGTGTTTGGCTGGGTGGTTGCGGGTTGGGTGGTGGGTGTGTGTGGGTTGGTGGATGCGTGGTGTGTTAGTGTGTGCGTGAGGGATGTGTGTGGGAGGGTGTGCGACGGGTGCTGGATGTGTGGGTGGGTGGGTGGTGGATGTTAGTGAGTGTGTATGTGTGCGCACATGTGTGCGTGTATGTGTGTGTGTATGTATGTGTGTGTGTGTGTGAAAGAAGAGAGAGATAATTGAGCGCACGCATGTCATGTAACATGCTATTCCATATATATATATATATATATATATATATATATATATATATATATATATATATATATATATATATATATATATATATATATATTATTCAGTGTTCCGGGCCATTGAGGTTCTTTGCTGCAGATAAAATCCGTCTCCATTCGTCTCTCTGGTTGACCCTCCCTTGCCAGTCGTTGATTCCAAGTGCTTGTAGGTCTGTATATATATTATCTCTCCACCGTCTTCTTGGTCTACCTCGGGGTCGACGGTCATTTATTTCCTGAGTGTAAGCGAGTTTTGTTTCCCTATTATCTTCCATTCTTTCTATATGCCCCAGCCATTGTAGTCTATTAGCCTTTATGATACCAGTGATTAGCGGGGACTTATACAGATCATAAATGTCTTTGTTACTTCTTCTTTTCCACTCTCTACTTTATGTATCCATAATGGGTCCAAAGATGCGTCTTAAAACTTTGTTCTCAAAGGTTTGTACCAAGGCTTCGTCTACTTTCGTTGTACTCCAGGTTTCAGAGCCATACAGCACAACTGGTCTGATCAGTGTTTTGTATATTGTGATCTTGTTGTTACGAGATAGCGCCTTTGATTTTAGTAGATGTTGTAGTGCATAGTATATCTTATTTCCAGAATTGATTCTAGTTTGTATTTCTTCCCTTATGATGTTGGAGATGTTGAAGATTGTACCCAGGTATTAGTAGGTTTCCGTTCTTTTAATGGTCATATTATCTATTTGTATGTGGCCAGAGTTTTTAGCCATTCCTTCTCTTGAAATTGCCATATATTCTGTCTTATCTTGGTTGATAACCAGCCCCATCTGTTGGGCTTTTTCCTTTAAGTGAGTCAATATTTCCAATGTCTTTTGTTCATTTTCCCCTAAAATATCTATATCATCTGCATAACCAAGCAGCTTGGATGTTCCTCCAATATCACATTCCTCCTTTACCCTCCTTACAATATATATATATATATATATATATATATATATATATATATATATATTATATATATATATATATATATATATATATATATATATATATATATATATAATATATATATATATATATATATATATATATATATATATATATATATATATATATATATATGTTTTGGTATTCTCATCTTTCATATTATCAATTTGAATGCCGCTAGATTTTATCATGTATAATATGAACACATGTATATTACTATAGAATGGGTGGGAGAGTTAGTGAGTGTGAATGGGTGAGAGTGAGTGAGTGTGAGGGTGGATGTGTGTGTGTGTGTGTGTGTGTGTGTGTGTGTGTGTGTGTGTGTGTGTGTGTGTGTGTGTGTGTGTGTGTGTGTGTGTGTGTGTGTGACTGTCTTTGTGTTGGGGAGCATCACTATTTTTTACTTTACAAAATGTATATGTATAATTTTTTCCCAATTTTTGTTTACATTTTTGTGCGAATGCTCACGATAATCATCAGTGTGTATATGTTTGTAAAGTGTGGTAGTTTGTGCATATTAGTTTCAGTGATTAGGTGAGGCTCCATGTATGTGTCTAGATATGAGGATGTGCGTTTGGGTGTGTGGGGGATGTATGTGGGGCATGTGTGTGAGGGATGTGTGTGTGGGGTCTGTGGGGGTGTAGGGGATGTGTATCTGTGTGGGTTGGGGGATGTGTGTGTGGGTGGGGGATGTGTGTGTGGGTTGGGGTATGTGTGTATGTGGGTGGGGGATGCTTGTTTAAGGGGTGTGTGGGTGGGTGTGAGTAGGTGTGTGTAGGGAGTGTGTCTCATAACATGGTAATATGCATTGCTTATGTTTACAACATTCATTTGATAATTTTGTTTCCTATGTGAATGTATCATGCACTATTGATGAACGAAAGATAAGTGATTGGACGGGAAGAATATACGACGAATTTGTGATTCTTTGAAAATAAAGTTAAATCAAATAAAATAAAATCTCTCTCTCTCTCTCTCTCTCTCTCTCTCTCTCTCTCTCTCTCTCTCTCTCTCTCTCTCTCTCTCTCTCTCTCTTTCTCTTTCCCTCTCTTTTTATGCCTCTCCCTGTCTCTCACTATCCCTGTCTTCTTCTCTGTAAGACAACTGTTGCCGATTCTTATCGAATTGTTCCTATCAATCCTTCTATCTCACAATTTAGTTGTGTCATCTCCTTCTTTGGCATTGTTTAGTTATGGTAACTTCTTCTATGTTACTATTAGTTACGTTAACTCCTGTCCCATCGATTAGTTACGCTAATTCGTACTGTTCTGTTATGTTATCATCTTCCATCTCATCATTTAGTTAAAATAACTTCGGTCTCAAAATGTTGTTGCAATACCTATCTCATCATTTAGTTACGTTAACTCCTATCTAGCGGACATCTTCATGGCACATTTAGTAGAAAAGAGATCCTCAGACATCAACAACTTGACCTTTTACCGTCGTTATGTGGACGATATACTAATTATCACCACAGACGAGCTATAGGCAACATCGTTCCAGGTCACAATGAACAAGACGCATAAAAACATCTCTCTATCTATGGAACACGAACACAACGAAGCGTTGTCGTTCCTAGATATTCTAATTAGACGTAGAGCAGACGGCACAATTAAAAGATCGGTGTATCGCAAAGGAACATGGACTGGCCAATACCTAAATTTTCAGAGCTTCACACCTGTCCAGTATAAAAGGGGCTTAGTACGGACCCTGTTTGACTGTGCTAGAAAGATATGCACCCAGGACACACTGACAGAGGAATTTGAAACTCTGAAGAATGTCTTAAACCTGAATGGGTACTCCACAGGATTTATAAAGCGCCACTGCCAACAGCCCAAACCAAAACCAGACGTAACTACAGTCCCCAAACTCAAGGTATTCATCCAGCTAACCTTTCGAGGGGATGACGTAATGCAACGTCTACAAGACCAGCTTACTACAGCAGTAGGCCGAACATTCTGTGCTGCAACTCCAGTCATTAGATATAAAACCGTACCGATTCCTACACCAGCAGTCAAAGAGCCTGTTCCTCTGTACGCCACAAACAATTGTATTTACCAATTCACATGTAGATGCCAGGCCTTCTACATCGGTAGAACAGAGAGACAGCTTAACAAACGAGTGTCAGAACGCATACCTCAATGGGTCAACTTGGAGAGGACTGGCAGTTATGTTGAAACAATATGTAACACCCAGAGAGAGAGAGAGAGAGAGAGAGAGAGAGAGAGAGAGAGAGAGAGAGAGAGAGAGAGAGAGAGAGATCCTGTACCAAGCGGAGGGAGCTCCCGTGTGCTATTGGGTCTCATGAGGGAGGAAATAGTTGTAACATTGTAGGCTCACATGCGTGACGTAGGAGTCAGCTAAGGAGGGTTGACGTGAAAACTGTAATTGCAAAATCTAACCAATCATGAACACGCATGCAGAGGGTTTGGTGTGAGTTGGTGGAGGGCCTGTGTTGGATTGGGAAATAAAAGGCAGAAGAAGAAGAGGGAGGAGGAGGAAGGGAGAAGAAGAAGAAGAAGAAGAAGAAGAAGAAGAAGAAGAAGAAGAAGAAGAAGAAGAAGAAGAAGAAGAAGAAGAAGAAGAACAAGAACAAGAACAAGAAGAACGAAGAAGAACAAGAAGAACAAGAAGAAAGAAGAAGAAACACGGAAAATCATCATATATAAGAGTTAAAGTAAAACCAACCACTGGGACGCAAAGAGTTAACCCAGCCACCCACTGCAGCATCACCCACTTTCCTTCACTCATTCTATCCACCATCTCACGCCTTTCATCGCCTGCACACCTTCTTATCGATCCCTATATTTATTCCTTGCAAAATCCTCAACGGGATTGAACAGTCAATCGGAAGGCAACAATTCGCGTGATTGCAGTACAACACGTCCGACACGGCTGATTGCCCGCGATTAGACATCATACATCCAGCCACGGCAGTCAGGATATTGCAGCCACGTGAATGTCCGAACTTCCTGAGACCGGCCCGGCCATTTAGGACGTCCTTAATGAAACAGATGTCGCTGATGGACAGGGGTATAATGTCGCTGACAAGAAGTGTCTTACTTAATTCCTTTAGCGTCCGGTCTCCATCACAGTTTGTGTAGAAATAGAAGTAGCACCATCTAATGAAGCACAGATTGAGCAGCGCTAGCTGACCGCCATTTATTCCTGACGGTGGCAGGGGAGTATTCCTTGTACATACCAGCGATTTGACCGGTTGGTTGAGGGAAGAGTTGCTTGTTTTTGTGTCTATTACCGCTTGAGTACCTTTGCTGATGTGCTTTTGCGGAGTTTGTTTCTCGAGCTGAGGATTAAAGGAGACTTGCCCGGGCACTCGCCGCTTAGTTTGCAGGTTAAGAGTTTGTATGTTACTTACAGCTTTGTAGAGGATAGTGACGTGTTAGCGATTGGGAGTCTCCGTGGCGAAGTGCTCAAGCCGTCTACCTCGCGCTCCGAAGGTTGTGGGTTCGATTCCGGATTACGTCTTTCGGTCCATGAGTGCATTTTTCTCGGAAACTCTTGGGGATCGTCGCCGGAGCTACGAAGTTTATGAATTGTGCGACGCTTTCTACAAGTCGCCCTGCGGAAAGAGACCGAGCCATATGGGATAAAACCCGGGGCAATGAAGTCGATCCTCTCGGCTTTTAAGACTTTTTTTATGTGGCGTGTTAGTATAGTTTATAGGGAGCTATGCTCGTAATGTCATAAGCACGGTTAGACGCCAGTCTCGCCGTCTGCTAAGTGAGGAAAAGACTGCCCCCTAATCCCCCCGTCCTGTTCAGGCCTACACCATGTGATGGCCCTATAACATCACAGAGCCAAACCAGGAAACTGCTTTAGAACAATGTTTTCATCTGCCAGAAGCTACGCTTGCCTGCCAGTCCGCTAGGACGAGGTTCAAATCCACGGATCCGTATTGTTAAAATTCACCTGAGGCTGACTCAGCCTGAAATGCGCAGTTGGGAATGTCTTGGGAAGCAAAGCCGGCTGAGATGGTGCTGACCCCATCTCCCCCTGTCTGCCGATTGGTCTATACAAATATGGGTCAAGACCATATGCCCGCCCAGTTCCCCTTAAAGCGCGTAAACCAATCCTCTATTGTTTGTTTTACTTGCTGACAGACGATAGGAAGCTATAGTGGTGTAGTGGCTGGCATGCTTGTCTGCCGGCTCGGGAATCATGGATTCGAATTCACATCGAAAAGGGAAATGTTTTTTTTTTTCTGTTTAAATTGACGCGGGTTCCCGGGGCGAGCCGGGGTAAAATGGGCACCAGGAAACGTTGTGGGAATTAAAGGCGGCCGCTGTGCTGTTGGGAACATCGCGCATCGAGTGCCGTGTGGTCTATAAAAATGTGAGTCTAGCTCCATATGTCCAGTATGACTTAAGTCACGTAAACGGTACCTTTGCTTTACTTTGCTATAGTTTAGTTTGCTTTGCTTTACTTTGCTATAGTTCAGTTTACTTTGCGTTATGTTACTTTGCTATAGTTTAGTTTAGTTTGCTTTGCATTGCTATACTTTACCTTTGTAGGCGTATTAGGTGGCCATTCTGACTCAGGCCAACTTTACTTTACTGTACTTTACTTTACTTTACTTTACTTTACTTTACTTTACTTTACTTTACTACGTGTGTGGGTGTGTTAAGTGTACATTCTTACCCTCGACCACCCAGGGTAGCGAAATGTTCGTTGCAAAGACCGCTCGGCAGTTATGATGTTCATGGTGTTCACGAGTTAGTAGCCCCTGTTCTGAAAGGGGAGTATTCATTGTTTTGGTTCAAGTGGCACCACCTACCGGTCACAGAAGGATTAGTTGCATGTCCTTTACATGACGTTGCAAGCAACCCCAGCATTTATTGGCTGTGTGGGATTTATTAGGCATTTTTAGTTCAATAGTCTGCCTGTCAACAACCTAGATTATACACAGGCACGCTGGCTACTTCATCCATACCTCACAGAAAACAGTTGTATGGATGGAAATCATTCTACGTTTATTACAGGCGAATCCGCTCATACATATACAATCAGGCGGTAATGGCCTATTCACTTATACACTGCTCGCCTCTCAAAACCCACACATAAACCAATACAGTCTTCACTCTCGCTATTTCTAACATGCGTCCTCATAAACTACACAATGGCTAGGAAGATCACACAAGTCCTGTCTGGCTGACTGTCGAGTCCCGTCTGTCGAAAGTTTACACGGCTCGCTGGCTTGCTCGCCCTAAAGTCCCGTGCGGTCAGCAGAACTACGTGCTGTGTCACCTGTCACGTAGTCCAGTCGTCCAGTACTCGCTAACCTGGGGTTGTACTACTGATCAGTCTGTTTACGGGAGTTCTCCCGTGAACTCATGTCCCCTGTCCTATCCTCGGGGTTGGTAACTGTTGTGTCCTAGATATGATACGTCCGTGTCCTAGTCTAAGTCCTATCCTATACCTGTTCTAAGTTATACCTTCTTGTACTGTCCCTCTCTATCTATTCCCTTGTAAAGGTCCTTATCTACGTCCTGTCTCTGTCCTTCCCCTACTTCTGTCTCTTGTCCAATTATGTCATGTTCCACACTTTGACATGCTCTCGTCGCCCCCCGTATTGCGTCACCAAATTCAACTTAATAGGTGTGACGCAATGTTGTCGTAGCATATAAAAAATTAGTCGGATCTAATTTGTCAAAGTGTTTGTTAGGGTTAACTTGTCATGTCTTTGGGTACAACCACTGACTTATACAAGTCTGATACCACATTGAAGTATCCACTGGCTTATGATGAGAGTCCCACACATGTGTATTGTTGGTGAGAGTATTACTCTTTTACATTACATTTCTGGAAGCTGTCTCGAACCAAGGCCGATCTGTTTATCACACACTGCCTTTCAAATGTCGATTCCCGACATCCCGAACAAATTGTTCCTATTATGGGAACAATACATGAATAAAATTCATGGCTCCCGTGCAATGTTTTTCCAACATCTATTACATATTGTGTGTTTGCTGATGTTCACCTATCTAACTTCCGTTTGTGGATAAACCCTTTAATGTGTTTTCATCATTTATCTAAGTCTGTTGTGTCCCCTGAGCATGTGTTATGTCCCTTTTTATATCTCTGCTGTTTGCATTTTTATCTGTTTGTATTCCTGGTTGTTTGTGTGTTTATTTATATTTTATGTATCCTTAAATTAGAAACATAGGTGTATGTTTATAATTCATGTGAATGAAGTTTTCAAGCATTCGCAGGTAGGTTTGTGCACGTCTCAAATCAATGCGTATGCTCGATTTGTGAACTGCCTCGCCGAACTGGGACGCTGGAAAATATTGCCATTGCTGTCATGTAATAGTGGCTGTAACACACATAAAACTACACGGTCACATGTGTTACACGGAAGACGAAGACAATTTATAAAAAAAAGCTCATGGGTGCGGGAAAAAAATGCACCAATTTCATTCATACTATATTTAATACATTCATCCTCCCTTGCACTCGTCTTTTGCTCACTACATTCAGATAACACAGGTTTTAAAATATTTTTGTCCTTAAACTAAAAATGGGCTCATTTTAAACATTTCTAGAGCCAAATAGTAGTACTCTTCAGTAGTACTTTCTATATTATCTACCGTATTTACAAGGTTAATGGATTGCTTACGGCAATCCTAAGGATCCTAACTATTCTAACTAAATGCTGTACTGTAATTTGGTGTGCTGAGAGTTGCTAACTAAGGGAAGATAATTTAAGTAATTAAACAAAATGTAGGAGAAATGTGTTGGTTCCCTTAATGTAAAATATAGGTAATGATGCTAATAATTTCTAATTAAATTTAATTGTAAACTAATCTATCTTTAATTACTCTACGTTCTTTTAACTATACTATGCTTAATTATGGGATGGTAGTCTCTTACGAGACTTGTAAATTCTAGTTATCCTAGTGTAACGATGTTCATGCATAACTATATTCTATATCTCAGTGTAAGTGGATTAGGTTATTGCTAAATTAATTGAAACGAAAAATTGTCACGTTTTTATATGTGTAAACTAAACATAAAGAAAATATATTGGATAGTGAAACTTCAATAAAATCATGTTATACATCATCAATACATACAATTTCTATTAATATAATACCTAAGCTAAGTTGGTCGTTTCTCCGGGTGAAGATGATGACGTCGCGTCTTCCTTCCTTGAATATTTACTTTTTACTACAGTTTATATACAAGTTCAATATTCACAGCATTTGGCGATGCTGTTGACGAAGTATATCTACACAGTTCTTTTTATATTGGTCGATATATATAGTACTTATCGATGCTGGTGATAACGAATATATATACAGTTCTTATTTACAATGTTCGACATAAATGTCAATTATCGATGCTGGTGATAACGAATATCTACACCGTTCTATTAACACTGACTACTCTGTCTGACAACAACTCTGCTGTGGTTGTTGATGTCGATGACTGTGTTCTGTCCTCTTTCTGTTGCACTTCGAAGTTTGAGCGTCTAGTCAGCAAATCTGCCAACGTATTTCTGCTACCCTTAATGTGCCTTTTAGAAAATGAGTAATTCTGAAGTATAAGAGCCCAACGATATATTCTGTTGTTCTTGGGGACTCCTGTTTCCATGACTGTCAGCGGGGAGTTGTCAGTTTCGACGACAAAATGCGTTCCTGCCAGGAATCTATGTAATTTACGGACACAGTATACAATAGCTAATGCCTCCAATTGAGAGACATCACACCTTGCTTCAGTTGGAGTGAGCTTGCGGCTTACATACATTATTGGATGAAGAATTCTTCATATTCCTGTAGTAGTACGCCCGCCACAGTTACTGCACTGGCGTCTGTTCTAAGAATATATTGTAAATCTGGGTTAGGTAACCGTAGGATAGGGATGTTACTAAAAAGATGCTTAAGTTTTGACATTGCACGAATTAAAATAGCATCTTGTACATCAATTTCCACATTAGATTTCAATAGATTAGAAAAAACACTGATAATTTCCGCCAAATTGGGGATACATTTGTTGTAATAATTTACTAATCCAAGTAAACTTCTCACTTGCTTCTTGGTGGTTCGCATAGTGAGGTTCAAAATTTTGGTTACAATTTTGTCATCAGTTTTCAAGTGCGTTTGCGTTTTCACTTGAAAACTGGCACTGTATGCCCGCATTTCAGCATTCCGTCTTCATGGAACTGATGACATGTAACACATCTATCGAAGTTAAGTACATCACTCGCAGCTACCACATTCTTTCCACATTGTAACATTTCCTCAGTCTCACTTTCATGCTCACTTTCACTCCCAGATGATGTATCAACAAGTACAGCATTAGTAGCTCTCAATCTCTGTCGTCCAACACATCTTGAACTATAGTGGCCATAAGAATGGCAAAAATAACATTTGACCGCTCGTCTATAGGTCTCTCTTTTGTTTTGTTGTTTCTTTACCATCATCTCAAGATGAGATGGGTAATTCGGATTTTTGTCACACATCCCAAATTGGTCGTGATAAAATTTGCAATATGGGCACTGTGGTGGCGTGGGTTTTTGGGGGTCTACTATTGGCAGCTGCCACTATCTCGCTTTCTTCGGTGTTAGTTTTAAATATGTCCCTGTTGGACAATATTCTTAAATATTTACAGCATTCAAAAAACAAAAGATGCTATTTTAACAGGCAACAACCAAAACTACTGGGGTACTTATCTGAATTGAATACTTTCAGCTTTTCAGGGCGTTTACGGGAGTCATCTCTTTCTCTCCGCTTACTTTCTGAAGATGTTATGAACGCTTCTACTCTGCACTCTGTTGTATAGAGCAGCAACAATTAATATTCAGAAAAACACGTATTAATATTATACTAAACACTCTGTCTGTCTCGTCGTTTCTTTCAGACAGGACGCTGAAATGCGAAATAAATTTGTTAACTTTGTTGTCGTCGTGTACTGTTGTCGTATAGTCTGTGTCACGTAGTCTTCACTGGTTTGGGGCATCCCTGAAACGTTCCTGTGAAAACATATTAAATTTCATTGTTATCACAATTTAATACATTTCATTACTTTACACACTTTCTTCTACGCCGTACATTCGTTCGAGCTTTCTGTGGTAACTTTTCCTGACAATTTTGTCGGTTATTAATTCATTCACTATCTGACCACTTTCTGGATTTTTTCACACGTCTTGACGTTACTCTTAATCAATAATTCATAGATTCGTTCACACGCTCTGCTATTACTTTTACTGTCGACCCGATGTTAAACATCCACACAGTAGGTCACAGGTTCATTTAAATCTTCTGACACCACTCTTACACAGTAGGTTACAGGTTCATTTAAATCTTCTGACACCACTCTTAGCCGCCTGTCAACATCCTAGATTATACACAGGCACGCTGGCTACTTCATCCATACCTCACAGAAAACAGTTGTATGGATGGAAATCATTCTACGTTTATTACAGGCGAATCCGATCGTACATATACAATCAAGCTGACTGTCTAGTCCCGTCTGTCCCAAGTTTACACGGCTCGCTGGCTTGCTCGCCCTAAAGTCCCGTGCGGTCAGCAGAACTACGTGCTGTGTCACCTGTCACGTAGTCCAGTCGTCCAGTACTCGCTAACCTGGGGTTTTACTACTGTTCAGTCTGTTTACGGGAGTTCTCCCGTGAACTCATGTCCCCTGGCGTATCCTCGGGGTTGGTCCCTGTTGTGTCCTAGATATGATACGTCCGTGTCCTAGTCTAAGTCCTGTCCTATACCTGTTCTAAGTTATACCTTCTTGTACTGTCCCTCTGTATCTATTCCCTTGTAAAGGTCCTTATCTGCGTCCTGTCTCTGTCCTTCTTCTACTTCTGTCTCTTGTCCTATTATGTCCTGTTCCACACTTTGACACTGCCATTGTTTTCGGAACAGCCAACGCCTCAAACCATCTAAATCAATGCAATGCGGTCTGCTTCCAAATCGTCTGCTGCTGATGCCAAAACCTGGACTCGGTGTGTCGGGGGGGGGGGGTATTGAATGTTGAACGCGTTCACTGCCCTCAGGCTACAGTAACAATGTTGCATGCCTTTTGCAGGACGTTGCGATCAACCTCAGGATGATTTTTTCTATGCTACTTACGTTCAGTAGTTTGCAATTTGAAAATGAAATTGGGGGAAGAACAGTATGGATTTGTGGAAGGAAAGGGTATAAACAATGCAACATATACGTTACGAACACTAATAGTTTTTAATAGAACACTAATTTTTCTCGTTTCACCTCGACACCGCAAGGTATAAGAGGAACTTGATGAGATGAGATGAGATGAACACTAATAGACAGATGAATAGAGAAACAGAAAGACATATATTTGTGATTCATAGATTATTCTATGGCATTTGATAAAGTAAAACATGATGAACTGATTAAAATGTTGGAAGATATTAACATTGAAGGGTCTCAGAATAATAAAGAATATTTACTGGAACAAAGTAGCAGCAATTGCAATGGGAAATAAAGAGGGTAGTTACGAACAAATAAAGTTAGGACAGCGACAAGGATGTGTCCTTTCACCGGATCTCTTCTCCCTCTATCAATCAATTAATCATGTGCCATGCCGGAAATCGTGGGCGGTCATGACTCGCCATTTCACTCGATCACCAGAGTCGTGAACCAGCTCAGTGTTCCTGTCTCAACCATGCCATGTGGCCAAGCCATCCAGATATTTACTTCTCGGTCTTCTCTTGGTCTATTCACTTCGATCTTGCCAGTTGTCACCAAAGTTCTCCAATTCATTTCTTCTCATAACATGTCCAAAAATGTTGACTGTCTACGTCTAATTTCTCTAATCAATTTACGATTTTCATTTGTCTCCTGTAGTACTTGGTCATTGGTTTTTCTGTCTGTCCATGGTATTCTTTGCATTCTTCTCAGAAACCACATTTCTGCAGCCATCAGATGTTTTTCAGTTTGACCGCTCATTGTCCAAGTTTCACATCCATACAAAAGAACAGGCTCTATTTAGCACCTCAACACTCTTTTTCTCGTTTCAGTTGACATCTTTTTATTGGTCAGTATGTTTTTCATCTTGCTAAAGGCTACTTTCGCCATGGCGATTCTTGTTCTAATCTCTTCAAGGCATCTCCCATCAGATGTTATGACTGTTCCGAGATAATTGTACCGATTCACTTGTTGAAGAATATTCCCATTTACTTGTATATTACATTGTGGTATTTCGTTCTTCCTAGTGACGACCATAATCTGTGTCTTTTTACAATTTAATTCTAACCCCAGTTGTTCACTGTGTGCAACAACCGCATCTACTAATTGTTGCAGATCCTGCTCATTGTCTGCAATCAATACTGTATCATCTGCATATCTAATGTTATTGATGTTTCGTCCTCCAATGCTGATTCCATTTATATCTTCTACATTTCTGAAAATATTTTCACTGTATAGGGAAAAAGATCTGGAGACATTACACATCCCTGCCTAACACCTCTCTTAATAGGCTGATAGTGTCCCACCTCATTATCAATCTTTATGGCAGCTTGTTGTTTCCAATATACGTTTTTTTATAAGTCTAATGTCTTTCCCATCAATTTGTAGATCTGCAAGCATATCTACCATGTTGACATGTCTTACTCTATCGAAAGCCTTTGTGTAGTCAATAAAGCAAAGATGTATATCTTTGTTTACTTCTATAGAACGTTCAATAACTGAACGCAGCATATACACAGCATTTACTGTACCCTTTCCTTCTACAAACCCACATTGTTCTTCCCCCATTTGAGGTTTTATTTTCTTCCTCACTCTTTGCATGACAATTCGTAGCAAAATCTTCGTGATGTGACTCATTTTACTAATTGTTCTATGTTGGTCACACTCCAAGGCTCCTGATTTCTTTGGGATTGCAATAAATACAGAATTACATAATTCAGAAGGTATATCTCCGGTATCATATAATGTGTTCAGCAGTGTGGTGGCTTGATCTATTTCATATTATTCTAAAGCTTTAATCTTTCTGTTGTGATGTTATCTGAACCTCGGGCCTTGCCAGGTTTCATATGTTTAAGAAGATTTCTAACCCCTGTCTTCAAAATTGGCGGCCCTTCATTATTAAATCGAATATCATACTGTTCATCTCTGTTATTATCATAAAGGTTTTTCACATAATCTGACCATGCATGTATAATCTGATCTTTTTCTATTATGATTTTCCGTCTTTAGTTTTTAGACAGCCTGCTGATGTACTTGTTATATTATTAGCAAGTTCCTGAATTCTTTTGTGCTCTAATTTAGTATTTTGACTGTTGTGTTGATTTTCAATTTCTAAGAACTTTTTCTTTTGCCTCTTTACATAATATTCTGACTTGTCTGTGAATTTCTTCATATTTGGTAGGATCATTTTTTGTTGAGGCTTCATGTTTCCATTAGTTGTAAAATTTCTTCAGTCATCCATTTCTTACGACCCACCTTCTTTCATTTTGTAATAGTTGTTTCTGCAGCCAACCTGATTGAATTCTTCAACATTTCCCATTGATCATCCACATCCTGGAATAGGATCTCTAGATCAGACAAAATTTCAAATCTGTTCTGTACTTCTATGTTGAATTTGTTTTGTATTTCCTTGTCATTACTCAATGTACACAAATCATTTTTAGTGTTTCCTGTTATATACTTGACTTTCTTCAACTGTATCCTCAATGTTCCTGTGATTAATCTGTGGTCACTATAACAATCAGCACTGGGAACTGTTTTTGCTAGTGTTAATGCGCTTCTAAATCTTCTGCTAATCAGAATGTAGTCAATCTGGTTTCTAATCCTGCTATCAGGACTCCTCCATGTCAATAATCTTCTAGGGTGTTGTTTACACCAGGTGTTTCCTACAATAATTTCCTGCTTTTTTGCCCACGTTACAAGTCTGTATCCTCTTTCATTTCTCTCTCCTAAACCATAGTTTCTTACTGTGTATTTATCACCTTGATTTCCTACTTTTGCACTGAAGTCCTCTATTATGATGTTTATTTCTGAATTTTTACATTTCTTTAAATCAGACTCTTATGTCATTATAAAATTCATCTACACTATCTTTACTGTATTCCCATGTTGGGGTATATACTTGAATAACATATATGCTAAAAGGTCTGCCGCCTAATTTAACTAGTAGAAATCTGTCTGACATGGCCCAATATCCTTGAACAGAATTTGATGTTTGCCGGTCCAAGATAATTGCCACCCTCCTTTGTCGATCTTCTCCTCCAGAATAAATAATCTTAAAATCTTGATCTATCTTAATGCCTGCTCCTGTCCATCTCGTTTCGCACATCCCTAAAATATTAATTTTCTCTCTTTCCATTTCTTGTTTGATGTTAACTAATTTTTCGTCGTCGTTTAACGTCCTAACATTCCATGTTGCTAATTGTAATGTCTCTGTCCTTGTTTTGCGATGATCTGTCTTTAGGCGAATCATAATGAATTAGGCACTTTTAAAGAAGGTATTTTGCCATTGCTTTCCTTCCATGGCAGTGACCATTCTGTTCGGTGACGCCAGCCATTGTCTCGTGAAAGAGATCTTCTGTCTACAATCGGGAAACTTGAGACCATAACCAACAACTATCTGCCGGCTGCCCTCAAAATTTCATCCACCACCTGCCTTCCGTGGCTTCTTTTGAACACTTCCAATAAACAAATACGAAATAATACCACATAATCCACAGGAAAACACCAAAAACAGCGTCTCCCGAAGAATAAACGCGTCAGGTCGTCGCCGTTTTTACCGGAATCTCCCCTCCCTCTATAGCGAAGTAATAATGAGAAAGATCAAAGAGAAGCCTGGAATACTAATCGGAGGTTACAATATAAACAATATAAGCTAAGCAGATGACAGTATTGGTTGCGGATAATGCTACAGATCTACAGCAATTGTTGGACATTGTAGTAACAGAGGGTACAAACAAAGGACTCTCCTTGAATATCAAGAAAACAGCAATAATGGTGATATCAAAGAAAACGATGATACCAAAATGTGAAATAGAAATAGAAGGGAACATTCTTAACCAGGTGGATAGTTTTAAATACGTAGGGGCATTTATAACATCAGGTGAGAGATGTACAACAGAGATTAAGAGCAGTATAGGGCGAGCCAAGATTGCATTTAAGAAAATGAAGAGTATCCTATGCAGTAAGTCGCTATCATTGAATGTAAAAAAGAGAGTGCCAAAATGCTATATAGAACCTGTATGGCACAACGCAAAAACGTACGAATGAGAGTGGAATGTCCTTCGTACCCGGAACAGCTCTGGTTATTTTGTTTTCCGGGCACAGCGTCCAGCAGATATCCGTACAGAAAGCTCGCTGAGTGGATGTCGTCTGCAGGCCGACCATTCCTGTTTTGTGCGGGAAGCGGCCTGTGGCGAACGAAATGCCCAATACATGGAAGTGAGGAATTAAAGCAGCCATGTGCAGGACGTGGCGATTTCTTGAGTTAGCACACTACCAGAGCGCTATGTATTGGCTCTGCAATTATGGAAGCCTCCTTAGATAGCGGTAAATGCCCATAGACTACCCCTGCCTTCCCTTGAGGGCTGACCGTGAAGTCTTCGACCGTTCTAACTTGACCAGCTGGGATGTGGACGGCATAATAAAAGTGAGAGTCCCCCAGGACGGCTAATCTGGTTTAAAAAACACCCGCTAAAGTCTGATGTCACCGCAATTGTGTCTGAAAAAAACACTCCGGATGAGCGCAAAAGAAGAAGAAGAAGAAGAAGAAGAAGAAGAAGAAGAAGAAGAAGAAGAAGAAGAGGAAGAAGAAGAAGAAGAAGAGGAACCTGTATTGCTGTATGGCAGTGAATCTTGGAATGTAAATGAACAAATTAGGAAGAACTTGGAAGCAAAAGAGATGTGTTTCCTAAGACGAATGTTGCGAATTTCTTGGACTGACAAAGTAACTAACGACTGCCTGAAAGAGGCTAATGAAACTAAAACATTATACACAACAACAAGAAAGAGACAAACAGCTTTCTTTGGTAACATGATGAGAAGGGAGGGATTATAGAACATCGCAACGATTGGAAAGATCAAAGGGAAGAGAGGTAGAGGCAGATCAAGAGAAATGATGCTGGACGAATTGAGACGGTGGCACGGAGAAATATCATCATCGGAGTTGATCCAGAGCACCAAAGACCGAGATCTGTGGAGAGACATGAACGCTTACGCCAGCCGGCAAGGTACTTGATGATGACGAAGATGATAAGAATTGCGCCAAAGGCTTTCAGTACCATGTAATCTGTGTATTTCTACGGCCAGTCTACACCTGGCTTCTTTGTAAGATCATCCATTGTTGATTGCGGAGCCAAGATATACAAAAGTAAGAGGGTAGTTGTTGTAACTGACAATGGTTTGTTATGTTGCTTAAAGGGAGTAGACGATTAGACTGAAGCCTATAGCATTACAGATTGAATTATAAATCAGTTAGGTAAAAGTGGTAAAGATTATATTATGGTTCGATTTATTATGGTTTCGCTCATTAACGAAAATATTAGCATCGTTCGTATCCATTGTTTCATTTCAGGCCACACCATCCAACATTGCGGAGCTGCCCAGCCCGAGCGATGGCTCCAAGGACAACCTAATCAAGCATACGTTACCATCCCCGCATGACCAAGGTCAGGAAAACCCGGTGTTCTCCTTCGACTCGGTATCGCTCTTCTCCAGGGCCCCATCCAGAGCCTCGGACATTCAGCAGACATCTGATGCTTCGTTTCGGGCTTTGCCGCCCATCAGACGAGGCAGTTATTTCCCCTTCTTGCCGTCTGCCAGCAGAAATAACCTAGTAGTGCCACCATTGACTGCCATAGAACAAGGTAGGACGTTCTTCTTCTTCTTCTTCTTCTTCTTCTTCTTCTTCTTCTTCTTCTTCTTCTTCTTCCTCCTCCTCCTCCAACTCCTCTTCCTTCTCCCCCTCTGCTTCTTGTTCTTATTCCTCTTATTCTTTTTGTTCTTCTTCACACACTTCTGTAAAACATTTCCTATAGTCGACTTACATATATATTGATTATGTGGTTGTTTCGGGATTTGAAATTTAAATATTGAGCACAACCCACTACTGGCAACGCTGATCGCATCTTCTTCTTCTTCTTCTTCCTCCTCCTCCAACTCCTCTTCCTTCTCCCCCTCTGCTTCTTGTTCTTATTCCTCTTATTCTTTTTGTTCTTCTTCACACACTTCTGTAAAACATTTCGTATAGTCGACTTACATATATATTGATTATGTGGTTGTTTCGGGATTTGAAACTTAAATATTGAGCACAACCCACTCCTGGCAACGCTGATCGCATTCTGGTATGAACCTAAGGCCTATCCACGTCAATATGGAAGCACTATACTCGAGTTTCGCCCTCGTTTGAGCTCGTCAGTAGTGCATATCCCTGACCGGATCAATATTTAAATTTCAAATCCCGAAACAACCACATAATCAATTTATTATTGCTCACTGGATTTAGGAGGCCTGGTGTTCCTTGCCAGTGAGAAGTCCTGATCGTTCGGGTCCCATCGATTGACGGACGTCGGTCGCGGCGATTGGGCAATCTTGAGCATAGCCTACGATGGGTAGCGTTGTGATGTTCTGCTGTGATAATTTGGTGTGTCCAGTGTGTGCCGCGTGGTTACACACCCGCTTCACACGCGTGATCCGGGACTGTTTCCGGATCCGGTCAGGGATATGCACTACTGACGAGCTCAAACGAGGGCGAAACTCGAGTATAGTGCTTCCATATTGACGTGGATAGGCCTTAGGTTCATACCAGAATGCGATCGGCGTTGCCAGTAGTGGGTTGTGCTCAATATTTAAATTTCAAATCCCGAAACAACCACATAATCAATTTATTATTGCTCACTGGATTTAGGAGGCCTGGTGTTCCTTGCCAGTGAGAAGTCCTGATCGTTCGGGTCCCATCGATTGACGGACGTCGGTCGCGGCGATTGGGCAATCTTGAGCATAGCCTACGATGGGTAGCGTTGTGATGTTCTGTTGTGATAATTTGGTGTGTCCGGTGTGTGCCGCGTGGTTACACACCCGCTTCACACGCGTGATCCGGGACTGTTTCCGGATCCGGTCAGGGATATGCACTACTGACGAGCTCAAACGAGGGCGAAACTCGAGTATAGTGCTTCCATATTGACGTGGATAGGCCTTAGGTTCATACCAGAATGCGATCGGCGTTGCCAGCAGTGGGTTGTGCTCAATATTTAAATTACATATATATACTTATTGTTTATATTATATTATATTATATTATATTATATTATATTATATTATACTAGCTGACCCGGCCCGGCTTCGCCCAGACCCTGGCTGGGATCTGTCTGTCTGTCTGTCTGTCTGTCTGTCTGTCTGTCTGTCTATCTGTCTGTCTGACCCGGCCCGGCTTCGCCCAGCTCCTGATGGGGAGCATCTTATTTAATTCATATCAATCAATCATGTGAGTAGTATAGTGGGGCGCCCAGACACACAAAAACACATCCAAGATGGCGACTGGTGATATTATGAAGGAAATATGGGGGTTTTGGGGAAAATTGCCGACTGGGTAAAAAAAAAATTTTTTGGCGGCGTGTGGGAACGGGTCTATTGTTTTTGACGGGTGATGGCGGGTAAGTTTCTGTGAAAGTAATTAAGGTAAAAGTAGTCGTGTCTATGTTGGTTGGTTCTGTAAAAGTACTGGAAAGAGAGGGTGTGAGTACGGATGAGGAAGGGCTGTAAGTTATATATTTTGGTTAGAAAGGAACGAGTATATGAATGTGTTAGTATGCGTGGTGTAGTGATGTATAAACTGCCAAGGGTGTGATGGGTCGTGGTTTCTACTCATGGGTTGGATATATGGTGGTGGCGTAGACATCTCATAATGTGTCTGTTCACTATGCGTGGTGAGTAATGTATAAACTGCCAAGGGTGTGATGGGTCGTGGTTATACTCGACGAAGTAAGAGGTGTAGATGGTTACTATCATCTGAACAGTGTGATAGTAGTGTCTAAGTGAAAGTAAAGGGTGGTATGTAGCTTATTCACTACCATCATTACAAAGGAAATCTTATAAAATTATAATGGGTGTCATTTGATGGTAAGGGTTGGGTATTAGTGGTCAAGTAGGAGTGGTCGATATAGGGGTGGTCATAAATGTAATAAGAGGTGTTATGTTCGCAGTTACACACTGGTCAACCAGTGGTCAAGTAAGGGTCAAGTAGTCAAGTGAGGAAATTTGAGGGAAAAGTGATTGTAATGATATGGTGGTGATTAAAGAGTGGTAAATTAGTGGTCAAGCAGTGGTCAAGTGGTCAAGTAAGGAAAATTTTAGGGAAAATTGGTCGTAGCAACATGGTAATCCTTAAAGGATGGTAAATTAGTGGTCAAGTAGTGGTCAAGTGGTGGTCAAGCAGTGGTCAAGCGGTGGTTAAGTGAGGAAAATTTTAGGGAAATTTTAGGGAAAAGTGATTGTAATGATATGGTGATGATTAAAGAGTGGTAAATTAATGGTCAAGCAGTGGACAAGTGGTCAAGTAAGGAAATTTTAGGGGAAAGTGATTGTAATGATATGGTGGTGATTAAAGAGTGGTAAATTAGTGGTCAAGCAGTGGTCAAGCAGTGGTTAAGTGAGGAAAATTTTAGGGAAATTTTAGGGAAAAGTGATTGTAATGATATGGTGATGCTTAAAGGGTGGTAAATTAGTGGTCAAGCAGTGGTCAAGCAGTGGTCAAGTGGTCAAGTAAGGAATATTTTAGCGGAAAGTAGTTGTAGCGACATGGTGATGGTTAAATGGTGGTAAATTAGTGGTTAAAGGGTGGTAAATTAGTGGCCAAGTAGTGGTCAAGTAATGGTCAAGTGGTCGAGTGACCACTTAAATTGTAGAGGAAAGTACGTATAATGCAAGGGTGGTGGTTAAAGTGATCAATGACGTGGTCAAGCAGTGGTCAAGCAGTGGTCAAGTAGTCGAGTGACCACTTAAATTGTAGGGGAAAGTACGTATAGTGCAATGGTGGTGGGTAAAGTGAGGAAGAATCAATAGTAGTGATAATAGTACTACCAATATTAGTGACAAGAATATTAGCTGGTGCGTTGTTAGAGATACAAGTATCTTTTTGTGGGGTGTGTAAAACGCATACAAAGAGGGTCATACAACCACAAAGACAGACAAGTACACACATACAGACACAGAAGTACAGACAAACCATTCCATTACTACTATCATTACAACTATACTCAAGTACACACCCATAAACAAATACACAAGAACACTCAAAGACAGATACAGAGACAACCAAGTACACACACACACACATACACACCCATCGCCTAGGATTACTACTGTCATCACAACTATACTCAAGTACACACCCATAAACAAATACACAAAGAGGACCACACAAACCATTACTACTGGTACCACAACCAGTACAGACACACTCACCCATAAACAAGTCGTGGCCCTACAAGAATATCACAAACCACATACCCTTTTTGGTAAAGAGCGGGGATGTCCGAGACAGCCCCTACGTCATCAACACCATAGGCAAAAGTCATTAAGTGGTAGCATGAGTCATCGGTTTGTGGGGAAGCAGGCGGGCGTGAGAATACCTTGTCTAACTGCCACGTCAGCTATGTAGGGTGCAGACCCAGTGTATAAAATAGACGGCGTCTCTTGTGAGCACAGTACCAGTTCACGGGCTGACTTGGGTATCTACAGAGTTATTTTTGTGAAACCTGGTGTTGTAAGTCGCTTAGTGTAGTAAGCAGATATTGTTCACGTGCTGACTTGGCTAGCTATAGCAGTGAAACAGGTTGGTGTGAGCCATATTCGTTTCGTCGGCCTCTGATAAAACAGTGAAACATTGTATACATCAGAACTTTTTTCGCGGTTGTAAAAACCGAAAGTGTGTCTTATGACCAGTTTATCAATATGACCACCAGATCTACTTTCACGTGTTCAGTGTGCGACAAAGCCTATTGTTATAACTATAATCTTAATCGTCACATTCGGACCATTCACGGTACGAAATCATACTTATGTCATATCTGTGGACAACTTTTCAACAGAAAAGACAATCTACAAAGACATATGCGAACACACCATCAACCACGTATGAATACAACAAACACTACAACACCAGAGACGACAGCACCACCTGTATATTTACACCAGCCTCGTAGTGTAAGTCAAGTACCAGACTGCCACCACTGTGACTTCAATGATAACCGTACCCGCTACAATGGGAACATTCACAATGATTATCCATGTCAGGTACGTGACAATCTATACAATTCGAACCTACAACGTTACTTACATCACCAGACACCACGAGAAAGGATGACACCCTTAGACACCCTGGCAAAAAGTCCACTCATAGTAGCAGAGGATATCCAACCAAAGGATAGAGACAGCTTGGCAGCCCTTAAGGCGTACTGCAAGGACCTCTCGATTATGCTACCCAATCAAGTAGTAGTATTAGAAAAAAGTGTCGACCACCGCTACCGGGTGGTTTTGGTATGATAAAAAGAAGTATTCAGATAGCTTGTATGAAGGATCAACTCTCATACATGTCTTTATTCTGGATCCGAAACAAATAAGGTATGTGTGATGACTTCGACAATAACAACAGTGTTGTGTTACCCAATCAAGCTATATCAGTCAACTGTATACTCAAAAATGAAGAGCACTAATCCAGAACTTTTTGATTTTTCACTAATCGTGTATGTCATTGATTTTTTTCTTATGATGTATATCTAAACTGTTTTTCACTAATCATGTATGTCATTGATGTTTTCTTATGATATATCACTAAACTGTTTTGATGAATATGTTGTGAACACACATATTTTGGTGATAAAAATATTGAAATCAAGATTTTTGTTTTGTTGATTTTCTTTAGTGGGTTGTTTTCATGACGTTTTCCTCTTCTTATCGGAGAGGGGATGAACAGAAACACATACAGACATGCACAGAGACATTTTATTCAGACATGAACAAAATCGGGGGAAATGTTATGGCAAATACAGAAATATTTCAGTCAAATGTATGAAAACTATGACAATATGATTACCAAATACGGGAAGAGACTTTCAATCAAATTTATAAATATTTCAACTAAACTTATAAAAACTAGGAAAATTTGTCAACCAAAAGGGAAAAGGTCAACCAAATACTGAAATATCTCAACCAAAACTTATAAAAATATCATCAATTCTTATAAATAAAATAGAAAAATGCGTCAGACAAATCGAAAAATGTTGGCCGAATTCAGATATAACTCGAACAAATTTATAAAAAGATAGGAAAAAATATTACCCAACACAACTAAAATGTTGACCAAAGTTATAAATAGCACATCCAAACTTATGAACAGTAGGAAACTTTGTTAACCTTATAAAAAAGTAGGAATATTTGTCAAACAAAGCGAAGCAAGTAAAGACATATTTCAATCAAACTTATAAACGTGTCATCCAAAGTGATAAAAACTAGGAAAATCTGTCAGTCAGTCTAAGAAATAGCTATGGAAAAGTAAGAACTATGTCGACCAAACTAAGGCAAAGGTGTTACCAAAATTATGAAAAATGTAACTTCTGTAGTTATCTCATACGTGTCTTGAAGTTTTATCTGAAAACCCGTTATCAATGTCACCACTTTCTCGATTTTACATTACCGAAACCTCCAACTTCACCGTATCTGCTACAGAAACCCTTATACAGACTAAGCACTCATCTCTCCACACTCTTGGTTTCTTTCTAACACATACTGGTCACATCAAACAAGAACTTCAAACCTCCATTGTACACGTGGTCCATTGAAACAGACATAACAACATTTATGGTAAGGTCGTCTATGGTTCCAACTAGTATAGTTTCTGTATCATCTAGGTATTCATCATCACGGAACCATTTCCCATGGCTGCCAGCTTCAACTTTCCATACCACAATGTCTGCTACACTATCCTTTCATTGTTCCAGCTTTCAACAATACAACGGTTTTTTTCTCGAAGTCTGCCTAAAATAACATTTCTTAGGGTGTCCACTCCTAGCTCACTTTACCATTTCACATCTGCAATAACGACAAGTCTGCAAGCAACCACCACTGTCTGTTATAAATTCGGCCTTTCTTAAAAACACACCTACCTTAGTGAACTCATGAATACCAGCTACCATATCTTCTAACCGACTTTCGATGTTTCATAACAAATAACACTAACATTCTTTTTGATTACAGAACAATATAATTTCTGGTGACTAGGCAGATTTTCCAGCCTAATGGAGGTAAAGCATCTGTCTCCCTGACCTACTAAGCGCTATTCTAAACAACGAATACGGTCATCGATCAGCACCCCTAAGAAGAACTTGAAAAAACAATAGAGATTGGGTTCCTGAGACGAATTATCTGAATTCGTTGGACTACCACAGTAATTAATGATGAACGCCTAAGGAAAATAGAGCATTATATACACCAAACACAACAAACTCTTTCTTACTAACCCTAACCCTAATTATACATAATTTAACCCTAACCTAACCCCTAACCCTACCTATTCACCAAACACAACAAACTCTTTCTGTAAGAGACATAGACACAAACCACTGTTAGAAACCGAAAAAGTTACATTTTAATTAACACTTAAAATTATTAAATCGTAATTTTCTTGCGCCAAATGTAAGCTCGATATAGTCCTATACATAATCTATACCTATACCTATACTTAGTCTATATCTGTATATTAAGTGAAGCGAAATAAAATTACGATTTAATATTTTTAAGTGTTAATTAAAATGTAACTTTTTCGGTTTCTAACAGTGGTTTGTGTCTATGTCTCTTACAGAAAGTTTTTGTTGTGTTTGGTGAATAGGTAGGGTTAGGGGTTAGGTTAGGGTTAAATGATGTATAATTAGGGTTAGGGTTAGTAAGAAAGAGTTTGTTGTGTTTGGTGTATATAATGCTCTATTTTCCTTAGGCGTTCATCATTAATTACTGTGGTAGTCCAACGAATTCAGATAATTCGTCTCAGGAACCCAATCTCTGTTGTTTTTTCAAGTTCTTCTTAGGGGTGCTGATCGATGACCGTATTCGTTGTTTAGAATAGCGCTTAGTAGGTCAGGGGGACAGATGCTTTACCTCCATTAGGCTGGAAAATCTGCCTAGTCACCAGAAATTATATTGTTCTGTAATCAAAAAGAATGTTAGTGTTATTTGTTATGAAACATCGAAAGTCGGTTAGAAGATATGGTAGCTGGTATTCATGAGTTCACTAAGGTAGGTGTGTTTTTAAGAAAGGCCGAATTTATAACAGACAGTGGTGGTTGCTTGCAGACTTGTCGTTATTGCAGATGTGAAATGGTAAAGTGAGCTAGGAGTGGACACCCTAAGAAATGTTATTTTAGGCAGACTTCGAGAAAAAAACCGTTGTATTGTTGAAAGCTGGAACAATAAAAGGATAGTGTAGCAGACATTGTGGTATGGAAAGTTGAAGCTGGCAGCCATGGGAAATGGTTCCGTGATGATGAATACCTAGATGATACAGAAACTATACTAGTTGGAACCATAGACTACCTTACCATAAATGTTGTTATGTCTGTTTCAATGGACCACGTGTACAATGGAGGTTTGAAGTTCTTGTTTGATGTGACCAGTTTGTGTTAGAAAGAAACCAAGAGTGTGGAGAGATGAGTGCTTAGTCTGTATAAGGGTTTCTGTAGCAGATACGGTGAAGTTGGAGGTTTCGGTAATGTAAAATCGAGAAAGTGGTGACATTGATAACGGATTTTCAGATAAAACTTCAAGACACGTATGAGATAACTACAGAAGTTACATTTTTCATAATTTTGGTAACACCTTTGCCTTAGTTTGGTCGACATAGTTCTTACTTTTCCATAGCTATTTCTTAGACTGACTGACAGATTTTCCTAGTTTTTATCACTTTGGATGACACGTTTATAAGTTTGATTGAAATATGTCTTTACTTGCTTCGCTTTGTTTGACAAATATTCCTACTTTTTTATAAGGTTAACAAAGTTTCCTACTGTTCATAAGTTTGGATGTGCTATTTATAACTTTGGTCAACATTTTAGTTGTGTTGGGTAATATTTTTTCCTATCTTTTTATAAATTTGTTCGAGTTATATCTGAATTCGGCCAACATTTTTCGATTTGTCTGACGCATTTTTCTATTTTATTTATAAGAATTGATGATATTTTTATAAGTTTTGGTTGAGATATTTCAGTATTTGGTTGACCTTTTCCCTTTTGGTTGACAAATTTTCCTAGTTTTTATAAGTTTAGTTGAAATATTTATAAATTTGATTGAAAGTCTCTTCCCGTATTTGGTAATCATATTATCATAGTTTTCATACACTTAACTGAAATATTTCTGTATTTGCCATAACTTTTCCCCCGATTTTGTTCATGTCTGTATAAAATGTCTCTGTGCATGTCTGTATGTGTTTCTGTTCATCCCCTCTCCGATAAGAAGAGGAAAACGTCATGAAAACAACCCACTAAAGAAAATCAACAAAACAAAAATCTTGATTTCAATATTTTTATCACCAAAATATGTGTGTTCACAACATATTCATCAAAACAGTTTAGTGATATATCATAAGAAAAAATCAATGACATACATGATTAGTGAAAAACAGTTTAGATATATATCATAAGAAAAAAAATCAATGACATACACGATTAGTGAAAAACAGTTTAGATATATATCATAAGAAAAATATCAATGACATACACGATTAGTGAAAAATCAAAAATTTCTGGATTAGTGCTCTTCATTTTTGAGTATACAGTTGAATGATATAGCTTGATTGGGTAACACAACACTGTTGTTATTGTCGAAGTCATCACACATACCTTATTTGTTTCGGATCCAGAATAAAGACATGTATGAGAGTTGATCCTTCATACAAGCTATCTGAATACTTCTTTTTATCATACCAAAACCACCCGGTAGCGGTGGTCGACACTTTTTTCTAATACTACCACTTGATTGGGTAGCATAATCGAGAGGTCCTTGCAGTACGCCTTAAGGGCTGCCAAGCTGTCTCTATCCTTTGGTTGGATATCCTCTGCTACTATGAGTGGACTTGTTGCCAGGGTGTCTAAGGGTGTCATCCTTTCTCGTGGTGTCTGGTGATGTAAGTAACGTTGTAGGTTCGAATTGTATAGATTGTCACGTACCTGACAGGGATAATCATTGTGAATGTTCCCATTGTAGCGGGTACGGTTATCATTGAAGTCACAGTGGTGGCAGTCTGGTACTTGACTTACACTACGATTTTGGTGTAAATATACAGGTGGTGCTGTCGTCTCTGGTGTTGTAGTGTTTGTTGTATTTATACGTGGTTGATGGTGTGTTCGCATGTGTCTTTGTAGATTGTCTTTTCTGTTGAAAAGTTGTCCACAGATATGACATAAGTATGATTTCGTACCGTGAATGGTCCGAATGTGACGATTAAGATTATAGTTATAACAATAGGCTTTGTCGCACACTGAACACGTGAAAGTAGATCTGGTGGTCATATTGATAAACTGGTCATAAGACACACTTTCGGTTTTTACAACCGCGAAAAAAGTTCTGATGTATACAATGTTTCACTGTTTTATCAGAGGCCGACGAAACGAATATGGCTCACACCAACCTGTTTCACTGCTATAGCTAGCCAAGTCAGCACGTGAACAATATCTGCTTACTACACTAAGCGACTTACAACACCAGGTTTCACAAAAATAACTCTGTAGATACCCAAGTCAGCCCGTGAACTGGTACTGTGCTCACAAGAGACGCCGTCTATTTTATACACTGGGTCTGCACCCTACATAGCTGACGTGGCAGTTAGACAAGGTATTCTCCACCTGCTTCCCCACAAACCGATGACTCATGCTACCACTTAATGACTTTTGACTATGGTGTTGATGACGTAGGGGCTGTCTCGGACATCCGCGTTCTTTACCAAAAAGGGTATGTGGTTTGTGAACTTCTTGTAGGGCCACGATTTGTTTATGGGTGAATGTGTCTGTACTGATTGTGGTACCAGTAGTAATGGTTTGTGTGGTCCTCTTTGTGTATTTGTTTATGGGTGTGTACTTGAGTATAGTTGCGATGACAGTAGTAATCCTAGGCGATGGGTGTGTATGTGTGTGTGTGTACTTGGTTGTCTCTGTATTTGTCTTTGAGTGTTCTTGTGTATTTGTTTATGGGTGTGTACTTGAGTATAGTTGTGATGATAGTAGTAATGGAATGGTTTGTCTGTACTTCTGTGTCTGTATGTGTGTACTTGTCTGTCTTTGTGGTTGTATGACCCTCTTTGTATGCGTTTTACACACCCCACAAAAAGATACTTGTATCTCTAACAACGCACCAGCTAATATTCTTGTCGCTAATATTGGTAGTACTATTATCACTACTATTGATTCTTCCTCACTTTACCCACCACCATTGCACTATACGTACTTTCCCCTACAATTTAAGTGGTCACTCGACTACTTAACCACTGCTTGACCACTGCTTGACCACGTCATTGATCACTTTAACCACCACCCTTGCATTATACGTACTTTCCTCTACAATATAAGTGGTCACTCGACCACTTGACCATTACTTGACCACTACTTGACCACTAATTTACCACTCTTTAACCACTAATTTACCACCCTTTAACCATCACTATGTCGCTACAACTACTTTCCGCTAAAATTTTCCTTACTTGACCACTGCTTGACCACTAATTTACCACCCTTTAAGCATCACCATATCATTACAATCACTTTTCCCTAAAATTTCCCTAAAATTTTCCTCAATTAACCACCGCTTGACCACTGCTTGACCACTACTTGACCACTGCTTGACCACTAATTTACCACTCTTTAATCACCACTATATCAATTCAATCACTTTCCCCTAAAATTTCCTTACTTGACCACTGCTTGACCACTGCTTGACCATTAATTTACCACTCTTTAATCACCACCATATCATTACAATCACATTTCCCTAAAATTTCCCTAAAATTTTCCTCACTTGACCACTGCTTGACCACCACTTGACCACTACTTGACCACTAATTTACCATCCTTTAAGGATTACCATGACGCTACGACCAATTTTCCCTAAAACTTTCCTTACTTGACCACTTGACCACTACTTGACCGCTGCTTGACCACTAATTTACCACTCTTTAATCACCACCATATCATTACAATCACTTTTCCCTCAAATTTCCTCACTTGACTACTTGACCCTTACTTGACCACTGGTTGACCAGTGTGTAACTGCGAACATAACACCTCTTATTACATTTATGACCACCCTTATATCGACCACTCCTACTTGACCACTAATACCCACCCCTTACCATCAAATGACACCCATTATAACTGTATAAGATTTCCTTTGTAATGATGGTAGTGAATAAGCTACATACCACCCTTTACTTTCACTTAGACACTACTATCACACTGTTCAGATGATAGTAACCATCTACACCTCTTACTTCGTCGAGTATAACCACGACCCATCACACCCTTGGCAGTTTATACATTACTCACCACGCATAGTGAACAGACACATTATGAGATGTCTACGCCACCACCATATATCCAACCCATGAGTAGAAACCACGACCCATCACACCCTTGGCAGTTTTTACATCACTACACCACGCATACTAACACATTCATATACTCGTTCCTTTCTAACCAAAATATATAACTTACAGCCCTCCCTCATTCGTACTCACACCCTCTCTTTCCAGTACTTTTACAGAACCAACCAACATAGACACGACTACTTTTACCTTAATTACTTTCACAGAAACTTACCCGCCATCACCCGTCAAAAAAATAGACCCGTTCCCACACGCCGCCAAAAAATTTTTTTTTTTACCCAGTCGGCAATTTTCCCCAAAACCCCCATATTTCCTTCATAATATCACCAGTCGCCATCTTGGATGTGTTTTTGTGTGTCTGGGCGCCCCACTATACTACTCATGTGCCATGCCGGAAAGCGTGGGCGGTCATGACTCGCCATTTCACTCGATCACCAGTGTCGTGGATCAGCTCAGTGTTCCTGTCTTGTCCATGCCATGTGGCCAAGCCATCCAGGTATTTTCCTCTCGGTCTTCCTCTTGGTCTGTTCCCCTCGATCTTGCCAGTTGTCACTAAGTTCTCCAATCCATTTCTTCTCATAACATGTCCAAAAAATTTTGACTGTCTACGTCTAATTTCTCTAATCAGTTTACGATGTTCATTTGTCTCCTGTAGTACTTGGTCATTGGTTTTTCTGTCTGTCCATGGTATTCTTTGCATTTTCCTCAGAAACCACATTTCTGCAGCCAACAGATTCTTTTCAGCTTGACTGCTCATTGTCCAAGTTTCACATCCATACAAAAGAACAGGCTCTATGTATCCCCTCAACACTCTTTTTCTCGTTTCAATTGACATCTTTTTATTGGTCAGAATGTTTTTCATCTTGCTAAAGGCTACTTTCGCCATGGCGATTCTTGTTCTAATCTCTTTAAGGCATCTCCCATCAGATGTTATGACTGTTCCAAGATAATTGCACCGATTCACTTGTTGAAGAATATTTCCATTTACTTGTATATTACATTGTGGCACTTCTTCCTTCCTAGTGACGACCATAACCTGAGTCTTTTTACA
This sequence comes from Cepaea nemoralis, assembly GCA_014155875.1. Classification (NCBI taxonomy): domain Eukaryota; kingdom Metazoa; phylum Mollusca; class Gastropoda; order Stylommatophora; family Helicidae; genus Cepaea; species Cepaea nemoralis. Next base: position 62,875 of record JACEFZ010027823.1, on the reverse strand, counting down.
ATTTAATTCTAACCCCAGTTGCTCACTGTGTACAACAACCGCATTTATATATATAAGAGAATACTGAAATGGTGTATTATGTTGTATGGAACTGATTTGCTGTATGGCAGTTTCTTTTTCTTCTTCTGCGATCAACGTTTGCTACGTGTGGTACATAGCATCCATTGTAGTACGTCAGTGGCTCTCAATCAGTGGGGAACTCCCCCCCCCCCCACCGGGGGAGGGGGGTTTAGGGTTTCCGGGGGGGGGGGGGGGGAGAGAAATTAAGATTATTCCAAGATCACGCTAATACAAGAACCTATTATATGATAGTGTTTTTCCGTCTATACCTTACGGTTTTGTACTTCTCGCCCTTCTGAAATTACTTGCATAACGTAAGTAAATCCACAAATCACGTTTTATGTAGATGTCTAGACTTGTTCTAGTATGTGTTATTAAATTTAGCTTCCATTTTTCGTATACTGTGTAGGGGCGGGGGTAGGGGGAGAGATTTATGGTAAGGATATACGAAATGGGGGGATGACATTCTGAGCATACGGTGAAGGGGTGCATGGGCTAAAAAGATTGAGAACCACTGAAGACGTAGATGTTGGCTTTCTTGTCCCATGCCACTTCGGCAAACATCTTCCGATTTCGACGGTTGAGGTTTCTTCTCTGGATCCCTCCTTCGATAAGTAGACTGCCTTTCTGGTCTTGTGGGCTCTCCCTGCACACATTTTGTGTCGGGCTTTGCTGCCTTATCCGTTGTTCTTACAAGAATCTGCACGATGTAGTGGTGATGTATGGCACAGAATCATGGAACGTGGATGAACAAAGTAGGATGAACTTGAAAGCAACACAGATATGGTTCCTGATACGAAGGTTGTAAATGCCTTGGACTGCCAGACTAACTAACGACGATTGTCTGGAGATGCTAATGAAAGTTGAACATTATATTCAGCTATAAGAAAGTGACAAGCAGCATGCTTTGGTCATGTCATGAGAAGAGAATGAATGAACGAACGAACGAACAAACTTTATTTTGAAGGGGTTAAGAATTGGGAACTCAGACCCGTTTAACATTTTGCCCTTCTATCACTCTCTTTTATACATTATTTCATCCACACATCATTCGAATCTAACTGAGAACAAAAATCAATACTACACGACTCAGTAATATTAATGAATGATGTGGCAATTGTTATTAGCTATGAGGAACATACTGGTCTACCAAAAGGCTGTTATACTAGGGTTTTATTATTATTATTATTATTATTATTATTATTATTATTATTATTATTATTATTATTATTATTATTATTAACAGGGAAGATAATCCGTACTGAGATAGCGTTCGAAAAATTTGCGATTATATGTATAAGGATTGATCATGTCTTTGTTTTCTTCTGGAAGATTGTTCCACAGCTGATCTGCGGAGTACGCTAAGCTTGTTTTGTATAAGAGAGACGTTGGAAAATATCGTGACGACTGGAAAGATCATTGAGATAATAAAGAGAGAGGTAGACAGAGAGAAATGATGCTGGATGGATTGAGGCGGTGGAAGAATATCATATACATAGTTGATTCAGAATATCAAGCATCGAGGTCTGAGGTGACACATGAACGTCTACGCCGGTAGGCAGAGCACTCAATGATGGTGATGATGAATAGACTGCATTAGATTTTGTGCTTGATTCGAAACTACCATTCGTTCTGTTTTGCTAACGTTAAATGATAATCCCTTCGACCAGCATCTTTCCAGTCATCATCATCATGTGTCATGCCGATAAGCGTGGACGGTCATGTTTCGTCATCTCACACGATTACCAGGGTCATGAATCAGCTCTGTGTTCATGTCTCGATAATGCCACGTGGCCAAGCCATTCAGTTGTTTACTTCTCTGCCTTCCCCTTGTTCTTCTTCCCTCAATCTTTCCAGTTGTCACAAGTTCTCACATATTTTTCTTCTCTTAACGTGTCCAAAGAATTGTGACTGTCTACGTCTAATCTCTCTCATCAGTTGACGGTTTTCATTCGTTTCTTGTAGGACCTGGTCATTGGATTTTCTGTCTGACCATGGTATTCTTTCCATTTTTCTCAGAAAACACATTTCCACAGTTTTTCAGCTTGCCTGCTCATTGTCCACGCTTCATATCAATACAAAAATACAGGTACAGGCCTGTCCAATCACCGACCTATAGATAAAGTAAAGATAATAAGGACCCCAAGGTTTATATAGTATATTTGTTCAGACCGACTAGCACCCCAGGCATGGCGTGGTCAGTGTCCCCTGGCTGCCTCTACTTCAGCAGACATTTCCTGGTATATATGTTAGACTGGCTTCACAAGACCATTTGAAAAATACGCCTCAATGCCAGTCGGAACTTCTGACCAGCGGGCTTGGCAGGCCAGCCTTTCGCCACCACTCTACCGAGTCCATCATATGAATATAGTCATGCTGGGGCTGACTGCGACTTCCTATAAAGGATATGCACTAGAAGAACTAACTTATGTATATGTGTATGTATATGTGTGTGTGTGGAGAGAGAGAGAGAGAGAGAGAGAGAGAGAGAGAGAGAGAGAGAGAGAGAGAGAGAGAGAGAGAGAGAGAGAGAATGGTTTTGCGTATCCTTTACAAGACGTCGCAGTTAATCTCAGCATTTTTTGGCTGTTTGTGAATTCTTAACAAGTTTACGTTCAGTAGTTTGTCATTGCTTTCTGAACGACCGACACTCATACCATTGTATGAAAACCAGCACAGCGTAGTGTGCTTCCAAATTGCCCGTAACTGAGTTTCGAATGTGATATGCGGGATTGTGATTTGAATTCCTAACCGTTACGCAGCAGAGCCGGCTCATGTATATGTATGTCGATCTACACTATATACATGTTTTTGTTTCACGTGATTATTTCATTAGCGACGGTTAAATCGATATACATTAAATGTGCATGCACTTGCATCGTTTGATCACCGAAGTCCGCAGTTTTCTTACCGCTAGCGTCTCATCCTGCTGCTAGAAGGGAGACTAATACCAGGATCGATGTGGGCACACAGTTGCCATCGTCTTCAGATTCTTCGAGGGGAAATCAATAAGTAAGTCACAAATGGCTGTAGAAAAATAACTAAATGTGATAACAACTTGAAACCAGTTTATTGTTATACATATATTGTCCCTTTATTTCTCAAAATAATTTCCACCAACATTGATGCACTTATCCCATAGTTTTATCCGTCATCCCAAACCGGCTGCATAGAACTGCGTGCTCTGTTTTCTAAACCACGTTTTCACTTCACATTCAAATTCGGCGTCATTCGCGACATGTCTCCCACCAAGTGGGTTTTCAGTGAACCAAAAAGGTGGAAATCGCTAGGGGCTAAGTCGGGGCTGTAAGGTGGATGTTTAGAATTTCTCACCTTAGTTGGTTAGTTTTCGCCTGAGTTAATTGGACTGTATGTGGTCTGGTATTGTCGTGAAGAAGCAACACTCCTAATCAGCAGTCCTGGACGTTTTCTTTCAATTGCATCATGAAGCATCCATAGAGCTTCACAGTACGATTCAGAATTCACATTGTCACCTTTCTTCTTGAAATTGATTAAAAACACTCCTTGAAAATCCCAGAACACTGTCAGCATAACTTCCCTGCTGATGGCGTAACCCTGAATTTTTTGACACAAGGCGAAGAGGGATGTTTCCATTGCATTGAAGCATGCTATGATTCGGGCTGTAATGATGCACCCATGATTCGTCCCCAGTAACAATCCTGTTCAGATGTCTTCTCCTTCATCTTCGTATCGACAGAGATGATGCAAGGACAGGCCAGATCGGTTCATTTTGTGTTCCTCCTTCAATTGTCTGGGTACCCACCTTGAGCACACTTTCTTAAATTTCAATCGATCATGCATTATGCTGCATGCTGAATCACGTGAGCACCCTATTGCGGATGCTACAGAGTTAACCGTTACTCGCCTGTCAACTCTAATAATCCCCTCCACCCGCTGCACAGATGCTTCTGTTGCAATCTCAGCAGGACGACCAGATCGGATTTCATAAACAATTTTAGAGAGTCCTTGAGAAACATTTTTCTACCCAGCTATGCACCGCTTTACGGGACAAACATTTGTCAGCATAAACAGGAAGCATTTCCTTATGAATGACCTTTGCAGGCAGTCCTTTTCCCCCCCCACCCACCCGCACCCCCCCAAAAAAAAAACGCACAACAGCACGTTGCTCTTTGGTTGTACACTCCGTAAGCATAATCACCATTGTGTTTATGCGCTGCGCATACGCATGAGACACCTAGCGCCACCTGACTAACGGGAATATAAAGTTCGCTGTTGCTGTCACCTAATGAAACCTGTAGAAAAACCAACTACATTTACCTGTCATCCCACAGAACTGTGTGACGTACTTATTGACTTGCCCTCGTATTTCCCATATTGATTTGGTCAGTAAAGATATGGTGTGATTAAACAGCTGAGTGCACGACTCTCTTCCACGCCTAGAGGTGTATCGGGTATATGGTGGTTCTCCTTATCGTGTGCCAAGAAAGCGGACATTTGCGCACAACAATGATTGTTATGTATCATCCTCTGAAATAAGAAGAAGAAGAAGAAGAAGAAGAAGAAGAAGAAGAAGAAGAAGAAGAAGAAGAAGAAGAAGAAGAAGAAGAAGAAGAAGCGGGATAGGGAAGAGGAGAAGGCGATAAGAAGGATGATAAAAAGGAAGAACAGTCAGAAGAAGAAGAAGAAGAGTAAACTGCCTTACAGCAAAACAGGTTCTGTACAACATTTCAGAATTGCCACATATGTGACAATCTGCGAGAGAGATTGACAGTTTCAGTTTGCACAAAACCGGTTGTAATCGCCTAATTGCTAACGCGTCACTATATTTGAGCAATCGTTTATTGTTCGTCGAATACAGTATAGTATACGAAACGCGTGTTCTTTGTTCACGCTATGACTATATTTTATAAGGTGTTGAGAAATCAGCGATGATTGCGTTTTGTAGCCTTTCGACTTCACAAGGATTCCTGAAGACTGATTAACTCTCTATGTTCGGCTACTCGATTTGCTAATTGTCTTTCATCTCTACCCGTGCAGATTGCTTGGCACTGACACTGGAATTGATAAATGCAGTTTATTTGGTGTACGGAGACAATGATTCTTTTACAGATGGAGTAGGTAGCGGGGTGGTTTTAAATCTGATTATTGGTTCAGCAGCAAAGAATGTTTGGGTTACCGCTGTTTCGAGTCGACCCTGTATTCCTTTCATTACGTAGCCCTATCGAAAGGTCAGCTGAAGAAACACTTGAAGTTTGGGGACTAATGATTCTGTTGGAGTGGGTATGGGTTCCTGGCAGTGACGTTTGATGAAGTCGGCTGGGAATCCATTAGATTATAGAGTCTGGTGACCCTGTGACTCGTGATTATGTGTTTTAATTACTTCAGCTGAAGTATTATTCATTTATTCACTTCATGTTATATATAACTCTGCAGTATGCACCCAACGAGATGCAGCGAAATATGCCAGGCAATAAATCGTGCCACACATTGTTTGTGGCTTCTGTGTTTAAACTCACTAAGGGCAGACATTGTTTTGGACGCAGTAATAGTTAATTAGTTAGTCCCGGTTCCGACTTCACAGCAATGGGTCGCGGTTCCAACTTCACGGCAATGGGTCGCGGTTCCAACTTCACGGCAACGGGTCTCCCCCATTATGTTCCGTTTATGTACCAGTGAATATCACACAAAATTCCCCTCACTGCCCAATGTGAAAAGTGGAATAGACAGGAGTCTCGGCAAGCCAACATCCCGCACTGGTATACTGAACATAATGCCGCCGTCGGAATGCCAACACAAAAGTCCTCCATGGAAAATACTGTTCAACGTCGATGGAATCGGCAGTCACCAGAAAGACAGTAATGTATTCAGGAAATGGTAAACAAGAAGCCAGAAGAACAAAGCATGAAGCTACACATCCCCTCCCCTGGTGTAACGGATCAGGTGTCTAAACTGCTCCGACAAGGACGAACAGTTCTGTGGACTCATGTGCGTGTTAAAAATCCCTCGGCACTTAAACAACGAGATGAGCAGGCCATAATGAAAAAGCCAATTAACAACTGAATAATTTTAGCATGTACAATTCCGGCAAACACACATGTTTATCCCTGCAGTTAGTGCACTGTACCTATATTCTACGTTGTGTCAGACTTGAGGGGGGGGGGGGGGGGAAGACTATCAATTATGGAGATATCTGTGTGCTGTTAAAGTGATGTGTAAATAACATCACACACACACAAAAAACAAACTTTGTAACTATATTACAATATGAGACAGTATCCTGCCCCTCTATATGATACTATGAGATAGTATCATGTCCCTCTATATAAATAAAATTTGGTGGAACTGCGGTAAAGCTGTGGAAATGTAAGCAATATAAAATAACACAAAGTAATGCAGCTTTACAGAACAGAATTATGACACATACAGGACGTTGCGGCGACTAGTTTTTACCAGCAAACAAATACATGCACGGAACACACCATACAGTACAGGAGAAGATCCTCCGGTGCTACGGTACTGCTACCGGTAGCAGTACAGCCTCGGACTCTGAGATAAGTAGCAACATTTTTTCTTTCATTTTGTCTTCATTGCTTTTATTTTCTTTCATCTTTTTATTCTTCTCATCCCGTCCTTATGCCTTAATTTAGTTGCCGGAGGATCTTCTCCTGTACTATATGTTGTGTTCCGTGCATGTATTTGTTTGCTGATAAAGACTAGTCGCCGCAACGTCCTGTATGTGTCGTAATTCTTTTCTGTAAAGCTGCATTACTTTGTGTTATTTTATATTGTCCCTCTATATAATATTATAAGACAGTACCTGTCCCTCTATATGATAATATGAGACAGTACCAGTCCCTCTATATGATAATATGAGACATTATCCTGGCTTCGACTTAAATATAAATCACGCCACCTAACGAGTCTGATTGGTCGATACAAATATGGCACTAGTTGCATACACCCAAGACCGCCCACACTTATCGGTATGGCATATGATGATGATCAGTGTTTATTTTCCTCGACAAAACTGCTACTTATAAGAACAGACAATTTTTAAATTGTTTGTTAACCCTGTTATTTATATAATCGCAACAGTTTTTTTTTAAAACCGTTTTCAGACCGTTATTATGGACTATTTATTGTTTTTAATCAACTGCCTTCTAGAGCAAGTCGCTAATCTTAATAAATAAACGTGCGCGGTTTGGCATGGCTTGTCTGGAAAATCTGCCCGCCAGCCAATTTGAAGTTGGACCAATGAAAATTTCAAGACAGCTGCCCAGTAGCGCCGCCATTGATAGTTTATACTTCCGGTCGGTTTCTCCATTATAAAGCTACTCTGGACTTCTCATTAGAGCCGTTATTTTTAACACGAATGTAAATCCTCTACTTCTACCTCGTGGATGACTTGGCTTTATAGAGTCATTGGGACACGAACACAAATACTGATCTTTGACACTGTGATTATGTGAAATTGCTACGCTTGACTGCCTACGAGTGTCTGCATGGCACATGACTATGATGATGATGGCCTATCACGTCAGATCTTAGAGCTGCCACTGATAGTCTGAGTTTGAACTCTTTTAGCTTCGATGCATTGGCCTCAGGTTGTTTGAGCCGTTAGAAGGGCTTGCATCTATCGAAGTGAGGTTAGTGTACGGTACCGAAGTACCATACACAAGAAGACTGTGTGGTATAGCTCTCCTTCACCTCCTCACATTGAGAAGCTAGCGCCGTGGGGAAGACAAGAAACAATATCATCATGTCAGCGGAAAGGCATATTAGCATGTAACCAGGTATGATTCAGAACAGCACATACCAGCTGAAGGTGATTGGAACAAAGGATTTCTAAAGTGCAAGAGGGCTGATATCATTGCACCGGGTTTTACCTCATACGGCTTGGCCTCTTTTCGCAGGGCGGTCTGCTGTCAGCGTCGCCCAAAGCACCAACTCCGTAGCTCCAGCGACAACTAGTAGCACTCGTGACCCGAAAAACGTAGCGTGGAATCAAACCTACAATTTCCGGAGCGTGAGGCAGGCTGTGTAACCACTTCACCACATAGACTCTCTGCCAGAAATTAAGTATAGGCTTCCAACGGTTTCTGAAAGCATCTTTTGTCATTCATTAACAGAAACCCTAAAAGGGATTACCCTCTTTGTCTGCATAATTACACTTAAATATTTATGGGGGAACTCTTTGATATTTCTGTGTAATACGTGTATGGCATTGAAACCGACTATAACATCTATGGTTTTCCTACCAAATATACCAACGTCATAAAATCTTTCTATAAAGAGACACGTTGATGCGTAAGAACAGAAACAGGCAACTCTGACTGGTTCTCAGTCGAAACAGGAGTGAAACAGGGTTGTGTCTTATCACAGATGCTTTTTGGAATAGCTATCGATTGGGTCATGCGCAAATGCACAAACAACACAAATATGGGTATCCATTGGGTTGACAAAATTCTAGAAGACCTGGACTTTGCAGACGACATAGTGCTTTTGAGTTCAACACACCCGGATGCCCAAGAGAAAATAAACCACCTCCAAAATGTTTCAGGGCAAATTGGTCTCCAAATTAACACCACAAAAACAAAGACTATTGACCTTACCAACAGTTCAGATGACACCAAATTGAACAGCTACGTTCTTGAAAAAGTCAACAGCTTCACATACCTAGGAAGCAAAATGACATCTACAGGGGACTCAACACCAGAAATATCATCTAAAATCGCACTGGCATCTAGTGCCTTCAATAAACTGTCAAACATCTGGGAGTCAAAGACACTCAGCAAACACACAAAACTTAAAATCTTCAACTCTTGTGTGATTCCAGTGTCAACGAATGGATGTGAAAGTTGGAAATCAACGGTAGCTTTAGATAAAAAATTAGACAATTTTGAGAACAAATGTCTTAGAAGATTTCTAAACATTCACTGGACAGACTTCAGAACCAATTCGCAAATAAGACAAGAGACTAAGCAAGATACAGTATCCTAATTTCATAAGAAGACGCCGTTGGAACTACATCGGCCATGTACTCAGAATGGACAAGACAAGACTCCCCTACCAAGCCCTCATATGGTCACCGGTAGGGAAAAGAAAACGGGGAAGACCAAGAGAGACCCTGCGTAGAACCACCATTAGAGAAGGCTCATTCAATGGCCAATATCCAAAATCTACAAACAGGTAGCAGCGAACCGCCAGGCATGGAGAGACAGGACTTCTGCCCTATGCGCCGCCTTAGGCTCAAGAGGAAAGACTAACTAACTAATTGAAACCGACCAATCATTTCTCTTGTTTAATTATTCGTTAATTTACTGGACACAGCATTACGGTCTGTGTGTTTGTGTGTTTGTTATTTGACCTATGCTGGTTTAGTATATCATTCCGAGGCCTTGCTGCTATCTCAATGGTTAGATACGAATTCTGTCCATATCCCATAGTTGTGGCTTCAAATGGATGGTACTATAGACGTCGCTAATGAAGACACCCTTTTCAGGGGTGTCTAGTTGGTCATGCGTCGAAGTACACTTTCCTGCAGCAAGGCGTTGTCATCATTTGGAGGTGACAAGTTCGAATGCCGGTCGGTAATGATAGCTTTCAATGTTTATGTTGTCTAAGTTCGTCCTCTAATCTCTCTTTCTGTCTTCTACTTCTGTGAGCGCCAAACAATACATGTGTCTTTATTTATGACTTGTCTACAGAATACACTCACTCCTGGCTGGACGCTCGCATTCCGGCCCGGTGCTCATGAGATCTCATCGGTTGGATTTGAAATGTAATAATGTTCCTAGGCTCAATGGTCGATCTAGCCTCAAATACCTACCAGTAAATGTCTTGGAAGTAAAAGCCGACTAGGTAGTACTGAGTACATCACCAACCGATCACCCATAGGTCTATACAAATATGGGGCTAGCACCAGATGTCCAGTGGCCGCTAAGAGGTGTAAACAGGGACCTTTGCTTGTTGACTTGTTTACTTCCTCCCAACTCTCCTAGGTCAGATCTGTCCGTGGACGCTGAGAATGCACACTAAGAACATCTTCTTCTCTTAGCATTACAACTCGCTACTTTCTTTTTTTTCAGTTTGATGAATACAATTAATCCCTTGCTGTGAATAATGCATGCCCATTCTTGGTGCCGCCACTGGCACTGTGAACCTCTGACACGATTATGCGAGTATCCAAACACGGTGAATCTTCAAGTACAGTTTTTTCTTAAAATAAGAAAAATGGCTCCTTCCGACTCTCTGCTTGTCATATCGTTGTGCCGTAACTGATGGTGTGTACAAAAACACTTTTCTTCCAGCCGCAGAGACAGTCAAAGTTCTTAGTTACCATCGTTTTCTTTTTAAAAGACAATCACATACATCTACAAATTAGTCACTTACCCCAAATCTCTCGAGGTCAAACTTTGCTGCCGTCACTGCTTGTGTATGTGTGTGTGTGTGTGTGTGTGTGTGTGTGTGTGTGTGTGTGTGTGAGTGCGTGCGTGCGTGCGTGCGTGCGTGCATGTGTGTGTGTGTGTGAAAGAGAGAGGAACGGAGAAAGAAAGATAGAGAGACGCAGAGAGGACACACGCAAAATCAAATCAAATCAAATCAAATCAAATCAACATTGTTTTAAGAGGGTCACAAATTGGGCAAGCAGGTCTGTCTTACATTCGGCCCTTCCAATCACTCATCTTTCGTTCATGAAGAGCATTATACATTTACTTAGGAAGAACAATAAACATTATGAAATGAGTGTTATAAACATAAACAAGTCAAATTACCATATTATGAGGCCCATCTCCTACCTAACCACACATCACCCCACCCACACACAAACCCCCACCTACCCACACACACACACACCCAGGGACACATACATACCCCACCAACCGACTCATCCCTCTCCCGCACATCCCTCTCCCGCACATCCCCCACCCACACACACAGCCCTCATCTGTTCCTCCAACCCAAACACACTCGCCACCCACAAACACCCTCCACCAACCCACACATCCAGCGCCCACCATCATACACATCCTAACCCACACATCCTCTCCCCACCCACACCTCCAACCACCCATCCCCCAGCCACACCTCCATCGACAACATATTCCCCACCCACGCACACACATCCCCCACCAATCCACACATCGCACATCCACTCACACATCCCCAAACCATACACACACACATCACCACCAACTGACATCTCCCTACCCACACACACACACACACACACACACATATCCCTAACCACCTATACATCCCCAATCCACTCACACACACACCACCACCCATACATACATCCTCCACCCACCCACACATGCCCTAACCCAATCTCCCACCACACACGTCCCCCACCCGCACATCACATACATCCCCTACCACGCAATATTACCAACCCACGCACCACATACACATATCCCTCACCAACACATCCCACACACACATACCACCACACATCCCCACCTACACACCACACACATATCCCCCACCCACATACCACAACATATTCCCACCCAAACCCACACAGATACCCTCACCAACCCACCCCACATACCCCCACCCACACACCACAAAAACCCCCCACCCATACACATATACCCCACCCACACACCACACACATATCCTTAACCAACACACCACACGCCTCTCCCCACCCACACACACATTCCCCACCCATCCACCAACACACACTCACTCACCTCACACATCCTCCACTACGCACCCACACACCCCACCCCCACCCCCAACCAAACATCTCTCGATCACAATACCCCTACCCACACACATCCTCCAACCACTCACGCATCCCACCCCGACACATACACATCCCTCACCCACCTACACATCCCTAAGCCACTCACACACCCCCACCCACACATTCCCCATCCATGCACACATTCCCTACGCACACACCCCCACCACCCACACATACTTCCCCAACCACCACACATTCCCTACTCACCCACACATATCCCCACCCATACACACATTCCCCGCACCATCCCCCACACCACACACTATCCCCCACCCACACATATCCTCATCCATACCACCACAAACATACCCCTCACCCACACACCATGCACACATACCCCACCACACACCACACACATATCCCAAACATCACACACACACCATACACTTCTCCCCACCCGAGCTTACATACCCAATCCACCCACACACATCCCCTACGCATACAACCCCCCCCCACCCACACATATTTCCCCAAACCATCCACACATCTTCACCCACCCACACATATCCCCCACCCAAACACACATCCCCCGCACCCGTCCAATACACACATCCTCCACCCATACACACATCCCCCACACCCATTCCCACACCCCTACTTTCACCGCCACACATCCATCCTCACATCCCACCAACAGCCACAAATATCACTACCCACTAACACCCACATACCCCAACCCATCTAAACGCATACCCTCACCCACACATCCCCCACACACATATATCCCCACACTCACACACATCCTCCACACACACTCACACATCCTCGCATCTAGACACATTCAAAATGCCTCACATGAGCATTGAAACTAGTATGAACAAACTCCCACACTTTACTCACACACATACACTGACAATTGTTGTGAGCAGTCTTATATTAATGTTAAACATGGAGAAAAATGTGTACATATACAGTGTGTGGCGTAAAAAATAGTGATGCTCCCACATATAGAGATACACACAGAGAAGGCACACACACACACACACACACACACACACACACACACACACACACACACACAGATACAGAGAATGTGACAGAAAGACGGAGAGAGCCAGAGACAGACAGAGAACGACAG
>JACEFZ010027823.1:17500-47500 GCA_014155875.1 Cepaea nemoralis | reverse complement strand
GAGAGACAGAAAGAGACAGAAACAGAAAGACAGAAAGATAGACCGAGAAAGAGACAGAGAGAAAGACAGCACGTTATGTGAATTTTCTCCCAGCACTGAAACGCAATGCAAATTCTGAAGTGCCATTATTTCTGAGGAGAAAATGAAATCAATAAAACCGCCATATTCTACACTAAAGTCTTCAGGATGAGAAACCGAAGACACTCCAATGAGTGATTGAAGTGCCTGCAGTGAAGGTTGGGCATTGCGTGGTTAATCAATTCAAGGGTATTGATTATCACTCTTAGAAGGTATATCTAGAGAAGTAGATACTGGAGGATACACAGCAGTACAGCTGAATCTAAAGCTTTATTTCGTAAAAGTATATGCATTAGTTGTTATGGAAATTTCATGCAAGGGGAAACCATCACACTAAATCCCAAAGAATGCGATTATTGTTATTAAATCTTATAGTTGAGGTCAGCATCACCTAATGGATAAGAGCACTCTTTCTTAAACATCCGGTGTGCTGATGCCGAGGTAGCGGGTTCAACTCATACACTTGTCAGTTGGCCTATAATGTTGACGTCTCGTCCTTGACATTTGGACATAAATTAAAAGTACCTCTGAAGTCGGAGTGGGTTTGCCTGTTGGCAAGGGACACTGATAATAGGGACCGATAATCCACACAAACAAATGATTCCAGTGCACTAGAAGTAGAAGCATGTGTATGGACTACGTTTGAGTTTAAAGCGAGCGAACGCAAAAAAAAAAAACATAAAAACAACAACAATAATAGTAAAGTTCTTAGTATGCCGTGGACCAGTAAGACAGTAAACACAGAGATGCTGCAAGATGTGAATGTTGAAGACAGCATCATGTCTCGCAAACTGAAATATTTGGCTGTATTAAACGCCACAGTGGTATAGACAGAACAGTGAACTAGACATTGTTACCGGAAGAAGAGGCTGAGGTTTCCCAGCACGACGTTGGAAAGAAGAAATCGCAGACAGCTGGAGTCTGAGAATGCATCAGGCAACAGAGCCAGCTATGTTGGCGAAGGGGTTACGAATGCTATTCGCAATCCTGCATACCGCGGTGTTTGAAACATAGCTGCTGGTGATTTGGAAGCAGAAGGCCTTGCGCTGGTTTTCGTGCAATGGTACGCGTGCCATCGTTCAGAAAACAGTAGTAAACTGCTGAACGTAAAACGATGGAGGTGATGGCAGTTACACAGGCTTTCATATTGCTGGAATCACAGCATTATACCAACGTGTGTGTACTAAGTGATTCAATGAGCATGATTCAGAATGTCGAAGCTGGATCCGTACGTAGACAGTGGACTGAGTCGCTGCGGAAGTCTGTTGTCCGTAAAGTCACCTTCATCTTCGTACTGGGACATGCGGAAGTCGAGGGAAATGAACGAGTTGATAAACTGGCTGGCTCTGCACCCCCTGTAGATGGCCAGCCCATGGATCGTGCCGATGTTATTAACGTCCTTAAAGATATGGCGAGAACAGAGGACTTTGACGTCAGTTAATCCACATCGCTGTCCAGGATGAAAGACTTGGGAGTAAGAATCGGCACGGCGAGACGCGAGAGGTACATCGGGAAAACGAGGTGCCTCGTCAAACAACACAGAACTGGCACTATTAGTCACCGGACGCTGATGCATATGCTGGGGGGAGGATATGAGCACCTATGGACATGTCTGGAGTGCAATGATGATACCCCAACTGATAACTGATAGCGTAAACGTACCAAGAAATTGCAAACCGTCAAAAAATGTTCTGGTTGATTGCGACGTCCTGTATATGATCATAATCCTTCCGAAAACAATCGGCGAAATCCGAAACCGACGAAAACCGAGGCGAATATTTCCATATGAATCAGTGTAAATCAGAGTAATTCGTTCTAGACACTCCAAAATACATGCCAAAAACACATTTTATAGAGAACTAGCTGACCCGGCCCGGCTTCGCCCAGGCCCTGGAGGGGATCTATCTATCTATCAGTCTGTCTGTCTGCTTGTTTGTCTGTCTGTCTGTCTGGCTGACCCGGCCCGGCTTCACCCAGTCCCTGGTGGGGAGCATCTCAATTAATTCATATAAGTAGTCATATAAGCTCTCCCGTTCCCGACTATCTGTCTGTCTGTCTATCTGTCTGTCTGTCTGTCTGACCCGGCCCGGCTTCACCCAGTCCCTGGTGGGGAGCATCTCATTTAATTCATATACGTAGTCATATAACCTCTCCCGTTCCCGACTATCTGTTTGTCTGTCTATCTGTCTGTCTGTCTGTCCCGGCCCGGCTTCACCCAGTCCCTGGTGGGGAGCATCTCATTTAATTCTTATACGTAGTCATATAAGCTCTCCCGTTCCCGACTGTCTGTCTGTCTATCTGTCTGTCTGTCTGACCCGGCCCGGCTTCACCCAGTCCCTGGTGGGGAGCATGTCATTTAATTCATATAAGTAGTCAAATAAGCTTCCGTTCCCGACTATCTGTCTGTCTGTCTATCTATCTGACCCGGCGTGGTTTCGCCCAGCTCCTGGCGCACAGTAACTTAAAAGAATGTCCTTCCACACACCATTCATTATTTTTAATGAAAACTGTTTTTAATCACCGACATGACAGTTGATAAGTTCTTTAAGCAGAAAAAGATGGGTTACAATGTTATGCATTATGCATTATTTTTATGAAAACTTTGAAAATGCCTTAAAGATTATATCATTCTTTATTATAACTCATATGCCTGAAAATAACTATAGACAAAGAGTTTAACAATAGTGCAAGTAAGTCCAACAATATGACTATAAAGTATATAGAAATGTTATTAAAGGTTATGCCCCTTGAAATAACTTTTCTAGAGTGAAGTCCCCCTGCTATATAGAAATTATATAATGAAAATGAAAAGGTAAATGTTATTAAATAAGTAGAAGATTTTACACTAAGAAACTATTATAGTCGGTTGCACAGGAATGAAAGGAAGACGTGTAGAAAATTTCATCTCAATCGGATGTACCGTTATCGAACGCATCCAATACAAACATACAAAGCCACATACACTCTGTTTTATAGATATAGATAAATATAGTGTTTAATACTATTTTAACAAACTTGTCCGAACTCCACCTCCGCAGTGCCTAGTAACACTTGGTATGTCAGTGAATTTTTTAAACCATTCTCTGTTGGCCTTAAAATCACTAAGTTTACTAGCACTCGTCCCAGGCAGTTCTTAATGAGATCGGCATACAACAGACTTTTCACATACGATTGCCACTAAAACAGAATCGCCATCTAACTGTTTTTGATTTATCCAAATTAATAATAACTATTCGACATCTCTGTTTCGTTAGCATATTCACGCCTTTCGCTACATTAACCTCCTTTATTGCTTTCTTTTTCGCCACAATGGAACTTATCGTGGATGACGACTTCCCGTACATGCGGCTGATTTCAGCAATCGTAATGCCGCTCTCGTATTTTATTTTTAGCAAGTGATGCTCACACAACGAAAAACAGCGCCAAACTTACCAGAAGAACGAGTGGGTCCCTTTGTTTTCGCAAAGTTAGTACAGAGGTCACATGGGCACGTCGACGACATCCGAGGCAACTGACGAAAACCGAGACAAATTTTTCGCAAAAAAATCTACGAAAGCCGAAGCCGTATAAAACCGAAGGCAACGAAAAACGAGGTTACAACTAACTTAACTCTTGACCGACTGGATCAACGCTTCTAATCCTTTGGCACTATTTGAGGGGAGGACTGTGTCGTCTGCGTATCTGAGTTATGGATGTGATGTTGCTGACGTACCTAAGTACTAGCGTTTATATTACAGCTAGTTGCATGTCTGATACGGGACCTCGCAATCAATCCCAACATATGTTTACCGTTTGTGATTCTCCATCGGTCGCGTTGGTATAATGGTTAGGACTTTATGCTGATAGTGGCATGGGTTTGGTAGGTCAAGGGTTCGATGTCTGCGCTCGACGTTCGCTGTAAGTGTGTGTGTGTGGGGGTGGGGGGGGTGGGGGGGGGGGGGGTGAGAGAGAGAAATGAAGAATGACCATGGTCACCTATTCATCCGTGCTTTCAGGCCTACAAAATGGAATGCTCCTAACACCCGAAATACCCACAACAGATTCCTGCCACAAGACTAGCTTTTGTGTTTGTGATTTATTAGGCAACTTTACCTCCAGCAGTTTGCCAATGCTTTCTGTACCGTCGACGCTCAAACCATGTTGAAAACCATTGCAGCACGATCTGCTCTTAAATCGCCTGCGAATGACTTCGAACCAAGTATGTCGGAATAGCGCCCAATGTACAGTGGTACCTCAGGTTACGAACTTAATTCCTTCCAGAACTCGGTTCGTAACCCGAAACGTTGGTAACCCGACACATTGAAATCAATGAAATAAAGACAATCCGTTTCAAGATGAAAGAATCGTTCTTTTTTATTAGCAATCGGTCATTTATCTGACAAAACGCAAAGAATACGTGTACTTCACGTATTAAATAAAGAGAAAGAAAACAACCAAATAAATTAAATGTAAAATAAAAAAAACGATTTAGTCTATCTTTATTACCAAGAAAACGATCATGGGAAATGTGTCACTTTCTTTGTTATTCTCAATCATTAGCTTCAGGGTTATATTGTCGCTGAATCTTGGCAGCCGACTGGGAATCTTTCTGCACCAAGAAGCTATCAAGGGAAGTTTGTCGCTTCCTTTGCTGGAGAATCTTTCTGAAGTATGCCATCGTGTTATCATTCATCATGTTTACTGCCCTGTTAGCAACAAGTTTGTTTGGATGATGGTTCACAATGAGGCCTTCGACGTCTGCCCACTGGCTGCACATTTCTTTAATCCCCGCAGTTGAAACGGTCTCTGACTCCTCATCAACGGACGACTTTAATGTCTTTAGCTGTTCATTCTGAAGATCCACAAGCTCATCTGTAGTACTGTTTGTAATGTACACGATCGTTTGTCTCCAACGTTACACCCTGCTCTCTCTCTCTCTCTCTCTCTCTCTCTCTCTCTCTCTCTCTCTCTCTCTCTCTCTCTCTCTCTCTCTCTCTCGCATTCGTTCTTAAACCGAGGCACTGTTCGTTAACCGAGGCATACAATTTTCGAAGTAGTTGTTCGTAACATGAATTGTTCGTGACCTGAGGCGTTCGTAACCCGAGGGACCACTGCATTGCCATTCATTTAAAATGCCAATTTGGGAACCTTTTGAGGCCATTAAGACAGTTCATAAATAAATACACATTCTCAGAAGTAGAAGGAAGAAGTAAAGCAACTGTCGAGTTGGTCGTACAATGAAGTACATGTTCCTGTGGCGTTCAAGATTTGTGTTGTCTAGTGCGTCCTCTAGTCTCTACTTCTGTCTTGTAATTCTATGAGCACCACACAGTACGATTGCGTTTATGACTGATTTTACATTTATAATTGAGTATGATTCATTTTCTTGATGCTACCATTACTTTTGCAACAATGATAGGTCAAGGTCCCTTGTACGCGCTTTAACTCGCACTGAGAGTTTAGTACTAGAACTACATTTGTAAAGACCAACGCCTTCATGCGCGCCGAGAGTGTAATGTTAGACCCACTATTGTAAAGACCAGTCGGCATTCTGTCTGTCTGAGATGTGATCACCAACACG
Source organism: Cepaea nemoralis (assembly GCA_014155875.1). Lineage (NCBI taxonomy): Eukaryota > Metazoa > Mollusca > Gastropoda > Stylommatophora > Helicidae > Cepaea > Cepaea nemoralis. The sequence continues at coordinate 41,862 of JACEFZ010027823.1, read as the reverse complement.
TCAGCTGCCTTTACTTCCCATGATATTTCCTAATATTCATTTACAGCTGGGGTGCCCGTCAGCCCAGGTCAATGTTTAAACATCCGCCCCTATGCAGATACGAGCTCATGACTACCGAACCATTAGGCGAACGCACAACCACTACCCTGCCACAATTTGCGCTTTTACTTTTGCTTATTATATATATATATATATATATATATATATATATATATATATATATATATATATATATATATATATATATATATATATATATATAGAGAGAGAGAGAGAGAGAGAGAGAGAAAGTAAGGGAATTAATCACGTTTTCATACATGTTCACGTACATGTTAGTTATCTCCCCCTGCTGTTTTGTGAACGAGCTTTAGGTTCATATCATAATACGATCAGCGTTGCCAGTAGTGGGTTGTGCTCAATATTTAAATCTGTATAGTATAGTTTCCATCTTTCCAGGCACAGTAAGCATACCACCTTGTTAGGTATTCAATAACGGGATAGACTGCTGGGGTGACGAATAATTAAATATCTGACCACACAGCAGACAATAGAAAGACTGAAAATTGCAAACACTCTTAATTAGAACACAGAAGGCGCTTGTAGAGATTGATACACAGCGGGGTTTATACAACTATTGCCTCAGAATTAGGCGATCTGTAGCTTAAATTTCGGGGTTTCTATGTATGAATTATGTCAGTGTTTATATATGTATGTGCATGTTTGTGTCTGACTGGCTGTCTGAATGCGTGTTTGTAGGTAGGTAGGTATGTGCGTGTGTGGGGGAAGGGGGTTGATCGGCCAGCCGGCAGGCTGGCAGGCAGAAAGATATATCTATGTGTGTGTGTGTGTGTGTGTGTGTGTGTGTGTGTGTTTGTATATATATATATATATATTCAGCAAGTGATCAGTTGGCAGGCAGGAAGATTTATCTATGTGTCCGTGTTTGTATGTATGTATTCATCAAGCGAACATTTTGCAGACAGGAAGATCTATGTGTGTGTGTGTGTGTGTGTGTTTGTGTGTATGCATTCAGCAAGCGATCAGTTGGCAGGCAGAAAGATATATCTTTGTGTGTGTGTGTGTGTTTGTATGTATGCATTCAGCAGCCATCAGTTGACAAGCAGGAAGATATATCTATGTGTGAGTGTTTGTATGAATGCATTCTGCAAGCAATCAGACTGACAGGCACGCACTAAGGTCTGTCTCTGTGTGTGTGTGTATTATGTGTGTATGTATGTGTGTATGTATGTATGTGTGTGTGTGAGTGTGTGTGTGTGTGTTTGTGTACGTGAATGTGTGGTGGGTAGGTATGTATTCTGTGACTGCGTGTCTAGATGGGTAAATAGATGAGTCGATCGATGAATAGATAGATGGGTGGATCGATGGATAGATAGATGGTTAGATCGATGGATAGATAGATGGTTGGATCGATGGATAGATAGATGGTTAGATCGATGAATAGATAGATGAGTGGATCGATGGATAGATAGATGGTTGGATCGATGGATGGGTAGATGGGGGATCGATGAGCAGAATGATTTATGCATGGGTACCTCTCTTTTTATATGGCTGTATGTTTATCAGCGTGGTCCGTTTGTCTACCCAGTCTGTGTGTGTATGTGTGTGTGTGTGTGTGTGTGTGTGTATGTCAATATATGAGCATGTATCTGTGTGTGTGTGTGTGTGTGTGTGTGTTTACGATTATATCTGGCTACGTCTTGTGTGTTTGTCTATGTTTATATCTGTCTACTTGTATGTCTGCTAATGTGGACGTCTGACGCTGGCTGTACCTGCCTATATGTGAATGTGTCTCTCTCTCTCCTCTCTCACGGACACCCATATTTCAAAGTATTCCTTAGTTTGCCTGTGCGTCTTATTTAAAGTTCTCCTCAATGACAGCCTCACTTAGATTACCATGACAGCGGTCGCAAATTCCTCCTCTGCGCATGCGTTAAATACCATTATCGCCTCATCCATATTCATACAGAAGAACGTTATCAATCACTGTGTGTTTACTCCTCCCCCACTTAAACATATTTAACGTATTTTTTACATTACACTTCAGAATTACCATAACGTATTTGTTAACCAGAATAGAGAGAGAGAGAGAGAGAGAGAGAGAGAGAGAGAGAGAGAGAGAGAGAGAGAGAGAGAGAGAGAGAGAGAGAGAGGGGGGGGGGGACAGAGAGAAAGTGAGACAGGGAGAATTGAATTGAATTGAACTTTGTTTTTAGAAAGTGAGACAGAGACAGAGAGATAGAAAGTGAGACAGAGAGAGATAGAAAATGAGACAGAGAGATAGAAAGTGAGACAGAGAGAGATAGAAAATGAGTCAGATAGATAGATAGATAGATAGATAGATAGATAGATATATAGATAGATAGATAGATAGATAGATAGATAGATAGATAGATAGATAGATAAACAGATAAACACGTGGAGAGAGAGAGAGAGGAAGAGAGAGAGAGAGAGAGAGAGAGAGAGAGAACGAACGAACGTACGAACAAACGAACGAAATTTATTTTAAAAGGGTAACAAATTGGGCACGCAGGCCCGTCTTACATTCATCCCTTTGGATCACTCATCTTTCATTCATCAAATGTGCATGTTACATTTACATAGGAAAAAAAAAACATTGTCAAATGGATTTTGTAAGCATAAACAATGCATATTACGCATGGTACATTCACACGGGAAAAAACAAAACATTGTCAAATGAAAGTTGTAAACATAAACAGTGCATATTGCAATGTTGTGAGACACATCCCTCATCACAGGGAGTCTCTGTGGCGAAGTGGTCAAGCCGTTTGACGTTTGACTCGTGAGCCGAAGGTTGTGGGTTCGATTCCGGGCCGTGTCCTTCGGTTTACGAGTTAAATGTTTCGGAGACTCCCATGGGTAGTCGCTAAAAGCTACGGAGTTCGTGCTTTGTGCGACGCTTTCCGTGCTGCGGAAAGAGACCGAGCCATATGGGATAAAAACCCGGAGCAATGAAGTCGACCCTGTCGACTTTTAAGCGACTTTTAAGCGACATCCCTCATCCACCCTCACACTCCGCAGCCACCCACACATCCCTCAGCCACCCACACATCTCCCACCCACCCACACATACCTCCACGCACTCACACAGACTCAGGCAAACATACATGCCTCCACCCACCCACTGACCCCCCACCAACACACATTTCCCCACCCACACATACATCCCCCACCCTGTCGTGTTCTCCTTTAAAGTGTCGTCCGTGGAGTGAGGAGAGTCAACACCCACATTATAATATTTTTCTTTCCTATCAATATCCTGGAGAATCCACCAGCTTCCGTCCAACACACTCCATCAACCCGTGGAAACCTTTTCCTATCACTCTCTCACTGTCGTACTATGCCCCCTCTCATTCTCCCCCAACGCAACATACTCAACAACTCTTGCTTCTAAAAATTAATAAAGATTAATTTATTAAAAGAAAAGTGTAACGTATATGAGACGTGTATGCGGAGAAAATGTGTGTCGTGTATTATAACATAAATGTATATGTCAGCCTTCAAAGTTCAGGATCATAGTGTACACATCATGGCAAGGATTACACGACATCACACGAGTCAGTACAATAGACCTCACCGAAGTCATATCCTTCTCTCCAGACATGTCCTCTTCCAGAAGCTCTGATGACCATGAGATCTGAATCCCATGTAAATATATAATCCGTGGAAAATACTATTATTGTTCCTAACACAACGGTTCCTATTAGTTCTGTATTTTCACTCTTAAACAGTCAATGTATCTAGACAAAAATGGCTTGCTTTATTCACTAGATATAGTCTGAAAGTTCTGATTTCCTAGATACGTGGAACAACTACACTTCAATGTTAGGTTTCATCTAATGTGAACATCAGTTCCTACTGATCTAGTTCCTCCTGGGCTGAACATCCATCACTTCAGGTGTGTTAACGATTGGTATGCACTCATGTAGGATACATATACCATTAGGCTCCACCGAGCAATGTGTATTAACTTCTTCCGTTGCGAAAGTTGCTGGCCCATCTCTCTACATCATAATTTATCCGGGATCGGATGTTTAATTGGTTCCGGGTTCTTCATTCCAACCAGAGGAACCTTATGCAAAACCGCCTCATTCCGGGATGGCTACTACACTTTGCCATAACGACACATGCTAGTTAATATTAAATTAATCTAACACTGTAGAGCTCTCCCACAAACACGTCCATCATAATCCACGGTTTTGGTCAACTCCCCATCTCCAATCATGGTTTATGGCAAAACCTAAAATTGGTCACGTGACGGTATTGATGTCCTGCAGGTGTTATCTGGGCATATCATCCATTGTCAAGAATCTATCCTCCCTGGTTTAGTCACTGTCAAAGTTGTCATCACTTGTTTTGACCTCCCCAACAAACTAAAGAGTTACTGTATGATCCCAACAACAGTTTTCCCCAACAAGCTGCCAATCTTCTTTATGTCCGGAAACTATAAATTGACAGACGGACTGTTTTCTTCCGAGCTGAGTACTTCCGCTTCCAATCCGACCTGTTTATAAACTGTCAAAGCGATGTATGATTCAGCTCACCCACTTCCCCTACACATCTGCAGCTGTTTACTTTGCCCGACCCGTGATGGCTGACATCCGATTGCAACCAGGATCCGACTGGTCCCATCTGTATTCAAATGTTGACAAACTGTCAAAGCGATGCAGGGATCCGTCTCACTCACCACCGAGTGTTCCCAATCCGTCGACCAGATGTACACGTGCAGCTACAAATATTGTCCTGGGATTTTGACATCCGATTTGTTTTTTCTGTTAGTTAAAATAGTTGTCGCTGGCAGATAGTCCGTTTAATCAGAAAGCCTCTATAATAATCAGCTGGTCAAACGCGGTGTTTTATTTTGTGACACACCCATCCCATAAAGAGAGAGAGAGAGAGAGAGAGAGAGAGAGAGAGAGAGAGAGAGATAAATGCATGGAGACAGAGGGACATTAAGACAGTGGGGCATGAGACAGACAGAAATAGAGAGACAGAGGGAGACACACGGAGAGACATCGAGAGGTAGAGAGATAAATGCTGAGATAAGAGAAAGAGAGACGGGGAGTCACACAGAAAGGCAACGAGAGACTTAGTAGTGCATCTTTGATTATCGTATGGTATGTTCTAGCAGGCTATGTCGAATGACTTCACTGAACACTAAGGATGCCCATGTGTACTCAATCCCTCGATGCAGCCGCCATCCCAAAGCATCTCTTCTCACTGTTCCCATGAGGAGTTGGTTATGGTATCCCCTCACTTGACCTGGACGACGGCAGTTACGTGGTTAACCATTCTCCACTGCCAGTTCGTGTAGTCGGGCGGACGACAGTCTGGTCACTGTCCGCCAGCCGATTCCGTACCGCATTGGTTATTGCCGACCTGGTCATGCTTCTATCCGAGTGTTTTGGTGCATTATTTGTCAATTGCTCTGTGCATAATCTGCGACTACCTTTGGATTACAAACGCTCCACATAAGGTGGAAAAAGCGTCCCAGTGACACGAAATGGAATATTGCTTGGCTAGCATAACCATTAAGGGAAAAGTCCGAATCGAAAGCTCGCTATGTGGATGTCATCTGCAGACTGATCTCTCCTGGCTTCCAGAGAATCAGCCTGTGGTGGACTGTCACATAACTCCTGGAGGATTTCGACAGGTGATGCGGAATTTGCCAGAGGCACCAAAGTCTCGGCCTACTGTGACTCTTCTGGTCTAGGGGAGAGAATCCGGGAAATACTCTACCCAGTCAGAGAGCCATTGTGTGCCCTTGTATTCTAGTACCTTCGGCTGAGTTTCACTCAGGAAACACCCTTACGGCCACGCATGCGCAGTAGCCGTCTAGGAACAAAGACAAGCTCAGTTGAGGACAGGCCTTGCTAGCGAGAAGTCGTGGTTTGGACGACTGTGCTAATTCGGTAAATGGAAAGAGGATGCCGTTGTCTTACTGTTTTTCAAAGAAAACTGACATAACGTCTGAATGCACTGATCGTCTTAAGGTACGTTGAACATATTTAGATAAATACTGTGTGTCGATACCGCGTTGACCCGAAGTTGTTCGAACGCATGTACCGCCCGGCGCACAAAGGTCAGTCAGGGGTGAACGTGTGGGCTTGTGTTTCAACTCAACATTGCAGGCCAGTGGAACTCGATGGGTTGCAGGCCTGTTTTGTACGGGTAAAATTGTACCGGTTGTTGAACGCGTGTCATTGCCGCCACAAGTGGTTGGGGGAAATTAGGACAGGCCCAATAGGGCTAGTAATCCGAGTTCACTCCTGGGCGGCCTTAGAACTCCACCGTAGTCGACGCAACCGGAAGTCGGCGAAGGCGTTGCCGGACATATGTCGAGTGGGGTATCAGGAAACTCGGCCGAACGAGACGAAACCCATGCAACGGTCACCGGACGTGTCGAAGGTCATTCGAAGGACATCGCGGGTGTCGAAGTTCGGATCCTTTGGTGTGGCGACCACTGGCTTTTCTTGGCTTTCCTCATACTCTTTATGTTATTAGTCGCCTTAACGGAACACCATCTTAATATATAGTGGGTTCCCGAGAGGTTGACACTGGGGAAACGGGGATGCGACAGAGCTGTTCACAGCAAGCTGAACACCGTTCCACATGCTCTGACCCTAACTGGGGGAGGAGGGAACGGGATGTGGCATTCCGCTACAGGGGATTTCCCTGTATAATTCATTATTCTCCTGGATCGAAGTTGGAGATTCCGGAACCATATTGTATAGTGGTTAATCACAAAGACTACCTCAGAGGGAGTGGAAGTGGGTTGTCATCGGCCCTCCTTCAGGGCCATTGTGTCTCTAGGTACCATTAACCCACTAACCTGGTGTGTTGTGTCATTTATAGGTCTTTGCAGGGCGGAACCAGTTCGCAGACACCATGACCAGATACCCAGCCCTACTCTACGCCAGTCCAGTACGGTGGACGATTCAGCCAGCGCTTGTTAGGACCCAGACCTAATTCATCTTCGACAGTGGATCCTGGCCTGTGAGGGTGCCGGCCGTGTCATGGCGACACCGGCCTATGCTGAGTACACATGGGTAAAGTGTACCCACTGGTGGTAAGTCTGAGTCACGCTATTCACACATGGTGTTGTCTTTGGCAGGTTCTACCTTGTGAGAGACCTAACTGACGGGACCAGAGAGGATGACTTGGTGACGGTGGTAGCATTGCTAGCTTACATGCGTGACGTGAGGTGACGCTTCTACACAGCACCACGTCGCAGCGAAGTCTCAACTACGCCACAGTCCAGTCCCCGTCGTCGACCTCTAAGTTGATCTCCAGTCAGTCCACCTGGTATTATGATGGCTACGCACGGGCGAGTATATTGTCCTCGTGTATGTGATCATTCTGACATTGTGACCCACTAGCCCAACTATTAGGGAAGAACTACATCACCCTTTACTTCAGGATGGCCTGGTGTTTCTGGAACAGTCTACCACTTCATGGTAGGAATATTGGTGACATTAGTTACCGGGTCACCGGCTACAGGTATTGACTTTGAGTGAAAGAGGCCACTTGATCACAGCCATTGACTTCTGGCCGACTCCAAGTGCTTAAAGGACCGGTGATAGTAATCTTGATACCTACAGGGGTCACCAGCTACCTCAGTGAACTTGAATTTGGTTATACGGTGGTTTCCCCGGACAGTTATATATCACCAGCCTTACCATTGAACCTTTAGTTGATTGGCCTCCGGAACTTCTACATGGATGTTATTCAGACGTCATCACGTACCCAAGCCACTCGGAGTCACCGCATCGACCCGATAGTCAGTCCAGCTGAGTCTACACCTAGCCAGAGACATTCGACGCTGAGTGAGAAGATGAGTGACCGCCTTGGCCATGTGGTATCGTGCTCTGTGTACAGTGATGATTAAGACGCCCTGAGGTTACTCCAGATAACCCTATCTTCTATCGCCTGGCGGTTGCCAGGATTCTCTCATGAACATTTTCATTGTTGACATTAATCTTGTACATTATACCATCTAGTCACTATGTGTAGATACCAGAGTTGTGTCATGTGTTCTCGACGAGGTGTGAAAGGGGTATAGTCCCGTGGTTGATAGTGAGAGAGACAGGAATCCAAGGGCTGGCGGGGTCTGTAGACTGAGATTGATCGTATTCCAGAGTGCCTCTATCCCGTTATTAAGGTGTGGTGGCATCCTCCCCTCATCCCAGGGAATACCACGACATGGACGAGAGGCCTAATATACGAAAGTGAGGCTAAGCAGCCATGTGCAGGACGAGACGATTCCTTGGGTGAGCCGAGTCTCGGCGCTATGTCTCGGCTCTGCTACTACGGAACCCTCCTTGAATGGCGGGGAATGCCCATGTTCTGCCCCTGTCTTCTCTTGAGGGCTGACCGTTACATCTCCGGCTGGACCAGCTGGGATGGGGATAACACCACAACAGTGAGAGTCGAATGTCCTTCGAAACACCCGGAAAGGTTAATCCGGTCAATAAATGCCCGCAGAAGTCGAATGTGTCGGCTGAAAGGCGCAAGTATCGCAGTTTTAATGTAAACAAGCACAACGCAATTACGTCCGAAAATACACTCCGGATGAATGACGAAGAAGTAGAAGAAGAAGAAGAAGAAGAAGAAGAAGAGAAGAAGAAGAAGAAGAAGAAGAAGAAGAAGAAGAAGAAGAAGAAGAAGAAGAAGAAGAAACGCTGTACATGTGAACAGTCAGTGACTATATTAGCTATGGTTTTCAACGTTAGGTGTAACCCGCTTTAACTTTCTTTTCTGAAAGTTGAGTTCATTCCACACGGCGGTCAGTTGGACTGAAGTGTTGACTTCTCGTTCAGAAAGCAATGGCAAACCACTGAATGTAAAATTGCCTAGTAAATTACAAGCAGCCAAAGAAATAATAATAATAATAATAATAATAATAGTAATAATAATAATAATAATAATAATAATAATATTAAAAACCCCGCAGCAGCAGTCTGCTGTTGGTATGCGAAATGCAAGGATCATCATAGTTTGTAGGCCTGAATGCGCGGTGGAATAGATGGCGAGACATTTCTCCTGTAGTGAACTACGAGAGCTGACATCAAACTCTTGTCTGACCTCGTTTATTAAGTTGTCATGATAACGCCCTAGCCGTTACACCATACAATTTTTTTCCCGTGTTTCCATCCTGTTTCAGGATATTGCGGTCAACATCAGCATCTTTCAGCTGTATGTTGATTCCTAGGCTAGATTAAGCTCATCAGCACGCCACGACTTTCTGAGCGACCGGCTCCATACTCTCATAAGTCACTGGCGCGACTCGAACCACTTCTAATTCTCGTGCGCTCACGTCAACCACGAGAGTATTCGGGGTTAACGGAGAAAGCTGCTAACCCCTCGGCCAGGGAGCCGACACACCATACAATAATGCATAGAAATGTAACACTTGATCACTCTTAGTTGTCAGTGGCAACTAGGGTATTTATGTTTTGTTTTTATTGGCTTCCTTTGAACTCAATCGTACTCCATATGCGTGCTGCTACTTCTAGTACGCTGGACTGATTATTGCGTATGGATTAGCTTTGTTATTACCAGTGTCCCTCGCCATCAGGCCAACCCACTCCCACTTGTTAGGTACTTCTACGTCCCCATGTCAAGGATGAGAAGTCAACATTTTAGTCCAACTGACGGGTGTAGGGGTTGAACACGCTACCTCGGCATCAGCACATGGGAAGTTTAATAACGAGTGCTTTTATCCATTCGGCAGTGTTGACTTTAGTATTTAGATGTGAAAAATTTTAATTTGTTGAATGCTACTTTGACCATTCCGACTGTATTTTTATTTCTTCCTCACAGCCGTCAATATGTGTCATTGATCGTTCTAGGTAAGAAACACCATCGATGTATTCGTGTGTCTGTCCAATCACTGTGATTGTCAACATGGACTTGCTACTGTCTATGTTTGGTACCACGTTAAGAAACACCATCGATTTGTTCGTGTGTCTGTCCAATCACTATTATTGTCAACATGGACTTGGTACTGTCTGTATTTGGTACCGAATTAAGAAACACTATTGATTTGTTCGTGTGTCTGTCCGATCACTATTATTGTCAACATGGACTTGGTATTGTCTGCATTTGGTACCGAATTAAGAAACACTATTCATGTGTTCGTCTGTCCAATCACTGTAATTGTCAACATGGACTTGTTACTGTCTGTGTTTGTTACCACGTTATGAAACACCATCGATTTGTTCGTATGTCTTTACAATCACTGTAATCTAGACAACATACAAATTGAAATCTATAGATACCGACCGGGATTCCAACCTGTCACCTCCAAAATACGACAGCGCCTAGCTACAGGAACTAGTGTACTTCGACGCAAGACCAACTAGACACCCGAAGATAGACCTTCATTGTGTGAGGGATATAATGTTATTGCTATAGAAATACGTTCTCTAAGAGAGGGATAGTACGTTACTACCAAACACAGATTTGATAGCATGTTACACCTATAGACTTCACGGAATGTGACAGCTAAAGATAGTCTGGATGGAATATCACAGCCAAAGGTATATTTCATAGAATGTTACAGCCAAAGATAGAATGTTACAGCTAAAGGGATACTTGACAAAATGTTAAAGCTGAAATTAGATTTGATAAAATGTTCCAGATAAAAATAGAATGTTACAGTTAAAGATCGCCTTAATGGAATGTCAGAGCTAAAGATAGACTTGATCGAATGTCACAGCTAAAGATAGATTTCATGGAATGTCACAGCTAAAGATAGATTTCATGGAATGTCACAGCTAAAGATAGTTTTCATGGAATGTCACAGCTAAAGATAGATTTCATGGAATGTCACAGCTAAAAATAGGCTTGATGGGTCTCACAGCTAAAGATAGACTTGATGGAATCTCACAGCTAAAGATAGACTTGATGGAATCTCACAGCTAAAGATAGGCTTGATGGGTCTCACAGCTAAAGATAGACTTAATGGAATGTCATAGCTAAAGATAGACTTGATGGAATATGACAGCTAAAGATAGACTTGATGGATTGTCATAACTAAAGATGGACTTGATGGATTGTCCTAACTAAAGATAGACTTGATGGAATGTGACAGCTAAAGATAGACTTGATGGATTGTCATAACTAAAGATAGGCTTGATGGGCTGTCACAGCCAAAGATAGACTTGATGGAATGTGACAGCTAAAGACAGACTTGATAGAATGTCACAGCCAAAGATATACTTCATAGAATGTCACAGCCAAAGACAGACCCCCACTTAGTGAGCCTCCATCCTGGCAGACGACCAGGGCATGCGTGATTACACGGTAAGAGGTCAGCCCTCACGTTTGCCAGGAAAGCCGTTCTATTCGCAGAGACACTAAGGCAGGGTGGGTGACAGCGCAGGGTGGGACTCCTTCTGTCCCAGACAGTGCTTACTCCTCACCCACTCTGTCCTGTTCATTTTGTTTCTGCTGCTGTAGAAGGCTGCCATTACAGCAACGTACCCTGTCATTATGTCAGCTCTGTGGGTCTCAACTAGTCGATCTATGAAGTCCCCTTGGTGGTATTATTACCCCAACTGGTTATTTTTCCGACGTGAACTCATTGTGTTCCTATAGTTATTTTAACTCTTTGTTGTCCTTACCGTTGTTATATGAACCACGTCATCTGTTACTACTTTTATTGTTTTATTTCCATACACGTGTAATATGAATCATATTTGATTTTACTTTAACTGTTGGTATATCAACCCATTCATTATGCTATTGCTTTAACCAGGCAGTTGTTATATCACCCCATTATGCTTTTACTTTCACTCTATATTTTCCCAACGGTTGTTTATTATGCGACGGTGTTATTACTTTAACCCTTTTGTTCAAACCAGTAGTTAAACCACCCACAGGGAGTCTCCGTGGTGAAGTGGTTAGAACGTCCGTCGTCTCGTTCTCAGATGGTCATAGATTCGTTTTTGGTCATTCGGTTCTCGAGAGCAATTGTTTTTCGGAGACCGCTGGGGTCAGCCTTCGGAAGTACAGAGTTGGTGTTCTGTGCGACGCTTTCAGCCAGCGGTGAGCTGCTGTGCGGAGGGAGACTAGCTCTAGATGACAAACAATGCAAGGAAAACGATCCTGCTTGTCTTTAAAGCACCTAAATACCAGATCGATTACATCCTGATCAACAGAAGTTTTCAAAATGCCTTAACAGTCGTAAAAACAGTCCCAATTGCAGAGCTGTTACAGTAATCACAGATTGATTACAGGCACATTGAAGGTAAAGTTAACAAAAGTCAAGTATACACTAGGAACCACTAAATATGATCTGTGTGAAAAATGACAAGGAAATACAAGACAATTTTAACATAGAAGTAAAGTACAGATTTGATGTATTGTCTAAACTAGAGATTTTTTTCCCACATTTCAAGATGTGGATGGTTCCAAATGTTGTTGTATGTAGCCGGGGAGCAGTGTTGAGGTGAACTCCCAATATTGCTTAAATACTCCAATGGCTTGTGAATACATAACATATGCAGCAAAAGTCCAACTCCTGCCCTTCACGTGGCGGAACTGTTTAAACTAACAGGAGAAGGGGCGACGGCGAGTTTCTGGCGCCGGAAAATAACCAGTATGCTCTAGATGTGTATGCACGTACATCCATGCGCAGACACGTGTGTGCGCGCGTACACATCTACACACGAGTGAGACCACAGTCTGCTCTAGCAAAGAAAGGTGCTGAAGACGGAGGCAACCAGCCAAGAGGCGCGCCACAGAAATCAGGATGCCTCGCAATCACGCAAAATGGAAAATGTCGACTACTGCTAAATGTTATGGTGCTTGCCCTGCTTTGGACCTCAGGCAGGTGCAGTGCCGGGCCCTATGTCTCGAAAGGGTCCAACCACATCTACTGGAGGTCCTTCTCAGATGTCCTGTGGAGCCAGGGGACATGAGAATGGGACGGCTGGCCATACTAAACGAAGACTTAAAATAATGCACTGGAATGCGGAGGGAGTCACCAACAAAAAAATAGAATTAGAAAACATCTTGGACCAAGAAAAAGTAAGCATATGTTGCTTGCAAGAAACTCACCTCAACGAAAAAATAGCCTTCAAAATCAGAGGCTACCAGTGTTACCGATCTGACCGAAAGGACAGGCGAAAAGGTGGGATACTGACCCTTGTAAAAAACAACATCATTGCTTCCCAAATCGAAGTCTACGTGGAAGGGGCTGAGTATCAGACACTTAAACTTAAGACAGGTAATACAGACCTACATCTGATCAATTACTACTGTCCAAGTGACCGCCCACAGGCACTCGGACACACTACCATTAAAAGAAAAAAATGATTGTGTGTGGCGATTTCAACAGCCACTCGCAGAGCTGGGGCAATGATCACATGGACCAGAGAGGAGAGAGACTGGAAGACTGGCAGGATGAGAATAGATTCATCTTGATTAACAAGCCGTCCAGATCCACATACTTTCTACTCGAGATCATGGCACACTACAACTACATCTGACCTGGCTTTTCATTCACCAGACTTGGAGTGGAACATTACACGAATTGTTGGGAAACAACTTGGTGGCAGTGACCATCGGCCAGTCTTTCTAACCGTAGAAAATGAGCTTGTAAGTGAAAGCAGCACCTCTCGAGGTGGAACTACAAGGAAGCAGACTGGGCAATGTGCAAGCTTCGCACCAGCATACTGGTTAGAAACCTGAACACTGAGAAAGACATAAATAAAGTAGTTGAAGAGTTTGGGGAATGCGTGCTACAGGCAGCGCGAGAAACAGTACCAAGAGGAGCCCGTAAACAATATAAACTCTACTGGAGTATTGAACTGGAACAGTTGCATAACGATGTGGAAGTGTGTTGAAAGCAAGCAGAGGCCACACCCAGCCAAGAGCACCACAATAAATTCCAGCACGAAAAAGCCAAATTTCAAAGGGCCAAGCTGCAGGCTAAACGGAAAAGCCGGCAGGAGAAAACAGAGTCTCTGAACTTTGAAAGAGACACAAGGAAATTGTGGAAGCTAATAAAACAACTTAACGATGAGGGCACAGGGAGAAACTCAAAAATTGCACTACATAAAGATGGAAACATCTTAACAAGAAAGCAAGCATCTGACTACTTTGCGGACTCATCCGCACAAGATAACAATATCAAAATTAGTCCAGAGAAACAACAAGAGACTCGAGAGAAACAATAACATACAGGACAGAAGGAAATAGTACATGAGGTTCTGGAAGCACCCATCACAATCAGCGAAATGGCGCTAGCCATATCAAAACTGAAAATGAGAAAGTCACCAGGAGCTGATGGTATCTCCAATGAAATGATCAGGAACTTAGGAACAGAGGCCAAAGCAAAGCTGTTGCAGATCTTCAATAACAGCTGGACCTTAGGCAGTGTTCCACAAGCCTGGAGAGAAGCAATCATGATACCCCTCCTAAAATCAGGGAAAGATGGTTCCATTGCCTCTAGCTACAGACCAATTAGCCTCACCAGCTGTCTCTGCAAAACACTGAAGCGCATCATCAATCACAGACTACAGTGGTACATTGAAAGTAAAAACATCCTTGTGCCACAGCAGGCTGGCTTTAGGCAGTGCTACTCTACGGAAGATCAGACTAACCTACCTCTCTCAAGAAATTGAGGATGCATTCCAAGAGAAGAAGCTGGTGTTTGCGGCATGGATAGATTCTGAAGAAAGCCTTTGACAAAGTCTGGAAAGAAGGTCTGATGAATAAACTGAGAAACTGCAAAGTCAATGGAAGTATGTACAAATGGGTGAAAGCATACTTGCACAACAGAAGAGCCCGAGTACAGATAGACGGACTCAAGAGCAAGAAAGTACTACTGCGTCACGGTGTTCCCCAGGGTGGAGTCTTGTCTCCCACACTTTTTCTAATCTTCATCAATGATCTCGTTGCTAATCTACCGCATGGAATTAAAGCGGCAATGTACGCCGATGACCTGGTTCTATGGAGCACAAATAAACATGCATCAGTGGCCACCAGAATTGCTACAAAGAGCTGTAGATACATTTGTTGCATGGGCAAATAGATGGTGTGTCAGCATAAACACTGACAAGTGCAGCACCACTCTATTTACCCTCTCTCCAAAACAAAAGGCAGGGACCATCCAGATAAATGGAACACCCCTAAGAGAAGATAAAGAACCAACATACCTTGGAGTAACATTTGATGGCAGGCTGACATGGAGAAAGCACATCAACAAAGCAGTAGCAAAAGCCAGAAGGAAAATAGCCATCCTGAGAAAGCTAAGTGGAACCACATGGGGAGCCAGTGGGAAAATACTTAGCAAAGTTTACCAACAGAGCATACGACCACACCTGGAATATGGGTCAACTGCATGGTGTTCAGCATCAAAAACCACACTACAAGAGCTGGACAAGGTGCAAAATCAAGCACTTAGAGTCACCACAGGAGGGATGAGATCAACCCCTATAGTGGAAATGGAGAAGATGGGGAGGACACAAGCACTGAGTGAGCGCAGAGATACGAAAACGCTAATACAAGCAGAAAAGTTCCTCAGCTTGCCAGGCCACCCTATGAAGAACAGATTTGAAAACCTAGCTATGGGGCGGTTGAAAAGAAGTAGTTTTATCCACCAGGCCAAACGACTCTGCAGAGAAACCACCGATTGCCCACAGTTGGTATCCCCCTAACAACTATTCCAGAGCGAACTCCATGGAAAGATGAGCATAGACTATCATTACAAATCCAGACAAAAGTGAGAGGAATATTTGACAAGGAAGAACAGAACAGTGTGCAGCGCAGAACAGCCACTCTCAGCTTCCTTGATGAAGAATACCCACAGGACCTCTGGATCCGAGCCTACACAGATGGGTCGGCACAAAATGCTGTTCGAAATGGAGGAGCGGGAGTGTACATAGAATACCCAAATAATACTAGGGACACAGCCAGAGTACCGCCAGGAAAGTACTGCCATAACTATGATACTGAAATTGAGGCAATCAAGATAGCAACAGAGAAATTAATAAATACCAGCAATGGTACACAACCTGTGGTGCTACTGACAGATGCAAAATCAGTACTCGAGGCGCTCCTGTCTGGGAAATTGCCAGTACTAAGGACACTACTTTCTGAACTTAGCAGTCAGCATAAGGTCACCATACAGTGGATACCATCCCACTGTGGAGTACCCGGAAACGACAGAGCTGATCAATTGGCTAAGGAAGGAGCCAAAGAAGAACAGCCTGATGTGCCCGTTACATACCACCAAAAGAAAAGAATGATCAAATCAGTCAGAAAGCCACCAAAACCTGCTCAAGATGACTACCACGTTATGGACAGACCAGAACAAGTCATTATTCTGCGCCTCAGAACAGGACACAATAGATTACGCAACCACATGTATACAAATTCAAGATTGGTGAAACAGCCATGTGCACATGTGGATTGGCCTCGCAGACAGCAGAGCACATACTCCAAGACTGCCCAAAATATAACATATCTAGGCAAACCTTCTGGCCTAGAGAGACGACAGTGGAAGATAAACTCTATGGACCACTGTGTGAACTGAAAAAGACAGTTAAATTCATACAAGAGACAGCATTGCAGATACAGACATATTTCAAGCGAACGAAAGAAGAAGAAGAAGAAGAAGAAGAAGAAGAAGAAGAAGAAGAAGAAGAAGAAGAAGAAGAAGAAGAAGAAGTGGATGATCAATAAGAAATGTTGAAGAATTCAGTTAATTTGGCTGCAGAAACAACTAACGAAAAGGATGACTGAGGAAATTTTAAGACTAACGGAAACAAGAAGCAAAATAAAAAAAATAATAATAATAATCCTGACAAACATAAAGAGATTCACAGGAAAATCAGAAAATTATGTAAAGAAGCATGGCTTAAAAATAATTGCAAAGAAACTGGGGAAAAAAACACAACAAAAATACCAAATTAATGCACAAAAGAATTCAAGAGATTGCTAGTAAAAGAACACCTACATCAATATGCCTGAAAACAAACGATGAAAAATCATAATAGAAACACATGAGATTTTGCATACATGGTCAGATTATGTGAAAAACCTTTATGATGATACAAGAGAAGAACATTATGATATTCGGAGTAATAATGAAGGACCATGAATTATGAAGATAGAAGTTCAGAATGCTCTAAACCATATGAAATCTGGCAAGACCACGGTCCCAGACAATATCTCAACAGAAATGATCACTGCCCTGGAAGAATATGGAATAGATCAAGTCACCAGACTGCTGAACACAGTATATGATACTGGTGATATATTTCCTGAATTATGTAACTCTATATTTATTACAATCCCGAAGAAATCGGGAGCATTGAAATGTGACCAGTATCGAACAATTAGTATAATCACAAAGATTTTACTAAGTATTATCATGCAAAGAGTTAGGAAGAAAATACAACCCGAAATATGAGAAGAACAATGTGGGTTTGTAGAAGGCAAGAGTACAGTAAATGCCGTGTAAATGCTGAGAAGATTAACTGTACGTTCTATAGAAATAAAAAAAAAAAGACTTACATCTTTGCTTTATTGACTACACACAGGCTTTCGATATAGTAAGACTTGTCAACACGATGGAGATGCTTGCAGATCTGCAAATTGATGGGAAAGACCTTAGACTCATAACAAACATATATTGGAAACAACAAGCTGCCATTAAGATTGATAATGAAGTAGGTCTATATCAACCTATTAAGAGAGGTTTAAGATTATGGTCATCACTAAGAAGAAGGAAATACCACAATGTAATTTACAAGTAAATGGAAATATTCTTAAACAAGTGAATCGGTACAATTATGTTGGAATAATCATAACATCTGAAGGGAGATATCTTGAAGAGATTTGAACAAGAATTGTCATGGTGAAGGCAGTCTTTTGCAAGATGAAAAACATACTGACCAATAAAAGAGTGTATCGGTGTTACATAGAGCCTGTACTTTTGTATGGATGTGAAGCGAGGACAGTGAGCAGTCACGCTGAAAAACATCTGATGGATGTGGACATGTGGTTTTACCATGGACAGAAATACTGCGGTGAACGATGATATAAATATCACAGATGTGTTTGCACATGTATTTATGTACACGTAGGATCATTTCATGAAAAACTCTCACTGTTTTAACGTTTATCTCAATATGATGTCACTATCTCACCTTGACGTTTTGTCTTATCATGACTTCTGTATCTCAACGTGGCATCATTATCTCATCCTGAGGTCTTTGTCCTCTCATGACGTCTTTATCTCATCCTGACGTTTCATCTTATCAGGACCTCATTATTTCATCACAAAATGGGTTTATTTCAAATCTATAGCTGTTTGTATTTTCATTTTTATTACCAGAAGCAGGTGAGGTGTTTTTGGCTTCATCATCACTTGGTCATACTGAGATTGCTTTGCTGATTGTTGTTGAGATGTTCTGACCTATGTCTATGAACTACGGGACGGTTTTCATTGCTTCATTGTTTATAATGACCTGATGATTTGCCTTCCTGACAACATGAAGAGTGGATACTAATTTTTTTTTTTAATGACCCCCCGGCCTCAGCTTCACAAGACAGTCTCGTAACCACTAAGTACCAATCATCATCTTTATCCATCAAAAGTTTGTCATGTTTGTGGTGAGTTAACTTGACTTTCGTGGAACCAAGAAATCGACTACATCAAATGAAGAACTTATCTTACCCAGCTCATCATTGGCTGTGAATAGGGTAGTAACAGAACATTGTGTACGAACCTTGTTTTGGGTCTAGACGAGGAGAAATCTTCCCCAGTGCCAGTTGGTAGAGTTTATTATCATGTACTAACACATTAGTGAATTTTGAGTCAAAGATTTGACCTTCATCAGTTTGATAGCTTTAGAGATGGTCATCTAACTACATTGCTTCAATAATTTTTGAGATTTTTTTTTGGGGGGGGGGGGGGGGCAACATGTGGTATTGTATGTTTAAAATATGCAGATCACCGATCTTCCCGTAACCCAACATTTGTCCCAATAGATAGTTTGAGTTTTCTCAAAGTGTTTGAGTCGATTCACTGTTGACGGTTTGTTCAGGAGTTGTTAATTACAGTTTATATATGACACTGATGATAAATTCGTTAGAGATCAAAGTGAGGATGAACACACACACACACACACACACACACACACACACACACACGCACGCACACACACACACTTGCGCACGCACGCACACACACACACACACACAACTGTCGTGTTGTTGTGCTATTTGTCCATCAAGAATGATGATGACCATTCATTTCATCCAGTGGGGTTGAAAATATGGAGCGGTGAGTTCTAAGATGGCTGATAAGGCCTATTTTGGCTCGAAATGTTCTTTGACAATGTGGACAAAGAATGCTTGACGTTTCTGGAGGAGGATTTTTGGATGAAGAATGACTTGCGCGATGAATTGGATTAAAGTGATGAAGAGTTGCGCAATTCATCGATTTCACTCTCTCGCCTGAGTCCTTCTGAGTCCAGTGGCAAGACAAGTCAAAACGACTGAATACAAATACAGGTGCAGTGGATACCAGAGCGCTCTACGTGCCGTGCCGTGCTCATTACGTTCCACAACGCTTTGCAGGTAAACGCCGTCTTGCCCGTTGAATCAGGAATGATTTCTTCCGCGCAGTCTGCCGAATCCTGCCTGTCTTCACATGCTGGGTAGGCATACCCTAATTAACCGATCAGTTTGATACCAAATCGGCTACCCACGCCTGGTTTAGCCAGCTTGTCACAGCTGTTGCCCGGGGGTTGGCCGCTGTCTCATGCTGACAGCTACTAGGAGCCACAGGCGTGAGCTGGATGTCAGGCTTGGACCAGTGGGGGATGGTCCCTTGAAAAGGGCAACTGACGTAATGGAGACAAGAACACATACTTTAACCAAAACTCTGGTGATCGTGTGATATGGTGAACCATGACTGCTCACACTAATTTGTATGGCACCTGATAATGTTGATAAAAATAAAGCAAAACCTCCTCTCTACGTTTCTTGTTTGTCACTTCAAGAGTTTCCACAAGAAAAGACACCGACACATTCAGGAGGAAAGGTGTCTTTTCCTGTTTGTTTAAGAATTGCAAAGCCCCGTGCGGATGTCTATTTTTGGATCTAATTGAAAAACGGCGCGGGAGATGATTGGATAATGGGTAGTCAAGAGAGGGCGCTGCTTTCTCACTTTGGTGAGACCGGATATCCGTCTTGAGACTGGGAAATTCTAACTGCTAACGTGAAGATGTCTTTGAATATTTCCCTGCACACTATGTCTGTTACTGTGTATACAATTGGGGACGCATTGTAAGATATACAGAACTTCATCACTTTTGGAATAAAATTCGTTCGTTTGTTTGTCTGTTCGTGTGATATTTCAACATTCTGTGTCAGTAGTTGTTTCTTATTATGTCTGTCTCTTTCTAGTTATTTAGTTAGTCGACAGAACATCCTCATTGCACATCGAACCATATAGTCCATATACTGTCTGTCTCTTTCTGTCTCTCTCTACCTCTCTGTCTCCCTTCATCTGTCTGTCTGTCTGTCTGTCTGTCTGTCTGTCTGTCTGTCTGTCTGTCTGTCTGTCTGTCTGTCTGTCTATCTATCTATCTATCTATCTATATATCTGTCTGTCTGTCTGTCTGTCTGTCTGTCTGTCTGTCTGTCTGTCTGTCTGGCTGGCTGGCTGGCTGGCTGGCTGGCTGGCTGGCTGGCTGGCTGGCTGGCTGGCCCTCACTTTTCTCTCGCTATATATCTGACTCTCTCTATCTCTCTATATTTTTATGTCTCTGTTTCTCTCCGTTTTTCTCTCTGTTTTTCTCTGTTTTTCTCTATGTCTCCCTCTCAGTCCCTGTCTCTATCAATGTGTCTCTCTGTCTTCCTCTATCTCTTTCTCTGTCTTTCTGTATCCCCCCCGTCTCTCTCTCTCTTTCTCTCTCTGACTTCCTGTCACTTTCTCTGTCTGTCTGTCTGTTTGTCTGTCTGTCTGTCTGTCTGTCTTGCTCTCTCTCTCTCTCTCTCTCTCTCTCTCTCTCTCTCTCTCTCTCTCTCTCTCTCTCTCTCTCTCTTTCTGTGAACATTCCTTAAGTGTCTATATACATTTCTTATTTTCTCTCTACTATATCTATCTCCTTCTCTCTCTCTCTCTCTCTCTCTCTCTCCCTCTCTCTCTCTTTGTTTATTCATCTCAACTGTGTGTCTATTGTTGTGTCTTATTATTTCCCCCTCTCTCTGCCTTTCATACTGTAGTTTTATCTCTCTTACACTCGTTCTGTCTCTCTAATTGTTACATATTCTAGTCTGTCTGTCTGTCTGTCTGTCTGTCTGTCTGTCTTTCTTTCTTTATCCATGCCGTAAGCTTGTCCATCTATCTGCCTGCCGCCTGTCTGTCTGTCTGTCTGTCTGTCTGTCTGTCTGTCTCCATGCGGTAAGCTTGTCCGTCTGCCTGCCTGCCTGCCTGCCTGCCTGCCTGCCTGCCTGCCTGCCTGCCTGCAGTTCTCTTGTCAGGGTGAATCCTTTTGTCTGTATTTGTGTGTCTTATAAAATGTTTAGTACATACTCAACTTTCGTACTGATATGTTTCGTGCTACAAGAATTTAACATTCTAATACTGAACATATAGTGCATGTGTGAAGGATGACCGGTTGGAAGCGCCGAATGCAAGTTGGTCCTACATACACAATTTGTGAAAGATGAGTGGTTGGAAGCGCCGAATGTAAGTCGGTCCTATATACACAGTTTGTGAAAGATGAGTGGTTGGAAGCGCCGGATATAAGTCAGTTCTACATACCAAATGTGAGAAAGATGAGTGGTTGGAAGCACCGAATTTAAGTCAGTCCTACATACACAATTTGTGAAAGATGAGTGGTTGGAAGCTCCGAATGTAAGTCAGTCCTACATACACAATTTCTGAAAGATGAGTGGTTGGAAGCGCCGAATATAAGTCAGTCCTACATACCGAATGTGTGAAAGATGTATAGTTGGTAGCGTCGAATGTAAGTCGGTCCTACACACCCAATTGGTGAAAAAAAAAAAGTTCATCACATGTAGTAGGCCTGAATGTGCGGGTGAATATGTGCCCAGTCTTGACCTCGCTTCGCGAGACGAAGTACGAAGGTGTTGAACCCTTGCCCCATCGCGCTCATGACATTGTTGGCGTAGTTGTCCCGAAGCAGGAGCCTGCTATGGATCTACGATGTGGTAGAGCCACCACAGTTTGTAGGCCTGGATGCGCTGGGGAATAGTGGCCAATCTTGTCCTCTGTTAGCGGACGACGCATGCAGGCATCCAACACTCGTCCGACCATGCTCATGACATCATCAGGGTAGCTCCCTATCAATTACATTAACGCGCCGGCCTGTCTAGTTAATGATCGCTTGTAAATACAGTTCGTTCGTTCGTTCGTTCGTTCGTTCGTTATATCTGATCTATTCTTTGTCAATGTATCAGTCTGTCTGACTGTCTAGATACACACAATTCGCTCAATCTCCACTCGACACTGTGAACTCGTATTATTATTAATTTAGTATTCGATGACAATTTCAAAATAAATGTAAACATTCAGTACTGCTAATCTAAACATTCTAACGAATTTTACATCCTCATATACATTGTGAACATTCTCCCGGGAGAAGAGTGTTTGAGCCATCTGTTGCTGCTTAACTTCCAGGTTGGATTTCTTAGAGATTGTTGGAGCCTACTTGGTTGTTTAACACAAGCCGAGGCACCGGAACTCGTCTGTAATCGTTACCTGAAGTGCGGCTAACTGGACGAAGAAAATGAGGAGGGAGGAGTAGACGAACATATGGAAGAAAGAAAGGATGAGGACGTAGGAAGATGAAGGAAACATGTACGCAGAAGAAGACAGTGTGGGAACATTAGAAGAGGAAGGAGAAGATGAATGATGAGAAATGAAAGAAGGAAGAGGAAGAAAAAAATAGGAGGGAAATTGATGAAGAAGGAGGGGTAGAAGGAGATGAAGGAGACAAAGAAGAACCAACGAACGAACGAACGAACAAACTTTATTTTAAAAGGGTAACAAATTGGGCACGCAGGCCTGTCTTACATTCGGCCCTTTCAATCATTCATCTTTCATTCATCAAATGTGCATGTTACATTAACATAGGGGAAACAAACATTGTCAAATGGATTTTGTAAGCATAAACAATGCATATTACGCATGATACATTCACATGAGTAAACAAAACAAAAACATTATCAAATGAAAGTTGTAAACATAAGCAGTGCATATTGCAATGTTGTGAGACACATCCCCCACCCACCAAACCTCCCCCACCCACCCACCCATACCTCCACGCACTCACACAGAACAAGGCAAACATACATGCCGCCACCCACCCACTGATCCCCCACCCACACACATTTCCCCACCCACACAAACATCCTCACACACCAAGAAGAAGAAGAAGAAGAAGAAGAAGAAGAAGAAGAAGAAGAAGAAGAAGAAGAAGAAGAAGAAGAAGAAGAAGAAGAAGAACAACAACAACAACAACAACAACAACAACAACAACAACACCAACAACAACAACAACGAGGAGGAGGAGGATGAGGAAGAGAAGAAGAAGAAGAAGAACCCACCCACTCACCCACCTAATATTCGCTACTTCTCAACTACACATCCCCACCTATACACACATCCCTACACATAAACACATCTCCCCACCTGCCCACACAATACCCCCACCCATAACCCAAAAACACACACCTCCCAACCACATACACCCCACCACCCACATATACGCCACCCACACATATCCGCCGCTCACACACATCTTCTCACAACTACACACCTCCCCCACCCATACACTCATCTCTCACACACATCCACCCACTCACGTACTCATCCATCAACCACTCACACCCACACATCACCCACGCACCCATCAACACACGCATCTCTCATCTACCCTCCCACCCACACACACCCCAACCACCCAGCCAAACACACATCCCCCATCCTCGCATACATCCTTCAATCACCTGCACATCCCACACCTCCCCCACCTCTCACACATCTCCCCTCCCACACAAAACTCCACCCATAAACACATCCCCCCACACACATTCCCCATACACATCCCCGCCCACACATCTCCCCACCCACTCATACATCCTCCACCTACAAACATCCTCACCACCCACACATACATCCTCCACCCACTCACATTTACCCCATCCACACTCACACACTCCCACCCACACAGTCATATCCCATTCACAGACACCCCCACACTCATCCCCCACACCCATTACACACCCATCCCCCAACTCACACAATCTCCTACACATCCATTCACCCA
>JACEFZ010027823.1:0-12500 GCA_014155875.1 Cepaea nemoralis | reverse complement strand
TGTTCAAAAGACTCCGGTGATAAAATCAGCCCGATTCTGAAGCTGCAATATCCGATTAGCGATTGACAAACATGGCGGCAAAATGTAGGAATGCGCATGTCACGGAAATGAATGTTCGTTTTTCTCTGCTTGTTTGCAGTTGTCGGATTGGATTAGACCCGGAGATTTATATCTGTCGTAGGCTTATGTACAGACTAGCTAAAATAGATAAATGGGCGGGGCGTTGTCAGGAGATGACACTGTTAGTTCATGTAGGCTTTTCTACGGATTTATTTTGATGCTTATTGTTATCGCCGGTATCGTTATTGGCACTGAAATACCTGGAAGACAGAGGTAAATACCACTTGCTTGCCCACGTGGTGGTCATGGGTTCGTATTCTCACCGAAGAAGATTTTAAAATTGGCCTGGTCACCCAGGTCGACCCAGTCTAATATGGCTACCAGGAAATGTCTTGAGTAGTAAAGGCTGCCGGTGCGTTACTGACCACATCACAGATTGGGTGCTGTGTGGTCTGTTCCAATTCCAATTCCAATTTTCAAAACAAAAATTCCAAATTCGGCCTCGTTCAATCTGCTTCCTCAGCGTCGGTTATTGTTGAGGTTCGTGGTTTTTGTGGGTTTATTCACTCTAATTCTTGTCTTGTGAGTCCTATCTCGGACTGGTTATGTTGGTTTGTGTCTGTGACGTCAGCTGGTGGATCGGTCTGCGGCTATCCTTTGTGCTTATATATATATATGCCGGTGTGTTACTGACCACATCACAGATTGGATGCAGTGTGGTCTGTTAACATATAGAGCTTATATATATGCCGGTGTGTTACTGACCACATCACAGATTGGGTGCAGTATGGTTTGTTACAATATAGGTCTGGCACCATGCACCTGATGCCACTTGAGGTGTGTTTACAAACTACCCTTTACTTACTAGCTTGCTTACTTACTTATTTTCTTGCTTAATTACTTGCTTACTTGCTTGCTTGCTTACTTACTTGATTACTTACTTACTGGCTTACTTGCTTACTTACTCGCTTGCTTACTTACTTGCTTACGTACTTGCTTACTTGCTTACTTACTTGCTAGCTTACTTATTTGCTTACTTGCTTACTCACTAACTTATTTACTTAATTACTTACTTACTTGCTTACTTACTTATTTGCTTTCTGACTTGCTTTTGCTTACTTGCTTGCTTACCTTCTTGCTTACTTACTTACTTACTTACTTACTTACTTACTTACTTACTTTCTTACTTACTTACTCGCTTGATTACTTACTTACTTACTTACTTACTTACTTCCTTACTTACTTTCTGACTTGCTTGCTTACTTACATACCTACATACCCACTGACTGACTGACTGACTGACTGACTGACTGACTGACTGACTGACTGACTTACATACTTACTTACTTACTTACTTACTTACTTACTTACTTACGTGCTTGCTTACTTACTTGCTTACTAACCTACTTGCTTTCTAACTTGCTTGCTTCCTTATTTACTTACTTACTTATTTACTTACTTACTTACTTACTTACTTAATAACGTACTTAATTACTTAGTACTTACTTACGTGCTTGCTTAATTACTTGCTTACTTATTTACTTACTTACTTACTAGCGTGCTTACTTACGTACTTGCATACTTGCTTATTTGCTTGCTTATTTACTTACGTATTTGCTTACTTGCTTGCTTGCTTACTTACTTACTTAATTACTTACTTACTTGCTTACTGTCTTGCTTGCTTACTTACTTACTTGCTTGCTTGCTTACTTACTTACTTGCATACTAACTTACTTACTTACTTACTTACTTACTTACTTACTTGCATACTAACTAACTTACTTACTTACTTACTTACTTACTTACTTACTTACTTACTTACTCACTCACTTGCTTACTTACTTTTTTGCTTACTTACTTACTTACTCGCTTGCTTACTTACTTACTTACTTACTTACTTAATTACTTACTCACTTGCTTACTTACTTACTTACTTACTTAATTACTTACTCGCTTGCTTGCTTACTTACTTACTTACTTACTTAATTACTTATTCACTTGCTTACTTACTTACTTACTTACTGACTTACTTACTTACTAACTTACTTACTAACTTACTTAATTACTTACTCACTTGCTTACTTACTTACTTACTTACTTAATTACTTACTAACTTACTTACTAACTTACTTACTTACTAACTTACTTACTTACTTACTTACTTGCTTGCTTACTTGCTTACTTACCTAGTTATAATAAAACACATGGTGGCGGGTGAGGACTAAGGCCAATATAAGGAGGCATAAGATACCACTTTCCTTCCGCATACTGAACTGATTCAGTGCCAAACACAATGTAGGTTTAGACCAAACATGATGCACAATCACATGAACAAGTAGTGTAATGAAAATGTCCGTTCACTGAGCATTGAAAAATATATATCAGGAAGAATCATAACAGTGAGCATAAAATAACTGATAATTATATGTAGTAATATACGCACCATGTAATGCAGTGTGGTTCCCAAGCTTTTCAAGCAGAGGGCCATAGCTACAATTTTCGGTAGTTAAGCAGACCACAACGTTATACAATTATAAAAGTCATGCAATGTCATTCGTACCTTTCTTAACTTTCGTCAACAAAATTCTGAAACTTTAAAGGCAGTCAATATCAGTACTACACTGCGGTCATTGTTTGGTTTAAAATCAAAAGTTCATTTAACAATACATTTTAAATCAGTTTCGAAAATCACTATTAATGAATTAATTTACAATTGTAACTGTTCTTCATAACCAGTTACTTAAGTTCAAATGCCAGTTTATCAATGTCTGGGCACAAATCTGTCGTGACAAAAGTCATAAGCGGAGCTAGGTTACTGTCGGTAAGTCTGGAACGTTGCTTATTTTTTATAACGATCATTGCGGAAAATGACTGCTCGTATCTATAAGTCGAGTCAAAACGACAAATGTATCTCTGGGCGAATGAACGCAAGTGTTCAAATTGTTCTACAGGCAAAGGTCGCCGGAATGAAATCATATGATCAACTGAAAGTGAAGCAGGCAGCTCCAGAAATTTACATCTCAGTGCAGAATTGCATTTCAAATAAATTACTCCGTGCTGAAGGGTTTCCTGTAATTGACAGAGCTTGGCATAAGGAAATACGAAAATATTTCTGAAGAGGACAACATTATCCTCCTCTATTGTGAACTATTGACAGATATCCAGAAGACTTCCAAATTTTACTTTGTACTGTAACAAGTCACGTTTATTTTCCACCATAAGCCTCTTCAGAGTTGGAGACATCTCTTAAGTCCCTTCAGTCAGCTGTCCGATAAACAGTCACAGTCTCATTTTAAATGAATAAATGTCATCACACACATATGTGAATAGTTTTTTTTTTCCCCTGGATCCTCGCATTTAAAGAGATTAAATGAGACGTGATGTCCACCAAAAATGCCAGGTCATTTAGCCAGTCATTGTTCAGCAGACATTCCCGTTCTGTAGGCACTTCATTTATTTGAGACAGAAACAGATAGACACTATTTTTTTTTTCAGTGCCCAGAAACGTGACAGAACTGTCCCTTTAGATATCCATCTAACATCACAGTGTAAAGTAGCTCGCCGTATTCCTCGTTCAGGTCTGATAGAAACTATCTGACCTAACACCTTTTCAGCGCCTTACTTCGAATTTTGTTCACACGTCTCAGAACAACATCCATGACATCTTTCAGATTTAATGTCTTTCCACACAGAGCTTGTTGATGAATGATACAATGATATTTTAATATAGTGCTGCCAAGAAACTGTTCCAATAATGCTAGACATCCAGACTTTTTACCCGTCAAAGCCGGAGCACCGTCGGTGCATACACTGTCCAATTTGGTACATTCTATGTCGTTTTTCTCTACACACAACTTCCGATTTTCAAACAGATCAGTGCCTTTGGTAGTTGCATGCATCGATTCAAGTCCTAGAAGTCCTTCAATGACTTCAAAATTATCGATTATTGCTCGAACAAAAACTGCGACCTCAGCTGTGTCAGAAATGTCAGTGAATTCATCCATTGCCAATGAAAAAGAATTTACAATTTTTGATATGAACATCGTTGGCTAATTCTTCAACTCGCCTGGCCATAGTATTATTAGACAAAGGAATTTGATCA
Source organism: Cepaea nemoralis (assembly GCA_014155875.1). Classification (NCBI taxonomy): domain Eukaryota; kingdom Metazoa; phylum Mollusca; class Gastropoda; order Stylommatophora; family Helicidae; genus Cepaea; species Cepaea nemoralis. The sequence continues at coordinate 8,338 of JACEFZ010027823.1, read as the reverse complement.
AATTTTGTTTCACACTTTTTATCGCCAAGTATTCTAGCATCCGGTCTCTGTGGCTAAGGGCTTGCGAACGCGGTTTGTGAGCCCGTATACCCGGGTTCGATTCACAGCGGTGCTGGTTTTTTCGAAAAAAGGTATAGGGGCCGGTCGTTCAGAAAGCAATGGCAAACTACTGAACGTAACATTTGCCTAGTACATCAACAACAGCTGAAAATGCTGGTGTTGACTGCAACGTCCCGTAAGGGATACGCAACACAAATTCTAGCAGAAGTTTTAAGAGAAGGCTTGGTTATTTCTTCTGCATTGGTAAACTGCTTCTTTTTGCGAGCCAACAGAAGAGCGACTTCGTACGACACAACAACAGCACTCTTACTCTGTTCGTTAGCCTTGGTGAAAAATGACTGCTGCCTTGTCAGAGAACTTTCTTGTTTAGCTATGAAATCTTTTGTTGACTCCGAATTGATCGGATATTGAGCATTTGTGACTGAATGTGTGGTCGTGAAATGTCGTTTCCATGGGAAATTTTTTGTAACAGAAACATAAAATCCACAGTTTAAGCAAACTAGTTTACCACTACGGCTAGGCATAAACATAAATTTCTCCGTCCAATCATCGTTGAATTCACGACAAGCAACATCTTAACATTTTCGCATTTTACCATTGTTTGATTTTAGATTTTTCACACTCATGTTTATAGGCTTTAACGGTGAATTTTTATTTGAAAAAAATCTAATTTCAACACAATACTACCCACTCTGCTAAACAGTTGTAACAGACGACAACAAGGCGCACTCTGATCGGTCGACAACGCTGGGATATGGGAACTTCATAACGTTTCGTTGCGATCTTTCGTTGCGTTATCATTCGATAATATCTTAGCATAACAATAGCGAGCAGAGTAAATTATCGCACACTGACGGGGCGCTCCGAGTGCATTTTTGAAATGATTAAAATATATTATATTAAATAACGAGGCCTCGTGTGCCACTTTCTAACATCTGGCGGGCCACAAGTGGCCTGCGAGCCGTGGTTTAGGAACCTCTGATGTAATGCAAACCACAATGAGTAAGAATGTGAGGAGTTCTTTGAAGACATCCATGACGTACTAAATAAAATAGAGAAGCTGGGCAACATCATAGTTATGGGAGACTTCAATGCAAGACTAGGACGTAACAGAACGGATATAGACAAACATATTGGGGCATTTGGAGACCAACATAATGAAAGAAATGATAACGGAAGTAGACTGAGAGAGCTATACAGCCACCACAACCTCAATATAAGAAACACATTTATAAACACAAAGACTCACAAATATACACCTTGTACAAATGGAACGATCCAGATACCAAAAGCCAAATTGAATTATATTAACAAGAAATAACTATAAGAGAAATATAATAGATGCAAGCGCAGTGCCCAACTTAAGTATAAACACAGACCACAAAGCGGTTATTGCGACAATAAGAATCAACAGAAGAAGAATGCAAAGACCAGGCAAATACATGCCACGCGAATTAGTAACCTTAAAAAACGTCAGCGATGAGGCAGTGAAGAAAAATTATAAGAAAGAACTAACTGAAATCTTTGTAAAACTACCCATAGAAAGAAAAACATTGGAAGAAAACTGGGAAATGTTAAAATTAAGAATTTAAAATACTGCAAAAATAACACGCGGAACCACACAAAATACGCAAAACATGGAAGGAAAAAAAACAAGATGGTGGAACGCCAAGGTAAAGAAAGCCGTAAAAGACAAATATAAAAACTTGGTGAAAAGGAAACAGTACTGTGATATTGCATAGAATACAGAATAGCAAGAAGACATGCGAAGCAAAAATACTGGGAGGAATATGTAGAAACCCTAAATAAATCTACAATGAGGCAACTAAAAATCTTCTACAAAAAGATCTGTGCAATGAGAAACAGAGCAGAACTCTATCAACGTGGCTAGTGCTCTTGTGGAGGAGAGGGGCTGGAAATTGACAACAATAAATTGCAGAAAATGTACTCCGTCTTGTGAAATGCTGCCATTTACTTGGGTTATTCTACGTTTAACTTCCTTAAAACATCCACCATCTTCTGTTATTAACATACCTACTTATATTACTTACTTATACATTATTATTTATTATATTAAATACTAATATTACTTACTTATACATTATACTTAAATACATTGTAAAAGTGGGCACAAGCAATGACCTCCCACACAAACAATCCGAATTATCGGCCCCAAATACAGTCCTCCTGGTTCTTGGAGAGTTAACGGCTGCTGACTTACCGGGCGGGCTTGGCGATGAGTTTTGTCATCGATCGTCCCACCTCCCCACTGATAGGACGAGAGTTCGACAGTTTGATCAAGGCGTCGCATGAAAACAAATATTTTCATATTACCCAGTTTGTTTCGTTTCCGGATACCGTTGATCTACAAATGATTGTTATGTGGTGGCTGGAACTGTTTTTGGGAATGGATTGTTTCGTGATGTGGTGATATTGTTTTCGATGTTTTCGTCCATGTTGCGTGGTGAAAAATATCACACCAGGGGATTTCTTTCTTTATAAATGTTTAGGTGATTATTACAACTATTGTAAAGGTGGTTTTAAGTAGTTTCAGAGGTCCGATGGGGCGTTGGTGTAGTGGCAAGGACGTTACGTTGACAGTGACGCGACGTGGTCAGATCAGGGTTCTCCTCCTCTTATTCCTCTTCCTCCTCTTATTCCTCCTCCTCATCCTTCTTCTTCTTCTTCTTCTTCTTCTTCTTCTTCTTCTTCTTCTTCTTCTTCTTCTTCTTCTTCTTCTTCTTCTTCTTCTTCTTCTTCCTCTTCTTCCCCCCTCCTCCTCCTCCACCTTCTTCTTCTTGTTCTACTTGTTCTTCTTCTTCTTCTTCTTCTTCTTCTTCTTCTTCTTCTTCTTCTTCTTCTTCTTCTTCTTCTTCTTCTTCTTCTTCTTCTTCTTCTTCTTCTTCTTCTCCTCCTCCTTCTCCTCTTCTTCCTCCTCCTCCTCCTCCTTCTTGGTTCATTCAAAATGTTTATGTTGAACGTGATTACGTTGAGCCTGTTTACAGCAGAGCTGTGATATTTGCACCATTCGGCCGACACATCCTCGGCTTTTAAGGGCGTTTGTTGACGGGTTAAACCTTCCCCAAAGACGAGGGTTCGGTGCCTGTTCTCGGCCGTCGCTACAGGAGGGGAAAGACTGACCATCTACACATGGGTGCACTCCGACCTGACAGTGTTACGGTCGTAACGCTGCATACACGCACATCGTGTTCCTGCCACGGGACTGTTTGTTTTGTTCTAGCTAAGGTAGGGTGGATGCCATGAGCGATACAACGCTAGGTTGTGATGCCGCCACCTTCTGGTACCTCCATCTCAACCCTGTTTGCACGCCATATGATCTATTGGGCTTATGGTGCTAGCGCCATGTTTTATGACCAATAAGCAATGGAGAGTTGATGTAGTCAGCACCTAACCGGCCGACTTGACTTTCCAGGACTGATCCTGGTACAAGGTACCTAGTTATATTGTCCTTAGGTTTTCTCAGCGTGTGTCCTTATCCTGCCAATGTACCAAACGACATTTTGGACCATATGTGACATCGCATGCCTTTCAACAATCGGCTTTGTCTGTTGTTAGGTCTCCCTCTATGTGGTTTGCCCGTGGGTGCCAGAGAACAGACGTTCTAGTTACACTGTCAGGTTTTCTCAATGTGTCCTATCGGTTCCTAGCATCGGTTCCTCATCTCTTGGTTCACTGGGATGTTTGTAGTTCTCTCCATGAGCTTTACATTGGTGATTCTGTCATACCGTTTTATTCCTGCTTTACATCACACGCACTAGTTCATGAATGTTTGTAATTCCTGTAGTCCTTTGTTTCTACTCCAACTTACCGTATTTGTTTGTGTGTAAACAATATAAAACAACGCAAGTAATGCAGCTTTACAAAACACAGTTACGGAAAACACACGACGTTGCAGCCACTAGCCTTCATCAGCAAACAAATACACACACAAAACGCAACATATAATCATGGAGAAGACACTACAGTGAGAACGGCATGAGAAGAATGTAAAGATGACAAAATGAGAACAATGAAGAGAAAATGGAAAAGAAATTACAGGGAAAATGAGCTACTTAGTTCAGAATCACAGGCTGTGATACTGATTATATCCTTCTTCTTTCGTTCGCTTAAAATATGTCTATAACTGCAATGTTGTCTCTTGTATGAATTTAACTGTCTCTTTTAGTTCACTCAGCGGTCCACAGAGTTACTGATTATGTTATATTGTTTACATTTCCACAGCTTTACGGCAATGCCACTAATTTTATTCATAGTTTGTGTATAGAACCTGCAATGTTGTATGTATCACAACTATGGAATATGTGCCTAGTTCGTATCTAGCCATTTAAATAGCATCATTTTTACAGAAATTAATATTGACCAAGTTAGTTGCATGTTCTTTACATGACGTCGCAGTCACCCCCATAATTGTTTGGCTGTTTGTGATTTACTAGGCAGGTTTACAAGCTTTCTTTACATCGGCGTTCCACCATCTTGTTATTTTCTTTATCCGCGTTTGGCGTGTTTTCGTGGTTATACATGTTATTTTTGCAGTAGTTGAACAATCTCGATGTAAACATCTTCCATTTTTCTTCCAATGTTATTCTTTCTATAGGTAGGTTTACAAAGATTTCAGTTAGTTATTTCTCATAATTTTCATCACTGCTTCGTCTTTGAGGTTTTTTTTTTTAAAGTTTACTAATTCGCGTGACATGTATTTGCTTGGTCTTCGCGTTATTCTTCTGTTGGTTCTTATTGTGGCAATAACCGCTTTGTGGTCTGTGTTTATACTTAAGTTGGGCGCTGCCTTTGCATCTAATGTATTTCTCTTTCTGTTATTTCTTGTTAATGTAAAATAAATTTGGCTTTTTTTGTATCTAGATCGTTCTATTTGTACCAGGTGTATATTTGTGAGTCTTTGTGTTTATAAAATGTGTTTTTATATAGAGGTCGTGATGGCTGCATATCTCTTTCAGTTTACTTTCATTATCACTTCATTGTGTTGGTCTCCAAATGCTCTGAGATGTCTTTTTCTATGCCCACTCTGTTACGGCCTAGTCTTGCATTGAAGTCTCCCATAACTATGATGTTGTACTGCTTCTCTATTTTATTTAGCACGTCATGGATGTCTTCTAGGAACTCCTCGCATTCTCGCTCATTTTTTATTGAAGTACACGGTGCATATATTTGTACATACGTAGCAACTGTCTGTTCTTTTATTCTCACTGTTATGATTCTTTCTTATATATATATATATATATATATATATATATATATATATATATATATATATATATATATATATATATATATATATATATATATAGAGAGAGAGAGAGAGAGAGAGAGAGAGAGAGAGAGATGTATTATGTGTGTATGTATATATATTCTTGTTAGCCGTGATTCAATTACTATTACTACCCCGTGTCTTGCCCTTTCTTGCTGTCCGACTCCGGAGTAAACAAACGTATAACTGTGGTGGAACTTCTTGCATCCTCTCTCTTTTATATCTGGTGTCCGCTAATCCCATCAGTCCAATTTTACATCTGTTCCTTTGTTTTACTATCTTTACTATTAAAACCGCAGGTGTTCATTGTGCCTATGTTTAGAATCGCTGATCTATCTGGTAGCCCTTGAACATTGCCGGGTCTATATCCATTTGGGTCAGTCCGTTTATACTTCTCAGTTTGTATACGAACAGTAAGAAGATTCCCTGCCGGCTTGCTTGGTCAGTCGCAGGTTTAGGAAACAAATCTGACCAAGGAGTTTCCGTCCTTCCTGACAAGCCAGAGCACGGTTGGCCCATGACCTCTCGGTCACGGTTTCGCGGTCTACACCACGGGGAGGTGGGGTTAACTTGTGTAGTTTGCGGGTCATCGGCAGGCTACTAATTTTCACTATTCATCCCTCCAAGGAGAGGCTAGTCGACGCTAACCCTGCTGGCTGCGGGGCCAAGCATGACCACATCTTGTAGACCTGAAAACACTTCTCTTGCCATTTATCCCGCCTCATGCACCCTCATGCCGACGAGTCTACAATGTCCTGTGTCCCTCTTCATGCTGTTCGACCCTTGCCTCTTCTTCCTGGGACCATGCCTGCCACCACTGTTCTCCCCAAGCCACGTGACGTCTAACATGACCAGAGTATTCCAGTTTCCGAGACATGTCGCTGTTTATGAGCTAGTTGTCTTCCATGTTCAGGTCTGGTAGAATTCCGGTATGTTTCATTGTTTTTTCTCGGTCCACTTTTCTACAACATTTGAGCTCAAAAGCACTAATTGTCCTGCTTAATTGCTCGGATTTGCACATGATGATGACTAGGATTGTGTGCAGATTGTAAGGAGCAGCTGGCCGAGTGGCTAGAATGCCGGATATTTTTTCGGGAGACCCGGTTCGAATCCACGGTAAGGTGTGGAGTTTTTTTTTTTCTGTCAGGGGCAAAAAGAAAACTCTAACCTGCACAGTTCGCGGCTAATGCACTAGCCAGGCGGCCTTGATTCCTTAGGCTCAAAGACACCCCCCCCCCTGTGCCATACACCGCAAGGTACTATATTGGCAGTAAATGACAATTTTTGACAGATGAAGCATCTTCGTCTTGTTATAGTTGACAACATGTATTGTATGGCGCTCATAGAAGTAGAAGAAGGAAGTAGAGCTGGTGTGTCTAGTTGGTCATGCGTCGAGTTACACTTGTTCCTACATGGAGGCACTTAGAGGTGACAGGTTCCAATCCCGGTCAGTAACTATAGCTTTCCATTTGTATGTTGACAAGTGCGTCCTCTAGTCTGTAGTTACTTTTTCAAATTCTTTGAGCGCCAAACAATACGTGTGTGTTTGTTTTGACTGACTGGCACCTTGCCATCTTTACAGAAGATATATTGTAAAATGGAGTTATACCTCGCCATAACACAAAAAAGCCTAGGCTGAAGCTAGAGACCATGTGTTGCTCATGCAGCATGATCCCTCTCTCTGCCTGTCTAGTTTAATCCAAAGGAAAGGTAACACCAATATGTCTCGAACAAGAAAAGCTGAAGAAGCTGCCGGATCAGCAAAGTAATGCTCTAACTGTCCGCCTCTCGGAGCTTCCATCCTAGACCAGCTGCCGACCAAGGCTTAGGGCCTGGTCTGCCCTGCCATAAAATGTAATCTTTAGGTTGCATTTCCTCTAGGTTAAGGCTTCAATCCTCCCAAATTGCACTCCTCCGACCGAAGATGTTCGCACATTGGGGAGATGTCAGATTTGGTGAGCGCCGCCCAACATTCGGCGCTAACAGAAAGCAGGTAGTACTGTGGGTTTCTTTATCTATATCTATAAAAAAAAAGGATGTATGTATGCACGTATGTGTGTGTGTATGTATGTCCGTTATTTATGCGTTAGCGAACGGTCCATCCGATTGAGATGAAATTTTCTACACGTCTTCTTTTCATTCCTGTGCAACCAACTGTCATAGTTATTTTTGTTTGTTTCAGCTATTTACTTACTACAATTTAATATTTAAATTACATGACTTAACATCAGAAAAAATAATATAAAGGGACATAACTTTTAGTAGCATTGCTATCTCTTAGGTTAAGTCCCCTGGCTATAGATAGATAGATAGATAGATAGATAGATAGATAGATAGATAGATAGATAGATAGATAGATAGATAGATCTGACCCGATAGATAGAGAGGGTGAGATAGACGGAGGGAGAGACAGACGGACGGCAGACAGACAGACAGACAGACAGACAGACAGACAGACAGACAGCCGGGCCGGGTCGTCAGACAGACAGACAGACAGACAGACAGACAGTCGGGAACGGGAACTTATATGACTACTTATATGAATTAAATGAGATGCTCCCCATTAGGGACTGGGCGAAGCCGGGCCGGGTCAGACAGACAGACAGACAGACAGACAGATAGATAGATAGATAGATAGATAGATAGATAGATAGATAGATAGATAGATAGATAGATAGATAGATAGATAGATAGATAGATAGAAAGATAGATAGATAGAAAGATAGATAGATAGATAGTCGGGAACGGGAGCTTATATGACTACTTATATGAATTAAATGAGATGCCTCCACCAGGGACTGGGTGAAGCCGGGCCGGGTCAGACAGACAGACAGACAGACAGACAGACAGACAGACAGATAGTCTGGAACGGGAGCTTATTTGACTACTTATATGAATTAAATTAGATGCTCCCCATCAGGACTTGGAAAGAAGCCGGGCCGGGTGACAGCATACAGCCGAGACGGACAGACAGACAACAAAAAAAAAAAA